>OZ020182.1:28087979-28436585 GCA_963971135.1 Stenus bimaculatus
AAAACCAGAGATTTTAGGGACCCAAGGAAATATAAAGAAACGAAAATATTTTGAAATGTTCAAAATACAAAAATATAAAAATACAGTTAATATTAAACAAAATGTAGATTTTCTAAATAAATGTTATTACAATATTAAAAAAAAATTACCAAAAATTAAAAGTCGTTTATGATTAATGTTAGTTTGAATTTTTTGGCGTTGTAAAGTAAAGTTGGTTAGATAAACTAAAATACCATTTAAAGTAAAAATAATAATAAAATGTTTAAGATGAAATAATTTTCAATATGCAAATAATCAAGGTTACATAATAATAATTTTTTTTTTAAAATGATAACAGGAGTGTTTAAAAATCATAAATGTGTTAAACCTCAAACCAAAATGTTCCCTTTCTACATATTAAGATTATATGGTGGTTAATTCGGGATTAATAATAATTAATCCAAGATTGATTAGTAATAATTTTAATGTTAAAACGCATGTGCATTAAGTCCAACGTATTCAAACACAAAATTTGTGTAAGTATTTAAAATTCTTTAATTATATAAACTAATAATTTTAATGTAAAATTGTGCTACTCAGTTGTCACTATTGTTTTATAATATGTATATTATGTGTTGTTTGTTTCTTGTTACTGTAATTATAGTATTTTAAATTATTTGTTAAATAAATGTTTGAAGTGCCTTTAAAAATGGGAATATAAATTTCCGAAACGTCGGCTTCCGAAAAGAATGTGTTTGAATTAAACTTCGACATCCTATGATCCATACAACTCTTCAAATTAATTTATCAATTTAAATTTCAAATAAATAAATTAGAATGGTGAATATCGAAAACATTAAAATTTACCTAAATTCAGAGTGCTACCCGTATGATAACATGAAAAAAAATACAGGGTGTCCCAGCGCTGCGAGGAAGTAGCGTTACTCTAAAATGAAAAAAGATATCGACATGTGGTTTTCAACAGAATATACAATACCCTTAGTCGCATATTTTAAAAATATTTCTGTAATATACCGATTGTCCATTCCAAGATGGCGGACCAAAGGTAAGTTTTTTTAAATGGAACACCCACTATATTATGACATTTTTTGATTCCTTATCAAAAAATAATTATACTTTGAATAAACTTTTATGGGTCTATCATCACTCGTTTCGCTGATATTTGCCATTTAAACCAAAAAAAGATAATTTTTCGAAAATTTACTGCTCTAAAACAGATGAACAGATTCAACATCGTCTAGTCAACAACTATCATGTCAAATTTAAGTTTGTGATAATTTTTTATCAGGATGCCTTATGAAACGCAAATTGAACAATTAACGAAATTTTCAAATGGAACACCCTGTATATTTTAACTTCAATCGATGGAATTTTTTACAATGTTTCTATTGATATAATGTGTGTATGGTTTTACATTATTTTCGGTCAGGGTGACTTTAAAATCAAGTAAAAATTTTTACGAACAAAAAGTTTTCGCAAAATCTTTTTTTTAGTTTGATAAAAGATAAATGAGTTTAATAAAAGTGCTATTATTAAAAAGGTGGACCCTTTGAGGTTCATAATATTAATTAAAAGAAATAAAACAACTTATAGTATTTTCTTAATCAATTATTTAATGAACACAGTACGCGTTTCCTGAAAAAACACATAAACTGAAATAACTCTTGAACCATCAACAATTTTATAACAAAAAATATAGTTATTTAAATTGGAAATTACCTTCTCTGTCAGCTCGATTCGTTTTATCGTCCACTTACGGGACACCCTGTATTATTAAAATATTTTGAAAATGTGCGCTTAAAAGTATTGTACAATCTATCGAAAACCGCATGTCGATATCTTTTTTCATTTTAGAGTAATATTACTTCCTCGCAGCGCTGGGACACCCTGTATGTATTTGGATAATTATGACCTAAAGTACTACATGTACTCCCAATTTCAATCTAGTTACTATCCACGAGCAACAAATGAACTTGAATTATAGCCAATTCAAAGGACACATGCTTTTTGTCTTTGATTGTTCTAAACAAAAGAAAACTTTAAATCTTCGACTGTTGTTGATCTAAAAATATAAATGGAGACAACTGTATCATTTAATGAAAATATAAGAGCATATTGCCTCATTTTAAGTGATGCAGTAGTTGAGTACACACCTCTTTCCGGAATTGTACGCATTATACACCAAATAAAAAAAATAAAATGGCAAATCATAATTTAATCATAGTTGACGTTCAGGGATTTATCATAAATTGAAAATTTGTTCCAAAAAAATGTTATTTTCCAAAAATTGTGTGGATGTCGACACTTATCTTTTTAAATTAAATTAAAAATATATTGGATAGTTACACCAACAGTTTTGAAGATACATTTTATGTGAAAGGACATCAAAAAAAAGGATTTTTTTCTGAACTTTGCCCGAAACAGTATAATAAATTTAGAAGAGGAAAAAATTGTGATATTTTAGTTGAAAATAAACATAATTGTGTAAATCACTTAAATAGTATATTACGCAACGAGCTAGAAAGTGACGAATTTTGTGCGAGTGTGAAAATAGCCGAACGAGGCGCTAGCCGAGTGAGGATATTACACGAGCAACGAAATTCACTTTCTGCGAGTTATGTACGCTATTTTTCCGACGACCACGGAGATTTTGCGACCATTATTAATATTTTGTAGTAACAACATAACATATCCTATGTTAACAGCAGCTGACATTGAAGTTATCGATTATTTTTAGTTAAATGTAAATAATTGTAGGTGGCCCTGTTCGGAAGCAACTTATCGAAACGAATAAAAAATGTTCCTATTTTATTTAAAATTTACAGAAAAGTGAATTATATAATGATTTTAATAATAAAATTAGTAATATTGGCGGGGTTAAATATAAATTTTTATTTGAACTATCCTTTTTTTGCAAGTTCAAAAAAATCCAAGAGAGGGCTTTCGGAATTCTTCGCAGCGCCTCTATCAAAAATTATAAGAACTATTTGACAGTTACAAAACGGAAAGTCAAAGTCACTAGTGTTGAAATAAAAGATTTTCTAAACTACTAATTTGAATGACATATACGATTTTCTCATATGGTTGTCGGAAAAAATATTTGTATATGCAGTAAATCAAATGTAAAAAAAATATCTAACTGTTTATATTTTCATAATAAATAAAAAATCTTGTTTAAAAGTATATTTCGTTTAGTTTAATGTACCCATTTTAAAGTTTCCAAATATTTACTATAAATCATTGAGGTGAATAAACCGCGGATGTAAAAATTGCAGGATTGCAGTTTTAATTTGTAATAAATTGCAGTTTTAATTTGTAATAAAGTGCAATAACTAATTAGTATATAAATCATTTAAACAAAGTCGAGCAAAGAAAACATTCCTGCTTTGTCTTATTTTTTAAGTTCGTTGTACATTAAAGTGTTGTGGCTTTGGTTTCATTTATAAATATTATATTACGGTGAGTAACTAAAACACTAATTCGACAAATCTTTTGTAAAGTAATTTTATGTTTTTAAAAGATTAAAACCGAAATACATACATTAATTAATTTTGTTTTTAGGTTGGAACAAGATGAAAAAAAATTTAAATAACCGTGTTTCTTGCAAAATTTGCGAAAAATATTTTTCTAGGGAAGATGCTTTGAAAAGTCATATTAAAACCATATATGTTGGGTCAATGCTATGTTCGGAATGTGGACAATTGTCTAATTCAGGGTTGGAATATATCGCACACAATCATAGTCAATCTTTTTCGCGGAAAAGAAAAATTATTTCGGATGAAGAAGATAAAAGCAACAATAGGTATTGCCATAATTGTGATGAGACCCTCGACACTCCAACACTTTTTTCGGCCCATTTAAAATCAAGGAAACACCAAAGCAATCTTCCCCATTCAATAGAAAATAATTTTATTAAAATTGCAAGTAGCTTTAAGAATCGTATAGCTACATACAGAATTGAACCGATTGAACTTGATTTGGTTACATTTTTAGAAATTATTAAAGATACTGCATGCAATTGTATTGGAGAATCAACTCAAAATTTTAGTGTTAAAGTAAATTTTGAATTGTTTGGTTTTTTTATTAAGCCTAATGGCACGGATCAAAATATTAAAACAGAATTAAAATCATTTAATACAAAATTTACGATTGTAACAAAATCAAGTGCTATTGGGGACTTATACAAAAGCTGGTGCAATATCCTAAAAAGGAAAAGTGAGGAATTTTAAGTAAGTTTGCATTTCACATAATTTTCGTTACGTATTTTAATGATTTATTTTTTAAGGAAAGGGATAGTGGATGGGCCTTTTATCCTGCATCCCATTTGGATATTAATATTAATAAGTATACACCGCTGAAAGGATCTTCATTCATAAGTTTACCATCTGACATAGAACTCAAAAAAGCATGTATAAATATCCAAAACGCGGATGATGCCTCTTTTGCTTGGTGCATCGTTGCAGCTTTGTATCCAGTGCCACCGCAAGCAAACGTGAGTAGGCCGACAAGTTATCCGAAATATGAGAACGTATTAAATTTAGATAGTATTAGGTTTCCAGTTAAATTAGATGATATTAAAAAATTGAAAATTTAAATAATATAAGTATAAATATTTATGTTTTAGAGTTTAACAAAAAAACAAATAAAAACATCGTAGTAGGTCCGATACATTTTACAGAAAATAAAAAAAAGTAAATACATTAACTTATTGTACATTGAAGAGGGTGCCAAAAGTCACTATGTACTGATTAAAAACCTTTCAAGATTAATTTCATCCCAAATATCCAGCCACGAGCATAAAAAGATTTTATGTGATGCATGTTTAACTTTCTTTTCATCTCAATCACTTTTAGATCGCCATTATTTAAGTGACTGTAATTATGTTTACACAATTCTTCCCTCGCAAAATTTAAAATTACAAAGAAATGGTGATTTACTTCCTAGCAATATACTTAAATTTCAAAATTATCAAAACAAAATGAAAGTGCCTTCCTGCATTTACGCTGATTTTGAGTCGCTTATTCAGCCAATTTCAACATGTCACCTGGATCCAACAAGTACAAGTTTCACAGAAAATATTCATATACATGTTGCCTACAGTTTTGCTTATTATATTGTGTGTTCATATAATAATTCCTTAAATAAATTTAAAACATATACGGGCTTAGATTGTCAACAAGAATTTATAAAATCGATAGAAAATGAAATTCAGATAATATATGATAAGTACCTTAAACCTATAGTTAAAATGCGCGAATTAGATAATTTAGATAAATTGTTATTTTATGGAACAGATGACTGCCACATATATGGAAAAATTTTGAGTGATGACAGGGTCCCTGATCATTGACATCTCACAGGGCGATTTAATGGACCCGCTCATAAAAGATGCAATTTAAATTATAATACCAATATATACCAATATTTTTTCACAATTTAAGTGGATATGACAGTAATCTTTTCATAAAAGAATTATGTGAACACACAGATACTAACCTAGATTTGATAATGACGAAATAGACGACATTTACAGCGATGACGATGAGGACGAAAAATATAAAGACTTCCCAAAAATTGATTCATTACACAAACCAAAGAAAAATATATTTCTTTCTCCAAAAAAATTAAAGTTGATTCGATTTTGGACGAATGTGATAAAATAAAAGGTGTATATATAAAATTAAGATTTTTAGATTCATTTAAGTTTATGAATTACAGCCTAGATAAATTAGCAAAAAAATTTGGTAACTGATAAATTTTGTCATTTAAAAACGAATTTTGGCATTTTAAAAAAATTTAATTTAGTCATGAAAAAAGGAGTATTTCTTTACAACTTTATGGATTCGATAGAAAAATTATCATACGAAAGGCTACTCGATAAAAAAATATTTTTTTAATTCTTTAACAAATTCGAACATATCCAACGAAGATTATGAGCATGCATTTAATGTTTGGACGTCTTTTTCATGTAAAAACTTATGGGACTATTCAAACGTGTTGTAAATCTTACGTCGACCCTCAGCTTAAAACCCTTGTTGGTCTTTAATATTTTATTGGTGTTATTTAAAATAATAATTATTAAAAAGAAAGATGACCGAAAGCACTTTAATTAAATGAATAATTAATGGGTTCTTTTTTATAGGGTTAAGTCGACGTTTACATTTAGTAAAATAGTGACCAACTTGGTGTTAAACAAATAGATGAGTTATTATTTGCTTCTAAGTTGGTTTATAAAAAAAAACTAAATCCAAAATTAATACCTGAACTTACTTGTTCTTAACTTGCAGAATCAAAATCCTGATCGAGGCAAGTTCACTTTTATTTGAATTTCTTTGCTAAAGTATTTAAGGTTTTATTGAAAACTTATTAAAGATTATTAAAAACCAATATTTAATTAATATTAAATATATTAAAAAAATGTTAATATTAAGATAAAAATAAAAATAAATGACAAAAAAAAAACAATTACAAATAAAGACATTCACTGAAAAATTATCATGAAAAAATACTAATGAAAAAAAATTATCTTGACAATTTAAAATGTTAAATATAATTTCAACATAAATTTCAAATAAAATACAACTTATTTAAGAACCAATAGAAACCTTAAAACATTCCACAAATCACACGATAAACGAACAAAACAAAAATGAAAAATTACTAGCTTTGTGAATAAAATCAAATAAACTTCTAAAAAAAAACGCGTCACGAACAAACTAAAATGAACTTGACTGATCAGAGTTAAGAACAAACATTACTCTAGATCAGAACATTATGGAATTCAATGATTTTAAGGTTTCTTTACAATTTATAGACTTTGCTTGGCGTCCCTTATACGTCATAACTTACTTAAGTAAAGACGCCAATCAAAGCCTCTTATTGGTTCTTATAATAAAGTAGGGCAAACCAAATTCATCCCTAAGCTCGGGGTGAATTTGGTGGCCTACGCTTAATCTCTAACGTGGAATAAAATAATTTTCTTTTTCTCAAACTATGATCAAACAAGTAAAATCTGAAAATTTACAATAATACAAATATCTGCCAAACACTAATTATGACATTAAAAATATAAAATTTAAATAAATAATAAAATATTATTTAATTCAAATGTAGTGAAAAAACTTAAGTGTTTAGTTTATGTCTTGCTTAGTTGACCTGACTTAGCAGTTTCACCCTCCATCCGTTGGTAGGCAATAAATTTGTCCACACTTAATCCAAAGAATAACAAGGGTGCATTACTTACTACCCCAGACATAAACAAAATACTCGTGAGAAACAAAATTTTATCATAAAGAAAACTAAACAATTTTTACTTGTTTAAATCAACTACAAAGTAAATTGTTTTATTCCTAACATAAAAATTAAAAAAAAAAATCAAAAGATTAATAAAACTGGAGATGTAATAAATGTTATATTTACATCCCTCTCTACTTAAAATGAGAGCATACCTGCTCGTTTCTGTCTACCAAAGTTACAAATTACCAATAAATTTTACTTGAACAATAAAAATAAATTCTTACAATGATAAAAAAAGATCCGAAACTATTACTCAAGAATCTTGTGTTCCTTCCTACATGATTCCTCAATTCTGCTCCGGTCCTTTACGTCTCTATCCTTAATTAAATGTGATGATCTTCTGAATTTTTCAATTGTATTACGCCCTAGTCGGTTCAGACCTATGCAATCAGTTTCCAAGTTTCTTCATGTATTATAACTTCCACGTACTACACCATCAAGAAACACCTCTTCGTATAATCTTTCCATTCCTTTCGTTGAAATATATCTGGATATTTTACCATGGCGTTGTTTCCAACCAGGCACCACAAGTTTTTCTAAAATTTCATGGCAGATTAGATTCTTATAAAAGCAAAAGTATTTATAACTAACACAAGACATAACTTTCAACTTACGCAAAAAAACTCGACCATTCTTATTTTCCAAAATTACTTTATCTAACTTGATCTTTCGAAATTGTCAACAAATGTGTTCTATTACAAATAATCAAGATCTTCAACACATCTTTATGGTCAAACACTTTGACCTCTGACTAACATCATTCACAACATTCGTTCTTAATTATCAATAATATGAAATACAAAATACTAATATAGGAACTACAAGTATCACCTGTACATGTAGTAACAACCTAATGTACTACCATACTCCGACCAAGGATATAACAACTTTAATTTGGACAGGTAGTAACGAAGTACTACAAAACTCCGACCAAAGAAACTACAACAATAATTTTTCTTGGACAAGTAGTAACTAAATACTACGAAACTCCGACCAAGAAAAAAAATAACAACATTTTCACTTGGACAGGTAGTTACAACTTAATGAACTACAAAACTCCGACCAAGGAACAACTAACAAATCTTTCACTTGGACAGGTAGTTACAACTTAACGAACTACAAAACTCCGACCAAGGAACACATACAAAACAACTTTTCTTTGGACAGGTAGTAACAGAGTACTACAAAACTCCGACCAAAGAAACTCTAACAACTTTTCTCGGACAAGTAGTAACTAAACACTACGAAACTCCGACCAAGAAAAAATAACATTACTTTCAGTACTACAATTACTACAAACTACATTTCCTAGACGGATAGTTGTTTCTAACTACAAAATACTCCGACCAGGGGTATGATTATCTCCAATACCACTTACTATCTCTGACAGTTTTCAATAAAGTGTGATCATTACCTTATTTCTAACCTCTACATACAACAACAAAAACTTCAAACAAAGATAATCATACCACATCCTAAGGAAAAATATTTTCCTGCATTACACACTTTGCAAAAAAAAAATCGACTCTCCTTATCTGAATTTCCTTCTTATAACAAATTCCTTACTACTTTTTGAGAATATTTAAACTTACAACCCATGAAAAATTTTGTACTAAATTTTCCACATAACAATTACAAAGCAAACTCCTTAAATGTTGATTTGCCAAACAAGAATAAAAATACAAAAAAAACTAACTTCAATTAATTCTAGGTTATTGAGATTAAACATTAACTGCTCATTTATTAAATTTTGAAAAAATATAAATTTTCTATGACTCATGTGAGAACATTAAAAAAAAATCTAAAACTAAACTTTTCCGGACAAACATTATAAGTGTGTCCTCCATTATTGCGACAAATTCATAATATTTGTGTAGATTTAGGACAATTTATTCGTAAATGACTCCCATCTCCAAAATTCCAACATAATTTTGACATATTAGGAAATAATTTTAAAAGTGGACGACGCGAAATTTTTGGTTTTACTTTAGGTAACACATTTACCGACTTTTCATTACTCTCCTGCTTTTTAAATAATTTAATTCTGACTTCTGTAATCATATCTGCTTTAGTAATTTTAATTTCACTTTTAAATCATTTTTTACATGCTTCTGCAAAGGATAAAGCATAATAAACAGTATTAAATTCTGTTCGTTTCTCAAGAATACTGTTACACAACCTAGTATCTATTCCTTCCAAAAATTGTTTAAATACGAAATGATTTCTGAAAATTGAATTTGATACCGAAATTTTATCGTTTACTTTATACGGAAAAACTTTATTACCAACTATTTCTAACCTTACAACAAATTCAGCTAAATCACCTTCTTTACGATAAATATTTTCGAAATGCTTTTCCGTACATATTTCTAATTTCTTTCCGAAAATACTCAATAACCAAAGGCACAACGAATTAAAATTATTTGGTCTTCTATCCAAAGGTACTTCATAAAAATAATTATGAGCCTTTCCTTTCCTTTCAATTTTAATTTAATTAAATTAAAGGCTTGAATTTCATTCCAACAAAAACATTTTATTATTGTTTTAATTTCTGCTATTAAAATATTTATATCACCATTATCTGAAAAATTTTCTATCATATTAATATCAAAATTTAAATTATAAAAATTACTGAACTTATTATCAAAAGATTTAACATCTGAGTTTTCTACACTTTGAAAATCTTCACTATTAATATCCATCTTTATTGTAATTGATATAAAATATAAAAACAAAAATTCCAGAAACTATAACTTCGATTGTACAACTATAATTTAGAAAAAAAAAAATTCAAGTCTCTGTCAATTCTATGATTACAAGTATCAAATGATTTTAAATTACCTACTTTCAAATCTAATAATAAAAAAAAATTACACTGCAAATCAACAAATCTAAACTACCTAATTAATTAAATAAACTGATATTTAATTTAATTAATTAACTATTATTACTATATCATTTCTTTTCGAAAGATAAGGGAATTCACACATGTTCTGATCCATAAATTAAAAGAAATACTACTAATTACACTTATCCAAAACAATACCACAACAAACAATATATTGCGAAAACAAAATCGTCAAAAATACCAACAATGAAATATAATTCAGAAAAAAATTAAAGATTTTACAAACCACCAAAGAAGAAAAAATTTTACATCCTGCGCCAATGTAGGCAGCGGTGGGATCTAAAAATCCTACCGACTGCGCCAATGTAGATCTTACGTCGACCCTCAGCTTAAAACCCATGTTGGTCTTTATTATTTTATTGGTGTTATTTAAAATAATATTTATTAAAAAGAAAGACCGAAAGCATCAAGAGTTGGAATATCCTTTATGTTGTCATTATCTTTTCTTTTAGAATCAATCAACTTCCACATCGCCTTGGCCATATTGTTACTGTTTTCGAAATAGTTTTGATATGCTGATATTTTGGCTTTCGCGACCTCACTTCTGTAGAAATATCTTAAGCGATCTGTAAATCTTACGTCAACCCTCAGCTTAAAAACCCTTGTTGGTCTTTATTATTTTATTGGTGTTATTTAAAATAATATTTATTAATAAGAAAGATGACCGAAAGCACGTTAATTAAATGAATAATTAATGGGTTCTTTTTTTATAGGGTTAAGCCGACGTTTACATTTAGTTAAATAGTGACCAAGTTGATGTTAAACAAATAGCTGAGTTATTATTTTCTTTTAAATTGGTTTATAAAAAAAACTAAATCCAAAATTAATACCTGTACTTACTTGTTCTTAACTTGCAGAGTCAAAATCCTGAACGAGCTAAGTTCACTTTTATTTAAATTTCTTTGCTAAAGTATTTAAGGTTTTATTGGGAACTTATTAAAAATTATTAAAAACCAATATTTAATTAATATTAAATATATTAAAAAAATGTTAATATTAAGATAAAAGTAAATGACAAAAAAACAATTACAAATAAAGAGATTTACTGAAAAATTATCATAAAAAAATACTAATGAAAAAAAAATAATCTTGACAATTTAATAGTATATTATGCAACGAGTTTCATAAGTCAAATTTTATTGCACGCGTCCAAATTTAAAACACGAGCCGCAAAGCGGCGAGTGTTTTAAAGGACAAGTGCAATAAATGACTTATGAACGAGTTGCATACACTATTTTTTATATTTTGCGCCCTTTTTAAACAAAATAAATAAATTTCGATGTACAATTATTTTATTAATTTTCTATAAGTTGGTAACAGTTAACAGTTGGTAACAATTATTCATTTATTTTCAAATTGACAGCTTATTTGAAGTTTGAGTTTTTAATTGAATTTTTAAATAATACTACTTTAAATTATCCTAATAATTAAACATGGATGAAGAAATACCAAATACTCCTCCAGAAATTCGAGAAATAGCAGCAAGCACAATAAGCAATTTAATACCCGATAAGTCTCGACACTTGTATGAAAAACAGTACAATAAATTTGAAGAATGGTGTGATGAAAAAAATATTAAATGTGTATCTGAAAATGTTATGCTTGCATATTTTGAATTGCAACGCAAGAAATACAAATCGTCAACTTTGTGGACCGTTTATTCCATGTTAAAGGCTTCTTTAAATCTACACAAGAATATAGACATTTCAAAATTTAATAAATTACAAGGTCTATTGAAACGTACTTCAATAGGTTACTTGCCTAAAAAGTCAAATATTTTGGAAGAAGAGCATATTACGAAGTTTATTAAAGAGGCCGATGACAAGGTATATCTTGCTATGAAGGTACGAGTGATTTTTTTTGTATAATATTTTATTTTGTACGATTTTATATAAATTTTAGGTCATTCTAATAATCGGCTATAACGGTGCATGTCGAAGGCAGGAGTTAATAAATATTTCTATAGATGATATCGAATTTAAAACAGATTGCATAATAATTTCAATACCAAAAACAAAAAACTACGTCCCAAGAAAATTTATAATATCTGAAAACAATTGGGTTCAGTTAATTAAGAAATATGCAAGCCTGAGGCCAAAGAACGTCACCCATAAGCGATTTTTCCTAACCTTTAGAAATGGTTATTGCATTAATTCTCCAATCGGTATAAATATAATGGGAAAAGTATCCAGAAATATTGCGGCTTATCTCAAGTTGCCTAATCCGGAGTCATTTACGGGTCATTGTTTTCGAAGATCCAGTGCCACCCATTTGGCAAATCGCGGTGGTGACTTACTAATGCTGAAACGTCATGGAGGGTGGAAATCTTCTAGTGTTGCAGAGGGATACGTTGACGCTTCTCTACAAAACAAAATCAATGTGTCCAGACTGTTCATACCAACGGAGAATGAAATTACATTACCTGGGTGCTCTACCAATAATAGTTCTACTTCTTGTGAAAATAATACTACGGAACATAATATTAATATTGTATCTAATGACAATACTAATACCAATACCAATACAGCTTATCCAGGCCTTACGATTCATTCTAAAGACACTTCCAGTGTAATTATTAATTACAACGTATACAATAATTGTACCATTCAAAGCCACGATAAAAATTAAATGTAAACGTATTCCTAACATTGAATATATTGTTTATTTGCTTTTAAAACAAGACTCTTCATCTTGCGCTGCTATCTTGGTTCTTGGCAATTTGGCCACAACCAAAGTAGATAACCAGGTAAAAATTCACTATAACTGCCTACCTCCAATTTTTAATAATTAATAAAATAATACAATTACAAAAATGATTTCGATGTTCTTCTAATATGAAAAAGTCGAGCCAAAACTAGTATAAACCCTTAAATAAATAAGCGAGACATTCTTTAAGCAACGTTGACAATTTAAGGTTGTCTTTGTGAGGTTTAGAGGTTATCTGTTTTTTGTTTGACATATCAATGCTACCAACTTCGAAAAAATAAATAATGCGTGTTATAAAGCGGTAGATGTAGGCTATTTCAACACTGATTTGAGTGCTGAAAAGTACACATTATAGACGCAAAATATAAAAAATGTTAAATATAATTTCAACATAAATTTCAAATAAAATACAACTTATTTAAGAACCAATAAAAACCTTAAAACATTCCACAAATCACACGATAAACGAACAAAACAAAAATGAAAAATTACTAACTTTGTGAATAAAATCAAATAAACTTCTAAAAAAAAAACGCGTCACGAACAAACTAAAATGAACTGACTGATCAGAGTTAAGAACAAACATTACTCTAGATCAGAACATTATGGAATTCAATGATTTTAAGGTTTCTTTACAATTTATAGACTTTGCTTGGCGTCCCTTATACGTCATAACTTACTTAAGTGAAGACGCCAATCAAAGCCTCTTATTGGTTCTTATAATAAAGTAGGGCAAACCAAATTCATCCCTATGCTCGGGGTGAATTTGGTAGCCTAAGCCTAATCTCTAACGTGGAATAAAATAATTTTCGTTTCTCAAACTATGATCGAACAAGTAAAATCTGAAAATTTACAATAATACAAATATCTGCCAATCACTAACTATGACATTAAAAATATAAAATTTAAATAAATAATAAAATATTAGTTAATTCAAATGTAGTAAAGAAACTTAAGTGTTTAGTTTAAGTCTTGCTTAGTTGACCTAAATTAGCAGTTTCACCCTCCATCCGTTGGTAGGCAATAAATTTGTCCACACTTAATCCAAAGAATAACAAGGGTGCATTACTTAATACCCCAGACATAAACAAAATACTCGTGAGAAAGAAAATTTTATCATAAAGAAAACTAAACTATTTTTACTTGTTTAAATCAACTACAAAGTAAAATATTTTATTCCTAACATAAAAATTTAAAAAAAAAATCAAAAGATTAATAAAACTGGAGATGTAATAAATGTTATATTTACATCCCTCTCTACTTAAAATGAGAGCATACCTGCTCGTTTCTGTCTACCAAAGTTACAAATTACAAATTACCAATAAATTTTACTTGAACAATAAAAATAAATTCTTACAATGATAAAAAAAATTATATTTACAGTGTACCTTAAGACTGACGTATTACTTTTAGCTGACATATTTAAAAATTTTAGATTAATTTGTTTAAATACATATGACTTAGATCCGGCTCATTATTATACTTCCCCCGGATTAAGTTGGGATGCCATGCTTAAATATATCGATGTTGAATTGGAACTGTTAACAGATTTAGATATGTATCAAATGGTAAAAAGGGGTTTACGGGGAGGAATTTTCCAATGTAGCCTACGGTATGCAAGATCTAATAATAAATACATGTCTACATTTGATCCACAGAAAGCATCGTCATATTTAACATACATCGATGCTAATAATTTATATGGGTGGGCAATGTCTCAATTTTTAACTTGTGGGGATTTTAAGTGGTTGTCAGGGGAAGAAATCAACGTCTTTAATGTTTCAAATATTTCAGATGAATCACCAATTGGATATTTCTTAGAAGTAGATATTGAGTACCCAAAAGAATTACACAATGACCATTGTGAACTTCCATTTTTAGCAGAAAATATTCAACCTCCATATTCAAAATTTACTATCAAAAAACTTATTCCAAATTTATATAATAAAGAAAATTGTATAATTCTTTATAAAAATTTAAAACAAGCTTTGGAACATGGTTTAAAAATTTAAAAAAACACATCGGGTCTTGTCTTTTAAACAAAATAATTGGCTTAAAAAATATATTAATTTAAATACTAGTTTAAGTGCAACCACATTTTCTGAAAATTTCGTTGCCATATATTTAGAAAAACTTAAAGTTATCTATAATAAACCAATTTATGTGGGATTTTCGGTGTTAGAAACTTCAAAACTTTTAATGTATGATTTATATTATAATTTTATTAAAAAGAAATATAAAAGCAAAGTTAAACTTTGTTATATGGACACAGACAGCTTTATCTTATACATTGAGACAGAAGATTTCTATAAAGACATAAAAACTAAATAATGAGCTTTTTGACACTTCAAATTTTAATTTAAATAATCCATATGGAATACCATTAATTAATAAAGCAGTATTAGGTTTAATGAAGGAAATCGTGGCCTGATAATTTACGAATTTGTTGGATTACGACCCAAAATGAACGCATACAATGTGATTGGTGAATGGACAAAAAAAGTTAAAGGTGTTAAAACTAGCGTTTTAAAAAATGATCTAACCGAAAAAAAAATTAAAGATACTCTGTTTGATCCCAAAAATATAAAAATTTATAAAAAACAAAATTTATCTAAATTTATTATATTTATCAAACTATTTTTTCGCAAACACAGAATAAAGAGCTCTGCACATAGCCATTCTCCACAATTTGGTCCTCTATATTGACGATAGTACGATAATGTATCATCGTAGGTATACTTTAAATAACATCCTACACTGAACGGCTCGTGTTTTTGATACTTTCGGCTATTTTCCCCACACCTTTCATCGCACTCCTTTAAAATACACTCAAAATCGGCATATATTATGAAAGGAACCTTTTCTTTATTTTTATAATTTTCAAATTTCACCTTTCCATTGGGTATCAACATAATTTTACAATTATTCATTTGGCCACACCTTTCTTCGTGCTCACTTAGCTGAATTTCGGTGGTAAAATAATGTAAACACCTATCACAAATGAATTTCACACCATGGTGTTTACTTAATTGGGATGATAATAATCGTGAAAGATTTTTTATCCACACATAATGATATTGGTCGAGATCAACATCACCATCCTCCTGCAGATCCTCCTCTTCCATGGTCTTGTACTTGTCCGCCACCATTAATAAATTTACATGTGCATTTCTTTTTTCTTCGCTCAAGTAGGATGGTTCCACCGAATAGCCCTTCTTCTTTAGTTTTAATACATATACATTTATGGAAGTATTATTGTTTTTTTCTAACAAATAAATTTTTTCCCTTTGCATCGGGAACGTAATTCCTTCCAAATTTAATACTTCCTTATAAGGTGAATACGAAGAGGTTTTTTCGATGTTGTGCTTGGCAGGATAAAGGGCGGACACCACTCCCCACGCAAAACATGCGTTATCCATATTTTTTATATTTACACATGCTTTCTTACTTTTTACTTGACGGGGTAGGGGTACATATGATGCCTTCCTTAGAGGCACATGTTTATTAATATTTAGGGTTAAACTAATAATTTCATCTTACGCCCAGCCGCTTTCCTTCTCTTGAAATTCTTCCAATTCCGTAATGATCGGCAACAATATATTGTCAGGATACCATGTGACCAAGTCTGTATCCCTGCTTATCACTGACGTCATTTTTGAATTTATATATTTGACGTCTTCAATCTCTTCGCTGGTGGCACTCAACCTAATAAATTTTCCACAAAATACTGCGTGCACTTTAAAAAAGGGTTCCTTTCTCAAGGCATTTTTGAATCTCAATATACACATCTTCGCACAATCTTCCATAAATACAATGGGATCCTTGTGTCCCAAATTTACTATAACCCCCGTACGCATCCTTCCATTACAAGCAGATTCAATTTCTTCCCACTTAATGAGAGCAGACTTCCTCGCTCTAACATTAACGCCAGCGCCTCGATGTAATTTTGTTTTTAATAGCGTGCGACAACTTATTATATTAGCGATGGATGCTAACATACCCTGTTTTGTACCAACTGCAATAACTTTTTTAACCCACGCCTTAATAGTCGTATATTTTTGGAACAGTGTTTCATAATCCTTTTAATATTAATAGGATTATCATCAATAGCTTTAACCAATTTTCGGCTAATGTTAGCCAAATTTTGTGCTGTAGTCGCGAGCAAAACTGACTCCATTGTAAATAATTAACGTTATTCTGTCGAATGTATAAATCAGACTAATGCTGTGAACAAATTGTTCTCTCTTTTATATAACACCTAAGTCGTTGATGAGTAAACGTCTAGACGCACCGCAATTAGCAAAAACCGCAAAATGCAGCTGGTCTTCGCGAGTCGCTTAATTATTAGCAACGGTGATTCATACGATGTAAATAAGTCGCTCTTATCAACAAATTAAAACAATTTCATGAAAAATCTTGTTAAAACATGTAGGAAACGGTAAGGTGCAGGTGCAGTGGAACCGCATGCTTCATCATAACACTAAAATTTACTAATTCAAGAAACCACAAGACTTTTATCAGCACAAGGGCATAATGCAGACCTACCACAATTCTTATCAATACTTTCAGCACCGTACTATTATTACTCTATAAACAATTAAAAAACCACAAGATGAGAAAAATTGTTCGAAATTTAGGCCATTTTGTTCAATGCACAAGGTTTCACGCTGGTTCATAGATGTTCGAACCCTCTGGAATATCCCAGGGATATCTTGGACAATGGTACAAGCAGCCATAGGTCTTGCGAGAAGTTCTTCTTCTCTAGTAACAGGCTTTTCAAATATCCCCAAAGGAAAAAAATCTAAGCTTGTGAGATCAGGGGAACGTGCAGGCCAATTAACAGCACTTCTTCCTCAAATTGGATAGTGCGAATTGAACGTGGACGACCAACAGCTCTACGAGGTTCGACAGATCCAGTTTCTCGAATACGATTATGAATCCTAGCACTGATAGAATAATGCGGTTGACGACGTTGAGGAAATCTTTGCTGGTACAGGCGCGCAGCTCTCAAAGAGTTACAAAGAGCTTCCCCATAAATGAGATGCATAGCAGCTAATTCCGCATTGGAAAAATTCACCATTTTCGAAAAAAATTAACTTTAATAACAAACGTAATTGATCTTATATCTCTTACCTTATATCTCCACAACAGATGTTGAATGAAAGTATCTTTTCCCAAAATTTAATTATTAAAGCAAAACAGCTTATGAAACCTGAAACATAAAAAACAATTAGTTTGGAGAAATATATTAAAAGAAAGATTTGTAAAGTAGTTCACCAATAATGGAAAGAATAAACTGTATTTTGGATTTTGGTCCATATCTATTATTAAGCAACTCTACGAAAGCAAGAATTTTATTTCTGATTAATAGAAATATTTTTTATTGATGAGATTATTTTAAAATTCTACGCAAGTGTTACAGAAAATAAAATTTTATTTTAATCCCATGCTATAGAGATAATTTATTTAAAATAAAATGACCCACGTACAAAACTTATCAGCGAAAAACGAACTTAATATTAAACATCTTTACGGCACGAAATATTTTATCACGTAATTAGGGTACGTACTGTCATTTAAAATGTACACTCACCAAGGTGACTTTTTTTCCTTCGAAAATCTAGTTGGACCCGTATTATTTCGTTCATAAAATTTACAAACTTAGCATTTTCTATCTGTAAATAAAAGAAATGGCTGTATGCCAAATTTATGTAATGATTTTGAGTTTCGTACTAATCAATGACTTTCTTTAACCGCGTTTCCGATTTTATATTAATATTGATATCATTTGTGCTATCAATTTCCCTATGATTTTTTGTAAATTTTAACATTATTATGCCGGTGGTCCGTTTAAAAATTAGCGCGGAAAAGCAGCTTGTGACCTAAATATAATAATAATAAAATAAAAAAGTAAAACAAATGGTTTTTTAATACACTCAACTCATCAACACTAAAATGTGCCGGTGAGTGGTGCTCCAATATGGCGGCAGTAGGCAATATAATTGACAATTCTTGTAGAACACAGAGCACTTTTAAAGTTGAATATAATGCCGAAAAAGTTTAATATATACAGGGAATTTTTATCACTAGATCTATTTATCTTATCATATATCAAGGTACGCATATGTGTTTTTGATAAACATTTTATGTTTTGATAGTTCTATAACATTGTTTTAATTTCAAATTAATTACTAAACTTCGATACCTATTGAATTAAAGTTAATTTGTACCCATGTGTGATAATAATTAGCAAGATATGTGAGAACCCAAAAAATCTTGACCTGTGTTCGCCTAATTTGCGTATTCGTATTGTGGTGTTTATTTATTCTTTGCCTGCTCGCGTCTCCATAGGAGTGCGTGCGGGAATTAAAGCATATAATTAATTCGGTGTCATAAATGCAACTATTTGAATGTGTATCCTTAATTCCTCTATTTTTTCATATTTTGTTTTTCCTATCCGTGGTCTTCTTGTTTGTTATAGGTCACAGCTAATGACCGAGCTTGTGTGAAGAAATTTGTGTCCCTGTCTCATACCTATTACTAGATTGATATATAAAACACCTACAATGGGTGATAATGATAAGCGCACCTGTTCTAAGTGCGATAAAACTGTATCGAAGGCTCGTGTGGATTGTGTTATCTGTAATGCTACTTATCACATCAGCTGTTCAGCACGAGTTAAATTGGGGAAATTCATTAATAATGATGAGTTTGATTGCTGCTCTGCGCGTAATTGCAATAGTGGTTCAACAACGCATATCTCCATATCAACATGGCTTTACACCACGCAGATCAACGACCAGCAATTTACTTAACATCACGCAATTTATCTTTGGATCAAAATTTACAAGTTGATGTTGTCTACAATGATATTTCCAAAGCGTTTGATCGTATGCCGCATCATATTTTATTAGAGAAATTAAGTCGTTTCGATATACCTGGTAACGTCCTCCATGTTTTGTCTTCGTACCTGGAAAATCGTCTTCAAGGAGTATTCTGCAATGGTTACCGTTCGGAAGCTTATGAGACAACAAGTGGTGTGCCTCAAGTTTCCAACTTGGATCCACTACTTTTCGTGCTATTTATTAATGACCTTCCTGAACATATAATATACTCCCGTCTATTAATTTATGCAGATGGTGTGAAGATTTATCGGATTGTTCGATATATTAGTGACTGTATGAATGTAGACGCAATTTCAAAGTGGTGCGTGGAAAACGGTCTTAGTATAAATTCTAAAAAGTGTAGTGTCTTATCTTATAGTCGAAAAGCTTGTAGTGTTTATTTTGAGTATAAAATAGAAAATAATATTTTAAATAGTCATAAATTTCAAAGATCTTGACATTACTTTTGATGGCAAATTAACGTTTAAAGTTCATATCGAAGAAGTTGACAATAAGTGCTTTAGAAGTTTGGGATTCATTATTCGCAACAGTAAGGACTTCAACATAGACACGTTATTAATGTTGTATAATTTTTATATCTTAAGCTGCCTAATGTATTGCTCAGCAGTGTGGGCTCCTCACTGTGATAAATATGTTTATATGATTGAAAGGGTGCAACGTAAATTTATGAGATATTTGTTATTTTTCAAGCACCCACATCATAATATCTCCTATGATGTTTTATTGTCGGAATTCAAAATAATTAGAATAAGTGATGCACAGAAAATAGCCTCAATATTGTATCTTTATAAAATTGTCAATAGTTTTGTTGATGATCCGGCTACTTTATCCTCAATTAATTTTAACGTCCCTCCTCTGTCAGCTAGGGTCAATCTTATTTTTTACTATTTTACGCCTCGTACGTCTCACCATCTTAATGTACCGTAATTACCATGCTTTGAGGAATCATGGAGATATTTTTGTGAATAGTCTAAACGTATTTAAAAAATCTTTTACTGAGTCCGTCTACAATTCCTACAATTATTAATTTCATTACAAGGGTTGTTCATCTCTTGTTATTATGTTTTTATTATTAATTATTCATATGTATTTGTATTCCATAATGTGTTCTTTCTTTGTCTTATATATAACATGTATTTGTTGTGGTTTTATTTATTTATCTTCATACCTTATTTGTTTATTGTATTTTTTTATCTACCTACTTTATTGTATTTTAAGTTATATTATTACCTTGTAATAGGCCTTGTGCTGATGGGTTAATAAAGACTATTGTAATTATTCAAAATTTACTGTATTCTGTATTTTATATCAGTAGGTCGGAAGTGCAAAATTATAGTATAGTATAGTTTGTAGCATGGGGTATATAATACTAAGGTTTTTACCAATGATCTATCTATTAGCTTTATAGTGTTCAGCTTTTTATTTTAATATTGAGTGCTAAGAAGATTTTTTTTTCCGAATAACAATTGTTAACACTTAAGTGTTCACAAGCACAAGATTTGAATGGGCCCTTTTAATTGTAATTCAAGTCTTGTTAATTATTTTAATACAAGCATCGGAAGAGTGAGGATCTCTGTTTTCATTATCTTTTGTGTACTCGATATTAATGGACATGACTGAACTTCAATGCTTTTGGTAGTTAAGCTTTCAAGAGGTTGTCTCCTAGAGTCATCTGCAAAATTACCTAGTTTCCTTCGCTTTTTCACTTTATTATGAGAGTTCATATTTAAATACACATTGATGAACTTTGTTAAATTAATGAGCAATAAAAATAATTAATCCGTCATCAACATAAATGATTAAAATAAGATTACAGGAACCACTACTATTACAAAACACACATGAATCTATTTCAGACTGTTTCATATCAAACTCTTCTAAAATTCTATTTTAAACCATAAATAGAAAGTTTCAATTTACAAACACGTTTAGACCCATCTTCAAAACCTACTGGTTGAACCATAAATATCTCTTCTTCTAAGTGTCCATTTAAGAAGGCAGTTTTGACATCAAATTGTGCAAGATGAAAATTATTTAAAGCAGCCATGTCTAAAATTATTCGAATTGATTTAAACTGAGCCACAGGACTATAAGTATCCTGATAATCTTGCCCATAACGTTGACTTGATCCTTTTGCAACCAACCTAGCTTTATATAATCAACTAGTTTTTATTTTAAATAACCATTTGTTTGCAATGGCTTTTCTTCCTGTTGGTAGATCAACTAATTCTCAAGTATTATTATTTTTCAATGCATTTAATTCATTTACCATTGCGGTTCTCCAATTTTCATTTATTTTTAGCTTCGTGAAAATCAATATTTTCTTCAGCTAATCCACAAATATAATCATCAAATCGTTCAGGTTTCTTTAGATTATTTCTATTACGTAAATTTACCTCATTTTCTATAATATCATCTGGTTCTTTTTCTTCATTAATTATTACATCTTCATTAATTATTTCATTTTCCAAGTCAACATCTTCAGGTAAACTTTTGTTTTCATTAATAACAATTACATTCCCATCGTCATCTTGTGTACTACAATTATTCTTCTCTGAACCATCAAAAAATGGTCTATTATCACATTTTTTAAAAATAACACCTCGAAATACTTCTACTTTCTTATTCTCCAATAAGTATACTCTGTATCCTTTTATATTTTCATCATATCCAACAAAAATTCCTTTCTTGCTTTTAACATCCCATTTTTATCGTTTTTCTTTCGGTTTATTTTTTCACTTTCAAAAATTTGTAAATGTTTTATATTTAAACGTTTATTAAAATATAGTTCATAAGGAGGTTTGCCTTTCTGTGTACTTGTACCTGTTTTATTAATAACATAAACTGATGTATTTGCAGCTTCTGCCCAATAACATTTTGGTAAGTGCTTGGAATATATCATTGTTCTTGCAGCCTCCACAATTGTTCTCATTTCCCTTTCAGCTCATCCATTCTGTTCAGGTGTATAAGGCACTGCTAATTGATGTCTTATTCCAAATTTTCTAAACAAATTATTTATAAATTGGTTTTTATTTTCTCTTCCATTATCCGAACGAATAATTTTAATTTTATACCCAGTATCATTTAAAAATCTCGGTATGTATTCTGGTAATTTTTGAAATACTTCGTTCTTGTGTTTACAAAAATATACTGTCCTATAATGTGAATAATCGTCTTTAAGTAACAAGAAATATTTTGATCCACCTCTATTTCCCATATGAATTATTTCTCCTGGTTTCGATTCTGATAAAGAAAAGTGTTCTCTATGTTGCTTGCCAAAAATAGATGCTTCGCGAAGAAAGTCTTTATATAGATTTCATATCCATAATTCTTTAGAATGTTTTTACATTGATTTAAATTTTGATGTGCTAATTTTTCATGCCAATTTTTTGAGGTATTTTGATTACTTGTTAAAGCAAAATTTGCTGTCTCTTGTTCTTTAAAATAAAATTTTATTTTGAATAAATTTCCTTCTCTTATACCTGTAGCAATTATTTAATCATTTTTCAAAATTTGACCACTATTTACATTTGTCACAATTTTATAACCTTTGTCAACTATAGCTCCAACAGACAATAAATTATATCTTATTTTTGGAACAAAATAAACTCCCTTCAGTTGAGTTAAGAAAGTCTCATTATTTAAAGAAATTAATATTGGTATCATACCTTCTCCAACCGCTTCTATTATGCTTCCATCTCCAACTAAAAGTATCTTTGGTTTTATAAACTTAACATAACTAACAAGCCACTCAAATTTTGAAGACATATGATTTGAAGCACCACTGTCTAATAACCATTCCATTTCCATTTTGTTATCAAGCTTATTTCTTTTGTAATTACATATAAAAGCATGAGAAGTATTCACTGTATCTTCTTTTTTAAATTTATTTAATCTATGCCAACAATCCTTCTGCCAATGTCCTATTTTTTACAATAATGACATTTATCTGTCTTTTTATTTTTATTGTATTTTCCATCAAATTTCTCACTTTTAAACATTTCCTTTGATTTTCTTGCCCAAATAGACTTTTTCGCTGTCATTATACTAATGTTCTCTTCTTGTACATATTTTTTAATTCTTTCTTCTTCTAGATTTAATCGTGACGTAAGAATATCCAATGTCTTATTAACTGGTAATGTCATTAAAATCTTATTCATTAGCATATTTTGACTAATTTCTTCACCACATGATTTCAATTGATAACCAAAATTTTCTAATGTTGCAATATGTTTTGCAACTCCTTGTCCTTCATATGTATATGCATAAAACTTTTGTTGTAACGTATGAATTCCTGTTTCAGACGATTTTGAATATAATGCAGTAATTCTTTTCCAAATTTCATGAGATATTTCACATGACAACAAAAGTGTTATTACCTTCTCACTAATCGAAGTTATTATAATTCTCTGAGCTTTTATATCTTCTTGATCAATTTTTTTAATTTGTGCTTCTTCTCCTGTTCCATCAACCACAGGAAGTAAATTTTCAGTTTTTAATAAAATCCTAGCCTGAAATTTCCATGCCATGTAAATGCTACCATTCCCATTAAGAACTATTTTATTTAAATTATCACTCATAATTACAGTAGGTTCTGGACGCATAACCTGATGAACTTTGTTAAATTAATGAGCAATAAAAATAATTAAGTTCAATAATGATATTAAAAATATTTTGATACTTTTAATAAAAACAGTCTTGTAATTCAATTTAATTATTCAGTTTCCATAACAACTAAAAACAGCCTGCTTATAACATTACAAAAATTATCATGTTAGTCTATTTTCAACACACATAAATAATTTCAGGATGGAATCCAACAATATGGACTTTTGCGATTTATCATCTAGACTTCTAGACAAAAGAGGCGGAAAGTTTTAGAAAATAGTAATAAAATTAAATTTAATTGTAAAAGAAATCTTTCACAAAATTTTATTCTACAAACCCAATGTAGAGAAACAAGTACAGATCCAAGGGATTTATATTCAACATCATCGGATGAATCAAACCCAGAATTGAGGTGTTTAGAAGATTCAGATTTAGAGGAATCTGTAAGTGAATATCCAAATTCACTATCGGATAGAATGCGTGTCACAGTGAACCAAGATAAACAAACTTTTTTTAATAAAAATGATATTGTATCAAAGCTCCAAGAATTAATTTTTAAATACAATGTTGCTCATAATTTTGTTAATGTTTTATTAAAAGAAACCGACATGATAATTTGCCTTTGGATTCTAGATCTCTTCTCAACACACCTAGAAATGTATTTTCGAAAATACAAAACATGAATCCAGGAGAATATAATCATTTAGGAATAGAAGACAGTTTGATAAAGTCTGTAAGACATTATTTTAAGGATACTTTCCCAAAATGTGTACTTCTTGACGTAAACATGGATGGTTTACCAACATCAAAAAGTTCTGGTTCCCAATTGTGGCCAATTTTAGGGCCATTGGCAATTAACGAGCACCCAACAAAACCGTTTGTCATTGGCTTATTCCAAGGCTCTAAAAAAACCAAGTGATGTAAATGAATATTTAAAATATTTTGTTGAGAATGCAAAAACGGTTCTAGGGCATGGTATAAATGTTTACAATCATAACATATAATTTAATTTAAGTGGGTAGTACTCTTTGGAATTTAAAAAAAAAATCGATTTTTTTTTTGTGTTAAAAAATTCCTTGGAATGTCTATTTTATGTTAGACTTTACCCGACATTCGCCAGAAACCCCGTTAGAAAGTTACAGGCCAATTAGTAAACCTGTGTCACGGCGCGCCGAGCGCTCTTAGACGCGCGGTCGGAGAACTCGTCCGTTACCGGTGATACGGGCGGCCTTTTTAGTTCCAAATGCTACCACAACGTATTGTAGATGTAGATTGTGAACTGTGCGCGCCGTCGTGTTTTTGTATTGAAAATAGCCAACAATCGTTTAAAAAGTGTTCAGAAAGGCACAAAAGACAACAATTTCCGTCAGAAGAACTGTCGAAGAACCGTTTCGGCGTCTGCGAAAAAGCATCGGGCAACGAAGGACAATAACATTCTCGAATGCGAGTTTTGGATACCGACTCATCGACTTTCTGAGTGTTTTTACCACCTTTGCCGAGCTAGTCGTATGCAAGAAACCGGCACCCGCGGTCTCGGGTTCAAAATCGCTGTATGTTGCACCTCTTGTGACCCGCAATACATACATTCTTGTCCGCTGATTGATAATCACGCATTCTAAATCAATCGCCGGATAATCTTCTGCTTAAGAATTTTGTGAATCGGCTACAATGGGCTACTGAAGTTTTGTGCGTTCATGTGCTTGCCCAGTCCTATCGTGAAGATGGTTACTACAAGATCGTCAAAGCGATTTGCACAGCCTCAGAAGCCGTTCGAGATATTTCCATGAAGGCAGCAGCTGTGAAAGAAAAGGTACTGTCCGAAGAAAATGAAGAATTCAGCCGGTTATCGGTGTCCGGCGATGCGTCTTGGAAGAAGAGGGGTTTTTCATCTCTCCTGGGTGTGACTACTCTCATTGGCTGGCATACGGGACAAGTACTGGACCTGCAAGTGAAGTCGAAAGTATGCAAAGCCTGCGAGCTTTGGAAAAACAAGCAGGAGACCGCGGAATTCGAAGAGAGTGCAGTAATCACGAAAGTAATTGTCACAGAAATCACGAGGGCTCTTCCGGAAAAATGGAGGTGGATTAGATCGTTGAAATGTTCCAGTGCTCGGTCGATTTCCATGGCGTACAGTACAGTAAATATGTCGGAAATGGCGATAGTAAAACATTTAAAGGGATTGTAGATTCGGATCCATACAAGGACTTGATTGTGTGTAAGGAGTGCATTGACCAAAAGTTAATAGATGAATTGACCATCTACTATGGGCTGTCTAATCGGAGGAACTCGGCATCGGCGCGAAATATGAAGAAAGAAAAAATGGCCACCCTGTACCACAAGGTTTCTCCGGATGCGGATCCATAACACGACAATTGTCCGGATGGCGCAGACTCTTGGTGTACGTGGCAGAAGATTAAAGCCATCGGCCAGCTGAGAGGATACACCCACAAACCAGCCATGAAGAAGTTAGTTTTCGATGCCATCCTTCCAGTATATAAAGAGTTGAGCCGGGATGAACTTCTGGATCGCTGCCTGGGAGGGTAGGCGCAGAACGCAAACGAAAGTTTCAATGCTTGCGTTTGGTCAATATCGCCCAAAACTGTTCACAGCGGGAAGGAAATTGAGGCAAATATGGCCGCCTGCAATTTCAATGATGGCCTGGAAGGAATAATGCAGATCATGAGGGTAATTTTTCATTAAATTTTCATTGTAAATTTGAATGAAATATTATTATATAAAATATATTATATAAATAATATATTATTTTATATAATAATTATTATTATCATGAAGGTGCTCCAGCTTGAAATCGGCCCGGCATGCAGCAGCTTTTGCGCGAAGGCCGACAAGGAGCGCGTCAGGCAGGCTGAGCAGCGGGTGTCAGAAGCGGCGAAGGAGGCTCAGATCCAGCTTGAGCGCAAAGAAGCATCGGGACGAGGCGGGTTTGAATGCGGAAGGACTATTGTATGGGCCCGGGATAGCTGACTGAAGGTATGTAGTCGAAATCGCTGAAAAAAAACGGTCTCCAAACTTTGAACGCCATTATCTCGAAACCATATGTTTCAAATTGGCGGGCATTCTATCTTCAATACGGCTTATCGGATTCAATCGGCCGTTGGTTGTTTAAATCGCCGCCATTTTTTTTAAATCAATATTTCTTAAATATCCTACGTATGCTGATTGATAATCTATCTAAGAATAAGGATAACTAACGATTTTTGTTACAGCTCGACATGTACAACCAGTGGGAAGCCCGCCAAATACTAATGTTCGGACTGCAGCGTCGCGTTGCCCCTAGTGCAGTGCCCACGGGAATGACACGATTTGGTTAAAAAAAATAATTTTTGACGTTCAATCTATAATAAATAAATCTACTTTGTTCAATTTGTTGTGGGTTGTTATTTACACTTGAAAAAAAAATCGCAAAAATCACATTTTTTAGGACCGCCAAAGAGTACTACCCCCTTAAATGCCATTATATGCGATGCACCTGCAAAAGCTTTTGTATCTGGTACAAAATCACACAATGCATATTTTGGATGTTCGAAATGCTATGTTGAAGGAGAATACTACGATCATAGAATGATATTCCCAGAGGTGAATAGTAAACTACGCACTGATATAAATTTTATAGAAAGAGAGCAACCAGAATATCATACCATATCTAGTTCATTAGAAGAATTAGGTATTGGAATAGTTTCTAAAATTCCTTTGGATTATATGCATTTAATATGTTTAGGTGTGATGAAAAGATTTCTCCAGTTTTGGGTAAAAGGATCAAAAAATGTGAGACATCATGAGTCCAATTTGATACGGGATGCTTTTATCAATTCTGGGTCCGTGAAATCAAACAAGCCACGCCCAGTGGTTTGGCTGACGGACCCAGAAGATATACAGGGTGTCCCATTTTAATTAATCCAGCTAAATATCTTGAAAACGAAGCGATTTCCTTAAAAATGTTTCAGACAAAAATTGTAGCGACTCGGGGGGGACATTTAATAGTGCCATGGGTTTTTAATTGTTATGGGGTTTTATGGGAAAACATTTTTTTCAAATGGGAAACCCCATTTTTTATTGTAGATTCGTAATCAAACAACCAAAAGTGATATTGACCCAAATAAATTCAACCTGTATTTTACGAACATTCCTCATATGTTAAACGAAAAACTACCTCCTGTAGATTCAGAACCTTTAGATACTTGCTTTCTGCTTGAATCAAACCCCGAAACTTTCTCAATTTGCGCTGTTACAGAAAAGGATGTAATAAATGTAATTAAATCATTAAAAAATAAGTCAAGTAAAGACATATATGGTCTATCAACAACTTTTATTCCAAATCCATGAGTGCAATAGTAAAACCGCTTATAGTCCTTATAAATGAGAGCTTTGAGTGTGGTATCTTTCCAAATGTCCTAAAAATAACCGCTGTAGTTCCTATCCATAAAAAGGGAAATGTAAACGACACTGGTAATTATAGACCAATTTCTATCTTACCTGTGTTCTCAAAGATTTTTGAATTGATTCTACATAATCAGATATTACATTTTTTTGAAAAATGTAACCTACTATATGGAAACCAGTTTGGTTTTCGGGCTAAATTAAGTACAAAAGATGCTATTATTAAGTTTATTGATAGTACACATTCATGTTTTGAAGATGGCAAATACTGCTTGAGTACTTTCTGCGACCTTTCAAAAGCGTTCGATTGCATCTCCCCAAATATTTTATTAGAAAACTTGAAAAATATGATATAAATCCAAATAGTGTCTCTGTTATTACATCCTATTTAGAAAATCGTTATCAGCATGTAAGAATAGATGTTAATCTATCCGAAAGCTTGCAAATCACATTAGGTGTACCGCAGGAAAGCTTATTAGGCCCTTTGTTATTCATAATATACATAAATGACTTACACGCCTTCTTTAAAGATAGCAGTGTAATTCATTATGCTGACGATACAAATGTATCTTCATCGGATCGGGATTTTTGCCAAGCTGTTGAAAGAATGAAATCAAATTTAGACAGATTAACGATATGGTTCTTCTCAAACTGCCTTTTTCTTAACGTGAGTAAAACAAATAATGTGTTCACGTTAAGAAATGTACCCGAAACGTCAAATATTCAATTTTCGGAAAATACTAAATTCTTAGTCGTGAGTCTTGAATCAACGCTTACCTGGAAACTCCATATTTCAAATCTAGCAAAAAGAATAAGCAAAAATGTATATTTACTCCGGAACTTGTGTAAATAAAAATGTTATAAAAACTGCATACTATAGCTTATTTCAATCTATAATTCAATATGAGTAGAGGAGATTAGCCGATTCTAAAACACCCGCCAACCCGCCGGAGGAGGCTCCGCCCCCCATGTAGATTCCCCATATGACGTCATAAAATTTCCCCCTCCCAAATCCCTCCCCCAATTGCTCTGATTGGCCTCCTGCCCCACCTTAACTCCTCCTCCTATTGTTTTGATTGGCCCCCACCCTTAAATTTCAACACCTTCAATTGCTCTGATTGGCTAATCCTCCCCACCCAGATCCCCCCTCAATAATTTCGGCCATTTTCCTAATTAATGCTCCCACCCAGTGTCTCTGATTGGTTAACCCTCCGCTCATTAAGTAAATATGAATTAATCAAGTGCTGCCCTCTACAATCTAATAGCGTAAGTATTCGATATATGAGCCCATCAACCCCATCTACATTTTGTTTGATATACTTTAATTGTTTGATTGGTTAAATACTTAAGTAAGTATTGACAAGTGCTGCCCTCTGCGAATCCGTAGCTTTAGTTACTAATTGTAGTGGCGCCATCTGAATTTTGCGGTAAAGCGTCAAAGCTTAAAAAAAACACTCGCCACCGTGAATCGAAGCCACAGTTTTTGTTTTGCGTTTTTTAAATTCCAACGACTTAGCGGTTGTGACCACCAAGCTGTTATCATTTCTTTAGTTAGATATGCAATATATTTGTAAATGATAACTTTTTGATTGCAAAGACTTAGCTGTTGTGACAATCAGACAATTAATGTAGCAAAAATACTTAACTTATTTAAAAAGTGCTTACGATTAACTTTTCACATTAATAATGGTATTTTTAAAATAAAATAAAATAAAAAATTTAAATTTTTAAAAATTTATTAATAAATAAATAAAAATAAATATAAATATAAATATAAAAAACAAATTTAAAAAAAAAATATTTACATTAAAACTAAAACAATTCTGGTTGATCTTTTGGTATATTTTTATGCCCCCAAGCCAGCGTTTTAACTCCATCTGAACAGATATATCTTTTGTCATCTTTATTAGATAATGTTAATTTATGATTATTTTTAAGGAATTAACACATGTTTAAATAAATTGATATGTTTCATTATTAGATTTTTTATTTAAAATGTTTTCTATTATTTACCTTTGAAAAAAAGTACTAAACCAATTGATAATTAACTTTAATGTAAACAATCAATCAAATATTTAAAATAATGTAAAACAGAATCATACATATTTTTGTTTAAAAGAAAACGCTATTTAAAGCGCCTTAATATATTTAAGATTATAAAAATTTAACGAAATGTAGAGTTAAAAAAATATTAATTTCTTAAAATAGTTTGATTTTTATTTAAAAAATGATTTTGTTTTATATGTATATATTATTCGGTAATTTATTATAATATTTATTTTTGAAAAAGTGAAAAGAAAATATAAGTTGAATGAAAATAAATTTTAGTTTAGTACACAATAAATCACATATTTAATACAATCTAAAACTTAATATTTTTGTTTAAAAAAAATGTCGTTCAAAGCGATTTAACAATTTAGATCGTTCAACTTTTAAATCAGCAAAAATTTAATGAAATAGAAAATATAATTTGTAGAATTTACAAATTTTTGTTTAAAAAAAATGTCGTTCAAAGCGATTTAACAATTTAGATCGTTCAACTTTTAAATCAGCAAAAACTTAATGAAATAGAAAATATAATTTGTAGAATTTACAAATTTTTTGTATAAATATTGTCAAGGTACAAGTGCACAATCAGTTCGAGTTTATAACACGCAACAGAACGAGAAGCAAAACAACGATGTTTAAGAAGACAATTTTATCCAAGCAGTTGAGGAATCCCTACTACAGATCTGGAAATGGTCAAACGAAAGAAGAATTCGGCAAGCTGAAGATGTTGGAACAACAACCATCATTAGAAGATCTGGATGAGCTGACAACATCCCAGCTCCAAACAATTGACAAGGACGTCCAGAACTATTGGAAGGGGAGAGCATCTCCAGTCACCTTAACCCCCTACTGTGGACCAGGTCAAACGAAAGAAGAATTTGGCAACCTCAAGTTTATTGGACCACTACAACCACAACCCCATACATCATCTCAAGATCTGGGGCTGACCACATCGCATGACTACAATGTTCAAAATCATTGGAAGGGAAGATCATCTCAAAACACCTTCGTGGAGAAACCAACACCAACACCCCAGTCCAATTATGGGTAGAAGTATGAGGAAAAAAGATTGGTATTTGAGGAGACATTCCCCATAAACACCTGCGGATCAAAAGTCATCCGATTTGGACTGGATCCTTTTACGAACTTCCAACCAGTTGCGGCAATCACTAAATCCAATTATGAGGATGGTAATGGTATTCAGTTCGTCTACTCAACATTCAACGAATTGCTGCTTTTCCTGCCCAATATTATTAGCTTATTAAATGGTAAGCAGGAAGATACCATTTACTTAACCGAATACGTGGCGACCATTCAAAGTAATTGGGTGCAACTAAAGGGAAATGTTGATGGAAAGGTGTTTTATCTGGGAATACAATCTCTCCAAAATATTCATGACATGGCTCAATTCTACGTAGATGTTTTTAATCGAGTGGGACTTCGAGATGTTCAACCCTTCCAGATACTCATTGACAAAGTATTTTGAAAATGTGTTAATGAAAATCGATTCACAGTGCAAAACAGTGACATAATAGGACTATTGCAAAGTGATGAAGAACTCGCTGAAGTCAAATTATTGTATGAATTGTATATAAAATTTAATTATTTTTTAAGAAATTCCATACAAAAACATTTAGATGATAGTTTAAGTAATAATTTTTATAGAAATAATGTATAAATCTTGTAAATAATATTTTTTATAAATAAATTAATTAATAAAAAAAACGTGAACTTCAATTTTTTTACTTTTTATTTTTCCATTATAAACCTTTTCTTTTATTATAATTACAATTGTAAAAAAAAAAGGTAAGTACAATTTAAATATTTAAAAGGGTAAGTATAATTTAAATTATTTGAATATATTATCTTGGTTAAATGAGGTTAAAGTAACTTCAAGTATGTGCTTACTTATAAATACTTTTAATTTAGTGTTTATTATGCAATAATTTAATAGACTTAATGAAATTTAAGTAAGTAGAGATGAAACAAGGAACGTTTATAAACATCTTATTTTACAAAACATTATTTTTGTTGATCCAGCTATTATGCGATTTATCAAGCCCAAGCCACTTTACAAACACTTTATTATTCTTTTTTCTAACAATTTTTTCCACAAGATATGCATCTTCATGTTTAGCCTTTTGCAATTCCTCCGAGTAAAATGTTCCTTTTATGGATTGGCCCTGCATATCCTCTAATAAATACGTTATTGGATTGGTAATATTTATTTTTTTTACACGAAATAGCTCAGTGGTCCAGTTTACCAAATAACTTTTGTCGAAAACCGCTTTTTGTTTGCTAATTCTTACGACATCACCAACATTTAGTTTACCACGTCCGGCTATTTTTATATGAGAATAAACTGTATTTAATAAAATTCATTTTTCTTTGAAACGTCAGCAGGTTTCATTTTTATTGTTGTGTGTTTAGTATTATTGTAAGATTCGATAATTTTTTCCAGAACATCACACCACTTATACTTTCCAGCTAAACTGAAGTGTTTGTAAATTTTTTCCTTTAATGTGCGAATAACACGTTCAGCAATGGACGCCTTCATGATGCTAAATGTTGAATAGTGATTTATTCCGTTGATTTTCATAAGTTCTGAAAAGTTTTTATTGTAAAATTCTTTGCCTTGATCTGTCTGCAAATTTGAAGGTTTTCTCCCCATTTTAAATATTGCTATCATCGCGTTTGTTATGGTGGATCCACTTTTATCTTTTACAGGAACAGCCCATAAGTATTTAGAAAAACAATCAATAACAACCAATATATACTTGAATCCTTTATTTTCCCGTGCGTAAAGTTGAAATTCAGCTAAATCCGCTTGCCATAAATCATCAATGCCCTTAATAATAGTTCTTCGTCTTTGAAATTTTTTTCTAGCCGGTTTATGAAGTTCATTTACAATATCTTGCTTCACGTCGCTCATTTTTCTTGATATAAATATTGATTGTGAATGTACGATTTAATTTCTGCTGTACTCTTATCGATTTTTGTATCCATCTGATAGAGAAGTTTATTTGTAACTGAGTCCAGAGTTTTCTCTAAATTTGATATAAGCTGGTTAACATCTTTTAATATACTGTTTATATTTTCATTATGCTCATTTTCTAAAGTAGTTTTTAAGTTATTTATTTTTCTTATTATTTCTAATTCTAAATCATCAACGAATTTTTTATTTACAGCATCCATTGAATCGATTGGTGTTGATAGTTCTGTTAATCGTCTATTTTCGAGATTAAAATTCCCATCTCTGGTAAACAAAAAGCCTGGACCTGGAGGACCAGGTTTTATCGAATTGATATTTTTTAGGTGACGTCCAAATTTATCGACGCTCATGATGTCAATCATAAATGATAACTGCATATTTTTGACTTAGCACACCCATTTATGTGAATTATAAAATTAAATTTGCCTCTCTAAGTTCTTCCTCAATTCTAATAATTTCGTTTTCATGAGAATTATTGCCCACACCTCTTGACGCATGTAATAAACACAATCGATCTACCAGCTCATTAGGGTCATCCCAGTAAACATATTCCAATGGTTTTTGTGTTAATTTCAAAAAGCCGGTTCCAATTCTATTTCGTGATGCTCTTGTTGTAGGACCGCTGTAACTCTGAAGTCGGTTTGGAAGAGTTGGTTCGACAAATAAAGGTTTTATTATATTTTGATATTTGTAAGACTTTGAACCTTTAATTTGCTGACTTGGATCACCGTTTCTTCTCAGTGCAGAACTCTTTTCCAATATTTCCTTATATGCTTCTTTATCATTATTATTAAATCTCTCAGGATCTTTCTTAAATAAAAGTTCATAAAGACCTGGGGTTCCTTTGTAGATCTTCTTTTCAATAATCAAATCTGCACCATTTAACACAATGTTAGATTTTCCAATTTGCCATTTTTCCGTAAGTGGGTTATATATAATGCCATAGGTGGTATCATATTCATCTTTTGTATCCTTCATTAAACCATTAATTTACTGCTTTGGAAGTTCATCAAATTGTTCTAAAAACTGATCATAAACTTCAGGTGTTACATCTTCAAGATATGATTGATAGAATGGTCTCTCCTCCTCAAATACATAATCATCCAAATCATCATGTACCACATCCTCATATACAGTATCTGTCAATTTAGGTGTTTTAACAGGTGCTTTATATTTGTTAGAAGTAGCTTTTCTTTTATAATTTCTTAATGATTCATCATTATTCGCTTCCAATTTTTCTTCTTTCGGTTCCTCTTTCGGTTCAGCTTTAACTGCAATTTTATCTGACTGAAGTAAAATTCTTTTTAATGGCTCTAAGATTGGCTTATAAGATTTAGCTAGTTGCTCTTCTGCATCAGATCGTCCTAATTTTAAGGCAAGAACCTTTTTCCTAATGTCGTTTTGAATTTTAATTAAACTTTTCTTAACCTCAACGCCTTTCTTATTCATTTTAGCAAGATATTATCATTATTAAAGACAAAATAATAGATGTACGACCTGGAACAGCTTTTTAACAGGTCTTGAACAAGTTTTATCAGCTTTTTATCAGGTTTTGAACAGGTTTTATCAGCTTTTGAACAGGTTTTATCAGCTTTTGAACAGGTTTTATCAGCTTTTATCAGCTATTTATCAGGTTTTATCAGGTTTTGAACAGGTTTTATCAGCTTTTTATCAGCTTTGAACAGGTTTTATCAGCTTTTGAACAGGTTTTATCAGGTTTTATCAGGTCTTGAACAGGTTTTATTAGGTCTACGTATGACTTGTTTCGATAAAGGATTAATTGTTACTAACAAGTTTTGTAAAAAATCTGTCTAAATATTTTCTATATCTTCCTTTGTTAACATCACTCTCCTTATCAATTACAAAAAATCCGAACTTCTCGTTCCAACATTGCGAGCATAATTCCTTAAATTCTTCAAATTTCATTTCACCACCCACGTGATCATTATAAACATGCTTTAAATTCAAATCATCTTGCTTAAATAATATGATGAAATTAGCGTTGTCTCTAATAAGATGCTTAGGTATGCGGGTATAAGTTTGGCATAAATAAAACGAATCGAGACTTTTATGACGACCCATAGAAAAAAAATCTCTCATCTTCTGTTGATTTTCACAGGCCACATCATCAAAAATAAAAATCGAATTTTCTTCGGCATCATTTATGTTAATAATTTCGGTATTCTCCGAATAAGGAAAAAATCCAATTTCAGGCAAGGAGCACATAACCTCTTTAAGTAACTGGTATTTGGGCTGGTACAATGACTTGGAATACATGTATATATTTTTAAACTTTAAACCATTTGGATCAAAGATTAAACTAAGCATAACATTCGTTTTTCCACAATTCGAGGGACCACATATTATTGCTCGAATCGAGTTTGGCTATAAATTGCCATGTTTCTTCTTTACTTTATTTAATCCTTGACCCACATACTCATCTAAGTTTATCACCGCCAGGGTATCTTTTTGTTTTACAGTTTCCATCGTACTAGTAAATTTGAGTATCGACATATCTATATATAATGATTGTTTCATAAAAAAATCTCTCAAATGGCTTCACACGTTGGAAGAGGAATCATCAACTCGCTAATAAATAAATTACCGATTGAGTTGCATATTCCCGGATATCAGTATTGCGGACCTGGTACAAAATTGGAGGAAAGATTAAATCGACAAGACCTCGGCGTAAATCCTTTAGACGCGGCTTGTAAAGAACACGATATTTCCTATTCTCAAAACATGGATTTGGGTGAGCGTCATAAGGCAGATAAAGTTCTAGAAAAGGCTGCATGGCAGAGATTTAAATCAAAAGATGCAAAATTTGGTGAAAAAGCGAGTGCCTTGGCTGTAGCATCGGCTATGAAAGTAAAACGAAAATTGGGTATGGGTATGGGTATAAGATCCTGTAACAAAAATGCCAAAAATCGTTCTTTTACTGGTGGTGTTGTAAAAAAAGCAAAATATGCAATTAAAGGACTCAAGCATAAAAACAATAAAAGTAAGCAAACACAAGTCTTATTAAAGGAGGGGACCAATATTGCATTAGCCGCGGCTAGGGCTGCTGTACGCGATGTGGGTGGAAGAAAAAAGATAAAAACTCCGCGCATTATTCCGATACCCAAAACCGGAGGAGTTTTGCCGCTTATCCCCATTTTCGCTGGACTTAGTGCATTGGGAAGTTTGGCTGGAGGTACAGCAGCAATTGCTAAAGCAGTTTCGGATACGAAAACGGCCTCAAAAAAACTCCAAGAAGCGGAACGCCTTAATAAAACAATGGAAGCAATAGCCTTGGGGAAAAAAGGAACAGGACTCTACTTAAAGCCATATCGAAAGGGATTTGGAATTTATCTTCGTAATTCAAAAAAGTTTTAAGTCAACTACCCCGCAGAGCACTTAGTGATGTAGACATTTTGAAATTTAACAAACAAAATAAAATTAAATTCTTTAGAGGTGTTTTTATGCGAGATAAATTACCGGATAAACCATTTTTTAGAGAAAGTGGAATTGTGAATTTGGATAAATACTCGGGACCCGGAACCCATTGGGTAGCATACAAAAAGCAAGGCAATATTGTTAAATATTTTGACAGTTTTGGTAACTTACCACCACCTAAAGAAATTCAAAATTATTTTGGGGGTAGCGAAATAATGTATAATCACGATAGATATCAGAAATTTAATACGTATAATTGCGGTCATTTATGTATCGAATTTTTATTATAAATAAAGTATTTTTATCAATGTCCTTTTAGTCATGTCTCGTACTTTCACCCTAACAGGTAACACGTCTGTTTTAAGTAGAAACTATTACCCACCAATTGAGCTAAATTCTGCCGAATATTGTTTGGGGCTTATTGCATTTCATACGTAATAAGTTTTATTTTGGATCGTCATCAATTACAATCCCAACTGGTTCCTATGAAATAACTGATATAGAAAAATATTTGCGACGACATTTAATTTTGCCCGCTGATGCCCAAAACGCTCCAGATCCGGACAAGTCGCTTAGCCTAAAACCGAATAATAATACTTTACAGTGCGAATTATTTAGTATATATGACGTGGATTTTCAACCAGCAGATTCGATAGGAAGACTATTGGGATTTTCGGGTAAACAAATTCTTCAAGCCAACAAATTGCACGTTTCTGATCAACCGGTTGAAATAATTAAAGTTTCAAGTGTGAGAATTGAATGTAATATTATTTCGGGGTCATATTACGATGATAAATCGGGTCATACGTTGCGTGAGTTTTTTCCTTCGGTAGATCCCGGATTTGCCATAAATATTGAACCTAATAATATCTCATATTTATCAGTAAATACGAAAACCATTGATAATATAACAATTAGACTTTTGGACCAAAACGGAGAGCTGGTTAATTTTAGAAACGAAAAAATCATTGTTCGTCTTGAATTAATTGAACGGTCTAAGATAAAATAATGGGGATAGTATTTGTCCAAGAAGAAGAGCATAAAACGCTGACAGAAGAGTCTGCAACAGCCAGTAAGAAAAAAATTATCAAACGGTTAACACTAAAAAGTATTAATTTGTTAAAAGCTCTCGGCTATCATGTCAAAACTTAAAATATTTAACGATATTTCTTTTGATGAGACAATCGTAAAAGAGGAATATCACACATACTTGCCCAGGACGCAAAATTTTGAAAATAATGATGAAATAAGAATATTAATTCAAAATCAAGACTTGTACACTTTACCATGTGAGAGTTACATTTACCTCGAGGGAATAATAAAAAAACCAACACCTGAAGCAGGACAAACTTTGGACTTTAAATTAATAAATAATTCGTATTTGTTTTTATTTGAAGAAATTAGATACGAGCTAAATGGGGTGGAGGTTGACAAAATTAGAGATCCTGGGATTACATCAACGATGAAAGGTTACGTTTCCTTCGGGGAAAGAGAATCTAAAGTGTTAAATTTGGCCGGATGGTGTCCACATATGGAAAATCATTTTCAACAAAAAGACTCATTTTTTGCTTGCATTCCTTTAAAAATGATTATGGGGTTTGGTGAAGATTATAAAAAAATAATCATCAATGCGAAACAAGAATTGGTATTACTTCGTTCTAGGACGGACTTAAACGCTTACAAAGGATCAGAAAACTTTAAATTTCAAATAAATAAATTAGAATGGCGAATTCCCCACGTTATGATAAATGATGAGGTGAAACTTCAGATGCTTCAAAAAGTTAATATGGATGTTTCAATAAAAATTCCCTTCCGAAAGTGGCAGTTGTTGGAACTTCCGGGACTAAAAAACACCAAAAAAGAAATATGGAGTGTAAAAACTTCAACAAACATGGAAAAACCCCGTTACGTCATCCTCGGTTTTCAAAATAATAAAAAGGATACCGCCAATAAAAATATGTCTCAATTTGATCATGTGAATATCGAAAACATTAAAGTTCACCTAAATTCAGAGTGCTACCCGTATGATAACATGAAACAAAATATGGATTTGGATAATTATGCCCTAACGTACTACATGTACTCCCAATTTCAATCTAGTTACTATGCACGAGCAACAAATGAACCTCTTTTTAATTATAGCCAATTCAAAGGATATATGCTTTTTGTCTTTGATTGTTCTAAGCAAAAGGAAAGTTTAAAATCTTCGACTGTTGATCTAAAAATAGAGATGGAGACAACTGCATCATTTAATGAAAATATAAGAGCATATTGTCTCATTTTGAGTGATGCAGTAGTTGAGTACACACCTCTTTCCGGAATTGTGCGAATTATACACTAACATGGCTAAACCCAATTCAATCATAGTTGACATTCAAGGCTTTACAATAAATGGTAAATTTGTTCCAAAAGAAATGTCAGTTTCCAAAAATGGTGTGGATGTCGACACTTTTCTTTTTAAACCGGAAAAACCATATTTTGCTTTAAACAAAGAAGATAGAAAACTGGTTACCTGGCTCGAAAATAATCATCATTGTATAAAATATAGTTTTGGATATATTAAAATTAAAGAATTCAAAAAAATAATTGATAGTTTTACGGACAGTATAAAGGATACCTTTTATGTGAAGGGCCATCAGAAGAAGAATTATTTAATGAAATTTACACGAAACACTGTTGAAAATTTAGAAGAGAAAAAAAATAATTGCGATGTTTTAGCTCAATTTAGACATAATTGTGTAAATCACTTAAAAAATACTTGTACCTGTAGTAAAACTAACGTTAAAAGAATATGTAATTTTTTATATTTAAACAATAAATAAATTTTATTTACAGCAATTTTTTATGTTTAATTTACCGTACCCACCATATTTATAAAATGCAAGTGAAGCAATAAAATGCATATACTGCATTAAAATTAAATAAATTAATTATTAAGTCAGCAATTGGTAAATTTGCTTTCATTTGAAAAAATATTGCCGATCCGATAAGTACACTCGATAATTTTTTCAAGATCTACCAATTAAACGGTAAGTTTATTTTTAATAAAAAACAAAAAAATTATAATTTAATATTCTTTAGATTAAAATGCTTGTCTGCGAGAAATGTGGTAAAAATTTCACCAATGCATCTCATTTGCGAAGGCATGGGAAAAATTGTGGAACATGTACACGCATTAATTGTAAAATATGCGGTGAATCTTTTGCACGAAGTGATAATTTAACAAAACACATTAGAAGACGGCATAATCAGCAAATATTTTGTGCAGAATGTGGATTGTTTTTTTCTGGGTTGGAGTTCGTTAGACATGAGCATCCAACATCTACAAAAAAATCACCGATTCAAAATCAACCATATTCGAATAAGAGAAAAATGGGTGGTGGTGTTGCCGGTAAAAGATCATTTAAAAAACGTTGCACATATTGCAAAGAAGATGTTGTTTCCAATTTATACGCGGCTCACTTAAAAACAAGGAAGCACATCAACAATCTACCATCGACACTTGAAAACGGTATCATTAAAATTAAAAGTGCTTTTAAAAATCGCATTGCAACTTATCGTATAAATGCTGAAGAAAATGTGATTAATACGGATTTCATAGTTTTTCTGGAAAATGTTAAAAGTAAAACCTGTGATTTAATAAAAGAAGCGGCGAATCACTCCAATGTTAAAGTAAATTTGGAATTATTCGGACTTTATATAAAACCGGACTGTGGAGATGAAAATGTGCATACCGAATTAAAATCATTTAACACCAAATATATGGTTGTAACAAAAGCAACTGATGTTTCAAATTTATTCAATACTTGGAGTGATGTCCTTCAGGTAAAAAGTGAAGAATTTCAAGTAAGTTTTTTTCATGTTTTTACGGAACGATATAATTTTAAACATTTTTAGGAAAAAGATAGTGGTTTTGCCCTTTTTTCAGTGGCCTACTTAGAAATCAATATTAATAAATACGTCGCCATACGGGGATCTAATTACATAAAGCTGCCGGATGAAATTGAAAAGAAGAGGGCCTGTATTAATATACAAAATTTTGATGATGCTTGCTTAGCTTGGTGTGTAGTGGCTGCTTTAAACCCGACTTCAATTAATCCACATAGAACGAGCAATTATCCCAACTACCAGGAGGTTTTAAATCTAACAGGTATACATTTTCCCATCAAATTAGGTGATGTTAAGTTATTTGAGAAAAACAACAATTTAAGTATAAATATTTATGGATTAGAACTTAATGTTAAAATCAACAAGTATGAAGTTGTTGGACCATTGTATTTTACTGATATGAAAAAAGCCATCCATATCAACTTACTTTATATTGAGGAAGGCGTCAAAGGTCATTATGTATTAATTAAAAGTCTTTCAAGGCTAATTTCATCTCAGGTATCTACTCATGGCCATAAAACATACTTATGTGATGGATGTTTAACATTTTTTGCATCACAAAACCATCTTAGTGCCCATTCATTAAATGATTGTAGTAAATTGTACACTATTCTTCCTTCAATGGATTTAAAGTTGCAAAAGAGTGGTGAACTTATCCCGGGGAATATTTTAAAATTTCAAAACTACCAAAATAAAATTAAAGTTCCGTTTTGTATTTATGCAGATTTTGAATCAATAGTCCAACCTATTCAAACATGTCAGCCTGATCCAGATGAATCGTACACATATCAGACTCACATTCATATTCCCTATAGTTTTTCTTATTATCTCGTGTGTTCATATGACAGTTCATTGAATAAATTTAAGATTTACACTGGATCAGATTGCAATGAAGTATTTATTAAGATGATAGAAAATGAGACAAAATTTATTTATGAAAATTATTTAAAAGATATTGTTAAAATGCAAAAATTAGATCCCTTAGATAAACTAGTATTTTATGCTATAGATGACTGTCATATTTGCGAAAAACCTTTAGAAGATGATAGAGTTGCTGATCATTGCCATCTTACTGGTAAATTTATCGGTCCTGCGCACTCGAAATGTAATCTTAATTATAAACTACCCAAATTTTTACCCATTTTTTTTCATAACTTGAGTGGATATGACGGTCATTTATTTATAAAACAGTTTTGTGAACATACAAATGACAATGTTGATAATCAAAATGTTAATGATGAAGATGCAGATGAAGATAATGAATGTGAAGATTTTCCTGATATCGATTGCATCGCTCAAACCAAAGAGAAATACATTTCATTTTCTAAAAAAATTCAAGTTGGTACTTACACGGATAAATTTGATAAATTGAGGGGGGTTTACATGAAAATAAGATTTCTAGACTCTTTAAAATTTATGGCGAGCAGTCTTGATAAATTAGCGAATAATTTAAAAATCGAACAGCTAAATAACTTAAGAAAATATTTTCAAAATCCGGCAGAATTTGAATTAGTTACGAGAAAGGGGGTTTTTCCATATAGTTACATTGATTCTTTTAAAAAACTAGCAGAAACTAAGTTACCTGAAAAAAATAATTTTTTTAATACATTAACGGCCAGTGAAATAACAGATGATCAATATAATCACGCTTTGAGTGTTTGGAATACCTTCAATTGTAAAAACTTGGGCGATTATTCCGATATTTACCTCAAAACAGATGTTTTATTGTTGGCTGATATATTTGAAAATTTTAGATCAATTTGCTTAAACGCTTATGGGCTAGATCCGGCCCACTATTACACTGCACCGGGGCTTAGTTGGGATGCTAAGCTTAAATGCACGAAAATAGAATTAGAATTAATAACGGATATTGACATGTATCAAATGATTAAAAAGGGTATAAGAGGCGGTATAAGTCAATGCAGTTTAAGGTATGCCAAAGCCAACAATAAATATATGTCTGATTTTGATGAAAGCAAACCTGCTAGTTTTTTAACATATCTCGATGCTAATAATTTATATGGTTGGGCAATGTCACAATATCTACCAATAGGCGGGTTTGAATGGCTAAGTGATGATGATATTATTAACATAGATATTCCAAACATTGCTGACGAGTCACCAATTGGGTATGTTTTGGAAGTCGATATTGAATATCCAGAAGTTTTACATGAAATGCATAACGATTTGCCATTTCTACCCGAAAATATTGTTTCTCCAAAGTATAAATTACTTAAAAAACAAAATAACGTAACAAAATTAATTCCAAATTTATTAAATAAACAAAAGTACATCATTCATTATCGAAATTTAAATCAGGCTATAAATAATGGTTTAAAGATACAAAAAATTCATCGCGTTTTAAAGTTTTTTCAAAAAGATTGGCTTAAAGAGTATATTGACTTAAACACCAAAATGAGAATGGCCTCAAAAAATGAATTTGAAACTCAATTTTTTAAGCTAATGAATAATAGTATTTTCGGGAAAACCATGGAAAATGTGGACAAACGAAAAGATATTAAGTTGGTGACTCACTGGAATGATATTGGAAAAAGACGTGGAGTGGAAAGTTTAGTAGCAAAACTTAACTTTAAAAATGTAAGCATTTTTTCTGAAAATTTTGTGGCTGTTCAACTTGGTAAACTGAAAGTGTTATACAATAAACCGATTTATGTTGGATTTTCTGTGTTAGAAATATCCAAGATTTTAATGTATGATTTTTTCTATAATTTTGTCAAACCCAATTATAAGGATGAAGTTACGCTTTGCTACATGGACACCGACAGTTTAACTCTACATATCGTAACGGAAAAGGATATTTATAATGATATTAAAAGCAATTCGGAACGCTATGATACCTCAAATTACCAGCCAAATAATATATATGGAATAACCCCTCAAAATAAGGCTGTTCTTGGATTAATGAAAGATGAAAATGCTGGCAAAATTATGCTTGAATTTGTTGGACTACGATCTAAAACTTATGCTCACAGCATACAAAATGAGTATAATAAAGATTCGTGGATTAAAAAAGTAAAAGGTGTTAAAAATTGTGTTGTAAAGAATGAGTTGTGTGGGAATGATTTTAAACTCTCTTTATTTGAAAATAAAGTAATTTATAAAAAACAACATTTATTTAAATCAATATACCACACAATTTTTTCAATTTCTCAAAATAAATTAACATTATCTAATAAAGATGACAAAAGATATATCTGTTCAGATGGAGTTAAAACGCTGGCTTGGGGGCATAAAAATATACCAAAAGATCAACCAGAATTGTTTTAGTTTTAATGTAAATATTTTTTTTAATAATTTGTTTTTTATATTTATATTTATATTTATTTTTATTTATTTATTAATAAATTTTTAAACATTTAAATTTTTTATTTTATTTTATTTTAAAAATACCTTTATTAATGTGAAAAGTTAATCGTAAGCACTTTTTAAATAAGTTAAGTATTTTTGCTACATTAATTGTCTGATTGTCACAACAGCTAAGTCTTTGCAATCAAAAAGTTATCATTTACAAATATATTGCATATCTAACTAAAGAAATGATAACAGCTTGGTGGTCACAACCGCTAAGTCGTTGGAATTTAAAAAACGCAAAACAAAAACTGTGGCTTCGATTCACGGTGGCGAGTGTTTTTTTTAAGCTTTGACGCTTTACCGCAAAATTCAGATGGCGCCACTACAATTAGTAACTAAAGCTACCGATTCGCAGAGGGCAGCACTTGTCAATACTTACTTAAGTATTTAACCAATCAAACAATTAAAGTATATCAAACAAAATGTAGATGGGGTTGATGGGCTCATATATCGAATACTTACGCTATTAGATTGTAGAGGGCAGCACTTGATTAATTCATATTTACTTAATGAGCGGAGGGTTAACCAATCAGAGACACTGGGTGGGAGCATTAATTAGGAAAATGGCCGAAATTATTGAGGGGGGATCTGGGTGGGGAGGATTAGCCAATCAGAGCAATTGAAGGTGTTGAAATTTAAGGGTGGGGGCCAATCAAAACAATAGGAGGAGGAGTTAAGGTGGGGCAGGAGGCCAATCAGAGCAATTGGGGGAGGGATTTGGGAGGGGGAAATTTTATGACGTCATATGGGGAATCTACATGGGGGGCGGAGCCTCCTCCGGCGGGTTGGCGGGTGTTTTAGAATCGGCTAATCTCCTCTACTAATATGATATTATAATTTGGGGTCATTTATATGAAACTGAAAGAATTTTCTCACTACAACGTAAAGCAATCCGTATTATTTCCTGTTTGTCGTACACAGATGATTGTAAAGGCGCATTTGCTGCTGAAAAAATTCTAACTGTACCATGTCTATTTATATATGAGTGTCTAATTTATATAAGAAAATATGTCGATGATCTTAAAAGATTTAATGAAGTTCATGATTATGATACTCGGAACAATAAAAACATAGTTCCGAAAGTATTATGCCTAAAGAGATCGCAAAATGGTGTAAATTATTATAACACAAAGTTTTTCAATGCACTCCCATTAAAGATTAGAGAACTGCCCATTAATTCTTTTTAGTCATCGATAAAAGAAATTTTATTGAATAATGTATTTTATAATTGTAATGATTTTTTAAACTTTAATTTTAAATCCTTAAACAGATATTTTAATTGTGAATGTGTCCTGACTTATGTTAAATATATCTCTTTATATTGTGCATAAATAAATACTTACTTACTAAAATAATAAGAAAGTTTTGGTTGAAACTTTTTTTTCTAAAATTTCAATTTTTCGCTATATTCACCAAAATGAACACAAATTTTGGTATTTTCGATACAGTTTTACTAAAAAACTAAAGGTCTATAAGAAAACTCGCAGGAGTCAAAAAGTGCCTAAATTAAGGCAAGGATTAATAAAAAATATTATTTTACTTTATTAAAAAAAAATAAATTTAAAATAAATTTAAAAAAAGTTTATTTTATTTTTATTACATTTTAAGAAAAATATTATTTTTTTTACTTATAAAATTTAAAATAAAGTGAAAGGTAATTAATTAATACACTTAAAGATATTTGGATCTGTTCTTAAATTACGAGAGCTGGTCTAAATAAGATGTTCGAATATTCCTCCATTTTGTTCAATACACATGTTTACTCGTGTGCGAAAAGCCAATGATACATTTCTCAACATTTCAGGAGTGATACTTCGAAAAGCGTCCGTAATTCGTATCATAATATCCTCTCTAGTTGTAGTTGGTCGATCATAAACCTTATCTTTTATGTAACCCCATAAAAAATAATCCATTTTTGTAAGATCCGGAGATGTTGCTGGCCATTCGTGTACTTTACTAGCAATTCCAATCCACATATTAGGGAATTGGTTATGTAAAAATGTTTTAACTATTCTGGCAGTGTGGGGTCTAGCTCCGTCCTGTTGAAACCACATTCGATGTCTTAAATCTAGAGGTACATCTTCTAAAAGAGTAGGCATTTCGTTTTGAATTATATTCAAATAAACATGTTGGTTAAGATTTTCTTCATAAAAAAATGGTCCCACAAGATACTCATCCACAATTCCAGCCCAAACGTTTATAGACCAACGCCACTGTAATCTATGATCTCTTTGGCAATGTGGATTATTTTCAGAATAATAATGAGCATTATGAAGATTTACTCCACCTACGTTGTCAAATTTTGCTTCATCAGTAAAAAGTACGCGATTAAAAAAAAGGGGATCTCTTCTAACTTGATTCGTAGCCCATATGCAAAAATTAAGTCGGCGGATGTAGTCATCTTCTTTAATTTGTTGGGTTAAATGAACATGATATGGGTGTGATTTATGGTGTTTTAAAATTCTGTTGGCAGAAGATTTAGGAAGTCCATGAAGACGCTGAATTTTTCTTGTAGATGTATGTGGATTTTCATTTACGGAAGCTAGTGCTATCAACGAGGGGAGCATCTTAGGACCAGTTTTACTACGTTTTCTTCTAAGAGAACCGTTTGCCGCTCTTTTCACGAGCCTCCTAATATTTGTATGATTTGGATGACGCAATTGTGGAAACCTCTCAGCATAAAGACGTGCTGCGTGCGGATAGTTATCATGGCATTCGCCAAAAACTTTTATAATATTCACGATTTCTCTAGGTGAATAATCAGCCATTTTATGAGAGACTGATTTTAAATAATCACAGTGGCTTCAATAACAATGAGTTTCTACAAAAAACTAATCTGTCACAATATAACAATTATGTGCGAAACACAAAGTAGGCTGAAAATGAAATTCCTTTATTTTAGGAAGCCTTCTTCCTTAATTGATAAATATTATTTAACATATTAAATTGCAAATAAAATTGAAAAACCGTTTTGACACCTATTGTTTCCAACCTTTGACTTCATTTTAAATTTTATAAGTAAAAAAAAATAATATTTTTCTTAAAAAATAATAAAAATAAAATAAACTTTTTTTTTTAATAAAATAAAATAATATTTTTATTAATCCTTGCCTTAATTTAAGCACTTTTTGTCTCTTACGATTTTTCTTATAAAGCTTTAGTTTTATAGTAAAACTGTATCGAAAATCCCAAAATTTGTGTTCATTTTGGTGAATATAGCCAAAAATTGAAATTTTAGAAAGAAAAAGTTTCATTCAAAACTTTCTTATTATTTTCCATAGATTACGAATCTACAATAAAATCATTCGTGACCATCCACTTCTTCGCCTCAATTCGAATAGTGCACTAAAATCCAGTCGGAACTTATACATATAAGTTCGATAAAGAAAACAGGATTTATATGAACATTGAGTTTTTAGATTCATTTAAATTTATGGCCAGTAGTATTGACAAACTTGCAAATAATTTAAAAAACGAACAGCTTAACAACGTATAAGAGACCAAACCTTCTAACTATCTGTACCGTAATCGACTTCCAATTCGTCAGTAAGAACGCCAAGAAAGTTTCCTGTAGGTGGTATAAAACTATTGTTTTTATTGATAAATATTAGTGAATCTGTATCGAAATAAATACACAACTTATCTAATTTAAAAATGTAATTATATAATTCAAACCTAGCAGAAACCGTTGTATAAGCAGCGTAGACTATATTTATATTGGGCAGACATGAAGTTTCAAAAACGTTCTCTTCATGTGTAACCAATAAATGTTCGTCGTCGATAATATTTATCTCGTGAATTACGCAAGCGGGATTATTTAAAATTTTAAATAAATTAACGTGGTCGTCGATATTTGTTGTTGAAACTAAATCGTCAATTTTGCCTAATTTTTCCCGAAAACTGTTTAGCATAAATTTAGTTTGAAATCTCAAACCAGGATTCTTCCTAATATTATTTTAATCTAATTTAATCTCCTCCCTAGAATAATAATTGTGAATATAAGTATCTTTATCTGTATCTGATAAACATTCGGATTGCCATCCTGACACCTCCTGCTTAATTTTTAAAGTGTTGATATACGCCGCAAACAAACCCTCCGATTTTAGATTTTTGTCGTATTTAACGACTTTATATTCCCAAATTTCATAAATATAAACCATTTGATTTCAATTCCAAAGCTTGTTTATCTCTGCTGCCACGAAAGTACCAGTGAATTGGCGTTCAGTGTCTACATGATTGCATTCGGAAACACAAAATTCAGCACATTTTTACATAATGTTAACATTAATTTACCATTAAGTTTTATAGGCAGCAGCGGATATAAGACATCAGTAGGAGGCAAGGCAACGCATTTTATTAACCCCTCGAAATTTTGAATGTTAATTTTGGAACAATTCTCATTACCCACTTGAATTTTATGGTGGCCAACTGAGTATGTTCCGTAATAAACGGAAGAGTTAACAAATGTCATAGTAAAATATTTTCTCACCTGTGGTGCATTTGTGGTGTAACTTAACGGCATTTGTACGCCCTCCATAAAATGTATCCCTAGGATCTAAAATACTTTCCCGGTTAATAACAAATTTATTTACAAATACTCTGCATTGACTATTCTCTTTTATTAGTTTATTAAATTTGCACTCCCACATTTCAACCAGGTTATAACCTGCATATTTAATTGCTTTTGATTGAGCGATGGTCTTTTCTCTCCTAATAAACATATATCTTTATTTTTACCGTCAGAATCGAAATTGCAATCCACAGGCTGAGTTTGTTCGGGGTAACATTATTCACATCCATGGAATTTATTAACACTCTTTGATGTCTCATTACAGGAAGTTTAACTTCACCCCCGTTGTAGGCATGTCTGATCTGAATGTTTTCGGTATGCTCAACCCATCTCAGCCACTTGATTGCAATAATGGACTGACGGTCTGCCATACGGGGACATTCGCAACTCCCCACAAAATTTATTAGCAGGTGCAAGACTCATACTTTTATTGCAGGGGTTAGAACGGATCTCCCCACGGGTCCTGAGCAGGTAGAAAAATGCATGTATTACACAACCATTATCTACAAATACAAAGGAGAAAGATGAAAGGTAAAGCACTATTAAACAGCACTTGAAAAGTTGCAAGCTGAGAATCGAACTCACGACTTTGGGTTTAGCCCCCATTGCTCTACCATCTGAGCTATAATACGCGGTCGACCAACACTGCCCGAACCAATCCTTAAATTCTCACTGCATGGATCAATTTTTGGAGTGAAGCTTGCAACTTTTAAAGTGCTGTTTAATAGTGCTTTACCTTTCATCTTTCTCCTTCGTATTTATCAACAGTACTTTGCTAAAAACACCTTACCCAATGATTATATGTTTAAATAATATATAATGGTTGTGTAGTATATGCATTTATATCTGCGGGCACGGCATTGATTTTTATTTTGAGTTCATTCCATGTAACAAATGTTGTAAATATACAGAATCTATAATAAGAAAATGCAAGAGCATAATCAGGAGCAAATATTCATCATTTGTTTTTTTATTGGTAGATTTATCATTAACGGACTTGTTCGGGTCATAACAATTAACATAACAAAAGGAGGAGTAAGAATAAAATTGTGTATAATAGTATAATTTTACTGACGCGTCAGAAACTATTGGTGCCAGTAAATCATTGCGAATGTAAACCCACCATAAGAATAACAAAAATAAGCATATGCTTTCACTGCACGTTCAGCTGATTCATGGTCCACACAAATCAACTGGTCGTCTACTAGTAAGTACTTCGAATTGTTCATATTTATTTATAAAAACGATAAAAACCAAACTACCAAACACAACATACTTTCCAGGTTATTTGCTTTTACCAACAAATTGCTTAATGCAAATACCCTCATGTCTGACTTGGGGTGCGTTCCGTGTTACACATATGCGGCATATGCAGCACAAAACGCGTTCCGAGTTCGACATAGGGCGCATAAAATTTGTCTTCGGCGGCCATTAGGGTTCTACATATCGCGCATATCGTGCACTACCTTCGGAGCTGATGCACGATATGCAAGCATGCGCACTTGATACGGTTAGGGTAATTAATCGTGTCTAACATTATTTTTTCAAATTGCTTTTTGTAAAAATGAATTCTTAAAAAATATTCGAGTGTTTATAAATAGTAAATTAATCTTCTTAGAAGATTGTTACAACTCTGTAGAACGGGCTATAAACGGTAGGAAGTTTTCAAGTACATTTATATTTTTATTAAAGTTATATTAAGTTAAAAACTGAATATTTTTATTTATTTTTACTGTATAAGGACCCACTCCCATTATAGAACGAAGTTTAAAATAGTTGGCTGACATTTTTGGATAGGTGCTGCGCGAAAACCGTTCCGACTTATATGTACCATATGCACATAATACAACTCGGAACGCTGCATATATATTTGCTGCATATGCTACATATGTTCAACTCGGAACACACCCTTGGCGACAGAGGTGAGGCACGATATGCTAGAACCCAAATGGCCGATAAAGCCAAATTTAAGCGGCATACGTCCAACTCGGATCACGTCTCACATTACATATGCTGCATATGCTCAAGTCGGATCACACCCTACGTTCGCCAACCGTCCCGCGCGTAAGTTCAGAACGAATGTTCCCTAATTTCATATTCTTTGCAATCCCTGGAGAGTTTACACGTGTTGGACATAATTATAGGAAATTATTCTAAATTGCTTTCGCTTGCTTATAATAAATTCACCGAATCCGGTTCAATGGTTTCATTTTCTACCGCTCACATTAATTCTTTTCGCATGAACTGTTTTATTTCTACATTCTTGAATAGTGGATCTTCCTTCCTTTAGAATAAAAGATCCTTTCCCACGCGACCATACGCTATATCCGGTAATTCAGTAAAATTTCTACCTATTAGTACGTCACTAACCTGCCCGTCATCTAGTATCACACAAAACTCAATTTTGGCGCTAACTCCATCGAAATTTTAGTAGAGTAGGGATATTTGGGTAGGGGGGAAAATACAACTTTTTGCAAACTGTTAAGAATATTTTTTTGGCAACAGTAATAAGTAAATTGTGAAAACCCTGTAAAATTTTACACAAAATCGACACGTATTACGTTTCCACGAATGATTTGTGATTTAAGACTGCACCCATGTAAAATTATTTGATACGTTTTAAAAATTAAGAAGAAATAAATGGTGAACTTCCACATCACCCCGGAGGTGTCACCGCGATGCGTTAGGTTTTTTTACATGGACCTTCACCAGGAGCCCTATTATACAATGTCTGAAAGAAAACAACAAATTTTCGATTGAAATATATTTATTTTATATTTTACATACATATTAAATATATAATTACAATTTCTTTAATTGAGTATGGATCTGAAATAGAATAACATAATATTATTGACAGGTTTAAAACAAAATAATATTACTTACGCTTTGAATTCTGTTTATATGGTAAACAAGCTCAACCATGAGCTCGTCTCTCTGCTTTTCATCCTTCTTTTTATTTTTCTAATGGTACATAGATAAGAAAAATAAATTATATTAAATTATAAATATTTAATAATCTACTTACTTTTGCTATCTTCTTTCTTGCTGTTTTTTGTCTATTGTGTCTAGTTTTATTTGGAACAGCCCGCGCCGGTCCAGCGGTTTTTTTCCGGTGATGGGTCCACCGGGACTTTCTTCGGTGGGTCCACCGGGGCTTCCTTCGGTGGGTCCATCGGGGCTTTCTTCGGTGGGTCCACCAGGGCTTCCTTCGGTGGGTCTGGGATTTCTACTGTACGATTCATTACAACCTATAAATTATACAGTTGAGAATCGAATGAGCTCAAATGTACGGAATTGAAATATCAAGCACAAATCCAGGGGGGGGGGGAGTGGAGCGGGTCTTTGTTTGCGGTGTGACAAAGACGAGCGGATCTGTATTATAAAATCCGCCGCACTAGTGGCGAATTAAGACTTTAGCAACCTAGACGAATGCAAGCATTGAAAACTAAATCAAATTTATGTATGATTTTCATTTTTATACCTAATATAAAAAATTATTAAGTAGTAATAAATATTTTTTTCCCAAGTTATACAACCCACCATAAGTGTAAATGGTTGCATAAGAAGCTATAGAATTTCACATACACTAATATTCTAAAGCACATTAATTTATTTAAAAACAGCTAAAAATGCTAATAATGTTTTTCTGAAATTTTAAATATTTAATAAGATTCTCAACATTATTTTTTTTTCTAATAATAAAATTTAAAACTAAAATTCGTTACTCGAAATTTTTTGACGAGTAACCGAGATAGGCGATTTTCGTGTAAGGAAGTAGGGATATTCGGCTAGGTGGGAATATGCAACTTTTTTTTGCAGATTCTCTTTAAACATGAAAAATGATTAATTTTGATACGTTACTCGAAATTTTTTGATGACGGGTAACCGAGATAGGCGATTTTCGTGTAAGGGAGTAGGGATATTCGGCTAGGTGGGAAGATGCAACTTTTTTCAAAATTTTTTTGCAGATTCTCTTTCAACATGAAAAATGATGAATTTTGAAACGTTACTCGAAATTTTCTAATGACGGGTAACCGAGATACGCGATTTTCATGCAAGGGAGTAGGGATATTCGGCTAGAGGGGAAGATGCAACTTTTTTCAATTTTTTTGCATATTCTCGTTAAACATGAAAAATGCTGAATTTTGATACGTTACTCGAAATTTTTTGATGACGGGTAACCGAGATAGGCGATTTTCGTGTAAGGGAGTAGGGATATTCGGCTAGATGCGAAGATGCAACTTTTTTCAAAATTTTTTTGCAGATTCTCGTTAAACACGAAAAATGATGAATTTTGATTCGTTACTCGAAATTTTTTGATGACGGGTAACCGAGATATAGTAGCACCAGCCAGCAAACAGGAATTCCAACCTAACTGACATTAAAAGAAATCAGCGACCCTGAATTTTCCTACCCATGCTGGGGGGGTTATAGTAAAGACTACTATTGCTAGCTGAGAGGTTGTAGTACATACTACTACTAATACAACACTCCAGCATGGGTAGGAAAATTCAGCGTCGCTTATTTCATTCAATGTCAGTTAGGTTGGAATTCCTGTTTGCTGTCCGGTCCCACTATAGGCGATTTTCGTGTAAGGGAGTAGGGATATTCGGCTAAGGGGGAAGATGCAACTTTTTTCAATTTTTTTTGCAGATTCTCTTTAAACATGAAAAATGATGAATTTTGATACATTACTCGAAATTTTTGGATGACGGGTAACCGATCATTTCGCTGTTTGTAAGTAATTTAATTTAATAAGGTGTCGTTCTGACCAATCGCAAAATTCTTAACTCTTTAATTACACTACTGGCTTTATTTCAAATTCTTTCATTACCTTTTTATTATTTAAAATATGCCCTACTGATAATAATTTTAAATTAAAAAAAAAAAAAAATTAGTGTAAGTTGCGTTCGTATGTAAATGTAAAATATTTCTTCAGATCATGAAAGCTAGGTTTTGAGTTTGATTAAATTTAGAGGGTAAATAAGAAAGCAATTTTGATTACAAAAAATAGGAAAAACCAAATTTGTAACATGTGAGCAATCAATTCAAATATGATTTAGGGAAAAATCTTTATTTACCTATCATGTAATATAAACCGATTTTCTCCACGTTGCGACAAACCTAATTTGTTTGAAACTTCAGCCTTGTCTAATTCGAATTTCTTTCTACTTTTAAGCGGGTAAATATTTAAAGTTTTGACCACGTCTTCACTTTGAGGAGGATGCTAGGTATGTACTACTACAACTAAGCGACTAAAACGTGAAATGCTAAAAATTCGTAAATTTCGTTTGCAGCGAGGGGTCTTATAAAAGGCTTTTGATACGTAAATTAATTTTAATTTAAATATCGTCTTTGTAAACACATTTTGATATGAAATAAAATCTTGTATGCAATTTTTATTTTTACTTTAAAAATATTTTAAATATTTATTAGTAATATAAAATATACCGGGTGTAAACGAAACATGGATCACCTCTATAAGTCTTTATTTATGAAAAAAAATAATGTTTGATTATTTTGAATGATTCAAAAAAACACATTTTAGGTTTTATTATTTTTGTCAATATCACTTCCGGTTTTATCGGAATTATTATCAACTTATTATCCTAAATGTAACACCTAATTTTTTTATTAATACAGGCTAAATTTATTTAAAAAAATAAATATGTTATATTATATTATAAGTTTTATTTCTTATTAATCATTTATTATTTTGTAATTTTTAAAAATTAATTAAACTGTTTACATACCTACATATACCTACTCTGAAATTTTTTTGAAAATTTTCAAAAAATCTGAAAAAAATTGAGAAATTATATCTTAAACGTATTAGTCTTCACACCAAATTTCAAATCTTTATTACAAACCGTTTTCAAATAAATGATAAAAAACCTAGTTTTAGTCATAATATTTAAAGGGCTGTAGCTCTCTTATGAAGCGAAATCGAACACATGTTTATAGGAAGTTTTTTTCTTAAAATTAGTTGTAGAATCGCCTCCTAAAGTTTGGTCGCTTAATTTCGGGACACCCTGTATATGTATTATAATTGTAGGAGAGGAGGTGGAGTGCTGATAGCAGTGCGTAAGAATATAAACTGTGAAGTGTTAAGTGTACCTGAATCTAAAGTTGAAGAATTATATATATTGATCCATGCTGGACCTAAAAAAATTATTCTAGGGGCTGTGTATATTCCTCCAGTAACTGATAAATTGTTAAAGTGCATTTCTCACTCTGAAACTATTAATTATTTAACTGAAAACTACAGTGGTCATGAGACCATGATTTTTGGTGATTTTAATCTGCCTAATGCAACTGTGTGGGATAAAGACGAATATGGTGTAATTGCTAAAACTAATCAGTATTGTGAATTTGTTGAAATTATTGAGGGAACGTATGCATATGCTTCAAATCAATAATATACGTAATTCAAGGGGTTCATTCCTTGATCTAGTCTTTTGTAGTAATGATGAGTACTCTTGTAAAACTGTATTAGATTGTATTTTTTCAGAATCTATGCATCATAAACCCATGGCTTTGAATGTTCCTTTAGAAGTCCATTCTTCCCATTAAAGACGGATGTTACTTATTATGATTTTGAAAACGCAAATTTTGAGAGACTGAATAATGAATTTGTTACCTTGGATTGGGATCTTGAATTTTCAACGAGGAATTTTAATGATGCGGTAGACTATTTCTACAGTGTGATGAACACTACTATTCAAACACATGTACCAGTAAAACGATGTAGCTTGTCAACATATCCTAGATGGTTCTCACTGGAATTGAAATTACTAATTAAAAAAAACTGAAACTGCATGGTCAATATAGAAGAACTTTAAGTGATAATGACTACATAATTTTCAGTAAATGTAGAGCACAGTGTAATAAATTAAGTGCTCAATGCTATAGGAACTATATCCTTAATATTGAAGAGAATATTGTAAGAGATGTTAAATCTTTCTGGGGCTTTGTCAACGCTAAACGCAAAAGTACTGGACTACCTGCAGTTATGAAACTTGATGATAAGGAGTCTGATGACGGATCGGTCATAGCCAATATGTTTGCAGATTTTTTCCAAGAAACTTATAATTCATCAAGCTACACGATCCCTGAATACGACTTTAATGCATCGGCTGGTCTACATGCTTTGGAATTATCTCCAGATGATGTGTGTGAAAGTATTAATGAATTATCTAACTCAAGAAGTACGGGATATGATGGAATACCTGTTTTACTGTTAAAGCAATGTTGTGGAACAGTTGCATATCCATTGTGTCTGTTATTTAATAAATCGCTTGTAGAAGGTACCTTACCATCAATCTGGAAAAATAGTTTTGTGTGTCCAATTTTTAAAAAAGGAAAGAAAGAAAACATAAAGAACTATAGACCTATATCCATTTTAAATCAGGTAGCAAAAGTGTTTGAATCAATCATTACGAAAAAACTTAATAATTTCATATGCAATAATATCATAGAAAACCAACATGGATTTGTTTCTGGAAAATCAACTCTAACAAATCTTCTAATATATGAGACGTACATACATCAAGCCTTTGAGAAAGTTTTGCAGGTTGATTGCATGTACACTGATTTCTCAAAGGTCTTCGACTCGGTCAACCATGAGTTACTGATAGCTAAGCTAAAAGGGTATGGGATATCAGGCAATCTAATAATATGGTTTTCGAATTACCTTAAGGACAGGAGGCAAATTGTAAGGATTGGAAACTTTTATTCAGAGGAAATAATTGCATATTCAGGGGTCCCCCAAGGGTCGCACCTTGGCCCACTGTTATTTATCATTTTCATTAATGACATCAGCTCCTGCATAAAATTCTGTCACTATCTTTTATATGCTGATGATTTAAAACTTTTCATTGTTATCACAGATCATGACAGTAACATGATGCTACAGGCAGATGCGGATAGTGTTTATGAATGGTGCCGATTAAATGGAATGACTTTGAATGTGTCGAAATGCAATTCAATGAGGTTTGCCAGACGTAGGAATCTGTTGGAACATGTATACAATATAGGAGGACAGGAGCTAGATACTTTGACATCAGTATGTGATCTAGGTGTGACTTTCGACAGCCGTCTGGACTTCAAAGAACACATATCTATATCAGTCAATAGAGCTCTGAAAATGTTAGGATTCATTAAGAGAAATACGATGGATTTCAGAAACACTACAGCAATAAAGTTATTGTACAGCAGTTTAGTTAGATCTATCCTTGAATATAACTCAACTATTTGGGCACCATGTTATCAAAACTCTATCAAATTAATAGAGTCAGTTCAAAGGAAATTTATAAATCACATGAGTTTTAGGATGAGACTTTCACCACAAGTCTTTAATTATGAAGATGTACTCAGTATACTCAATATGAAGCCGCTTCATGATAGGCGAGTCCATTCAGATCTACTCTGCCTTTATAAGGTAATCAACAACAAAATCAGCTGCCCAGAATTACTTGCTCTTGTTAAGTTTCATGTTCCTTCGAGGTCAACAAGACAAGATCATCTATTTGTGACAATAAATTTCACCCAAACGGCTGCTCTTCACCAGGTGAGCTGTCGTGGATTACCTATGATTCGTTTTTTTTATATTACTTATTTTTTTTTGAATTGCTCAAACTGGGCGCCACTTGTTTTTTTTTTTTTATGAAGGTGTTATAGCTCAGTCAAGAAAAACAAGAAAAGACTGCAACTTGTTATGGCTATGGTTTTATGTTAAAGAAAAAAAATTAAGTCAAATAAATATTTGCAAAAAAAATTCAATTTATTAAGGTACCGTATAGGACAAAATATAAATATCGTAATATAACGCTTGTTTGTCACTTTCGGTAATAAGTAATAAAGAGAGCAATAGCTAAATAGTTAAGTATTAAACAGAAGAATATATTCGTCGCTTGGTACCAGGGGACGTCACAATTTTGTACAAATTTATATTTACAAGAACATTTAAGATAATTGATAAAAGTTGAAACCACTTTGAATAATTGAATAAGTGGCAATCTAAATGAATTTGCCTGCAACAACAACAAAATTGCGGCTTTACTTAAACTGCAGCTTTACCAAAAAAGAAAAAGAAGGAATTGACCAAAAAAAAAAGGTAAAGTCAATACGACTATCTTTATAACTATGTTATTAGCTTACTATTAATCTAACTGAATTGCCTCATTTAACAAACCCATATAAAAATATAACGATTATTTACGTTGTGAATTGTGACGCGACTTACTATAGGCGTTTATTGCGCCTGAACTATTTACAATTTTTTAAACAAATGAAAATCTTCGGGTTAGAAAATTTCCGAAGCAATCCAGAAAAAGAACCAATAAATTGTGGCTGAATTAAAGTAATTAAAATAAATTTAAATCTGGCCTTAATGGTGGGTTGTTGACAACCTTTGATCCCCCGTTGAACATTAGCATCCACCGGGACAAGATGGCGAAGTCCAAAGTCCGACCTGCGCGTTCCTGCTGGGCAATGCCGTACTGATAATTGCAGATGCAACCAACTTATAATACAAGAATGCAGCAATCCAAACAAAAACACCCACTCAATAAGGTCATGAACCAAAATATTTCCCAATTTAAGCACCCTGCGAAAGTAAGACAACTCGTCTTAGGAAAAATAAATAAAAAAAAAGGACGCGGGCAACTTACCCCTTCGATGGAAGGTGCACCACTAATTTCAAACGCTCGATTAGAGTCGTAAACACTCACAAAGTAATTAGGCTTAAATGCAATAACCAAAAAAACTAACCAGGTTCAAAAGCAAAATTGCCTTGCAACGCAATTTAATCCGCCTAAGCGTCAACTTCTCCGTTGCCGATTTAAAAATCCTCTTCACACAATTCCTCTCTCTGTGCGAACCTTACAAATTTTTGATGAATTCATTTGAATAAATTACTGAAATAAAATTTGTCATACACAACGCGACATCTCTTTATTAGTGGTTAAATTTGCACTAGGAAAATAATCGCTAAATAAAACATCGACCCCTAAACAAAAAGGAAAAGGTAACAATCACAAAAAAAATTGTTACATATTTCATAGTAATCTCTGTAGAACCAACTATTCTATTAACGCTGCCATGACAAGACTGCTCAATCTTGGGAACATTTATTGCCATGAGGTTGACTTCTTTGCTATGTCATTCATGCAATTTAAAAGATCAATTACGAGAGTGAATAATTAATTTTATAAATTTTCTACATATACTAATGTATTGTTATATTATAATTATTATAAAGTCTGTTCGTTATTTGTTATCAGTTGTGTATTATTAGCTAAGTATTACATGCATATAATTCTTTTGTATTTGTACTTTAAAAAAGGGTGGTTGAACCCGTCAATATATAATAAATAAATAATATGTTTTAACCTAATATAAGTCATAAATTTTTTGCAGTTTTTTTTTCGAACTTTAAAATTTTTTTAAACATTTTTATTACGGTCTTGCATTAAAACGATGTTTCCGTTTACTAATTACCCTGTGAATCCACTGTTATTTTTTTTAGTTTTTGATTTAAAAAAACTTCAAATTTATATTTAACATGTCAAAAAGTCGAATTTAAATTTCGAAAAAAGTATAAATTTTAGACATAAAATAAATCAAGTTTTTAATTTAATTATATTGTTTTATAATAATATGATGAATTAATTTCAACAGCATTTTATTATAGGGGTTGTTATTGGTTAGGTTAAAATTATAGTATGGTGTAGGTAAAAAAAGAAATGTTACAAAATGAGTGCGTCCCTACCTAAAATTCACTTGCAACACGAATTTCCAAGCGGTATTAAGAAACAATCCATTTTATAATAAAGAAACTTGTGTAAACTAAAAAGATATAAAGTAAGTAAATAAAACAAATTCTAACATAAAATAAATATATTATGTAAATATAATTTTCTAAAACTGAATATGTACCTGTATGTACAATAAATAAAAAATTTACTCAGAGGATGAAGAAAGTTTCCTTTCATGTTTATTTTTTTGCTAGAAGAGCATATTTTTTCCAACACATTTAACATCCTCTCCCGTTGCCTATTTTGAATTTCGTTCTGTTTTTTAATTTCCTCAGCCATATTTACTGCTATATTTAGCTGTTTTTCTAAAACTTTTAATATGTTTGCCTCTAAGTTTTGTATCACATCCATTTTTCTGTGTTTTTTATTTTTGTTCTTTGGCGTATATTTATTATCAGGCTCTGTTTCCTCAACAAATGATTCATCTTCCATTTCCGTTGAAGAAATATTTAATTGTTCAGGCACTTCAAAGCTATTAATTATCAGCTTTGGCGTCACTTTGTCCTAGTACCCCAAAATTGCATGCATCTCCTCAAAGAAAGGAGGCTGTTTTTCAGCTGTGTCGTAAGTAAATTCGTCATCTATTAAGAAATATACATATATTTATTTTTTGTGATGAAGTAATTTCATGTTTTCAAGAAAACCCAATTGATAATAATTATTTATACAATCACGTTGTCAATAAATTACAAACAAATTCTAAAAACAAACACAATTTTACTTACCTTCCAATAATTGCAAGCAAACATCCCTTGTTGCTTTGAAACTCAATAAGTTTCCATTAATTAAAAGATTCACAGCCTCTTGATTATACATCTTTATAGATGTTAATATAAATTTAAAACTTAAATGATCTTAACCTCACATTTCATTTGTTTACATAAATATGTAGTAACCACACATTAGAGCATGGTAAGTGATTTGACATACACTACTCCATCATACTATGTATTTCGTTCATGACGTTATTAAAGCCACGCGAAAATGAATGGTATGTCAAATCAACATAATTTTCATGATACCAAAACCACGCGAAAATCCTTACAGTATAGTGCTGTGTGATTTTTATTGAAATGGAATTATAAAAAGAAAATATGTGGTATTTGCTATATCTTCAGGTTTGCAACTTTTTGGAACTTTAAACTTATACCCACCATTTATTATGGATGCAGATGAAGAAAATATACCAAGAGGAAATCCTGAGAATTTTAAATTATTTAGAAAGGAATTATTATTTAGAAATGTCTGAACAAATATTTCAAAGCCATTTTAGGATAAGCCGTATTACTTTTCATAATTTACTTCCTCTAATAAGAGGATAAGATAATAAAGAAAACTTCTAAGATAGGACGCAACAGAATGAATCTGAAAAAATGTTACTTGCAACATTATGGTTACTTGCCACACCTGATTCATACAGGTATATATTTTTTAGTCTTTACTAAATTACCTATTCTTTAATAATGTATTGTTTTTTATAATTCTTAGATGTTTTATTTTATATTTTTAGATCAGTTGGAGAACGCTTTGATATGGGCAAGTCTTCATTAAATTACAGTTATTTTAAAATTATTAAATTTTAAATTCTTATGCAAGAAACATAATATAGTGGCCTAATGTCGAAGAACGTGAAGCGATTAAGAGGCAATTCCAGAATATGTGTTGGGGCAATTGATGGAACTTTCGATCTCCTAAAAAAGACCCCGAAGTGTATGTAACCAGAAATTGCAACTTGCGATGCGATGCAAAATAGAAGTATAGATTGTTTTGTGGGGTTTCCCAGCTCTGTTAGTGACACCAGAATTTTTTGCCACATTGACATTTATAAACAGGCAATGGCAAATCAGCAGTTATTTTTTTCCAACGAAGAATTTATTATTGATGACAAAGCTTACCCTATCTTAGATTGGTGTACACCACCCTACTTTGACCGTAATTTAAATGCACAGAAAAGAAATTTTAACTTGAGAATCTCCCAAAAAAGACAAGTTATTGAAAGATCTTTCGCTTTATTATTTGGGAGGTTTAGAAGGTTAAAACTTCTTGATATGAACAGAGCAGACAAAATTCCAGCAACAATCATGGCATGTTGTGTTCTTCATAATTTGGTATTAGATGGAGGTATAAACGATATTGCTGAATTAATAGAAGAAGGAAGGGAATTTGTACAGGGACATGATGAGGGAAACTATCAAGGAAATTTGGATAAAAAATTGTCCATTATATAAGGTCAGATTATTCGTTAAAAAAGGGGTATACTTCCTTATGGAGAAATAAAATACGTTTTCGCAACTAGTTTCGTCTGTTAAGACATCATCAGGCGAAATCTACAAATATTTAAAACAAAATCATTACAATTGTTATTTAACACATTAAAATTAGTTAATTATCAAGGAAATATCGAAGAAGCAGAACATGCAGGACATAACTTTAGACTTTAGAAACCAATTATGTAATATATTAAATAAATAGAAACAATTACCATAAATTTGATGTGTATACAGAGGAGTGAACAAAAAACGGTCAACGATGCAGCTTCGTTATTTCTTATCCGATTTTAATAAGTGACATGTCAAATTAAATGGTTTGAAGAATTCTACTATCAGATAATAAAAGATTAATTTTATTTTTAAACATCAAAGGAGGAGGAGGCAACTTGTCTTTTTCAAATGGCAACATATTTTTTTCGATTGAGAAAAATCATTAACAAAAATAATCTAAACCAATTGTACCAATAATATTTAGGTGGGTTATGGTGTGAGGACAAAAACAAAACTCTCTTTATTCCTTTATTTCGCGACAAGTTTCGGTTGCTCTTACAACCTTTTTCAAGCTGAGGACAAAATACAAAAATTACAATGCTGTACATTTTAAAATTATTTACAAATCTTATTTGACTATTATTAGAAGAATTTCTTCAATCACATTTAAACATTACCTTTGAATATTATGGAAGAGATTGTACATCTATTCTAAAACAATTGTTGTAGATACAGAAAACACTGGAACATGCTCGCTGATGGTCAATAGCTAACCAACCCTTCATTGGGGGTGTAATAGTTGATGGTATAAACTTATCAAACTGTATTCGAAGATTAATAATCCTTTTCCTACCATGTGCTCAACTACAATTATTTAGGTTATTAGTAATATTATTAAAAGCAATGTACATTTTATACCCTTATGATGTTTTTTAATCGTTATTAAAGTTGCTATTATCTTATCTCTTTGGTTCTTAACAATCTACCTGTTTTTAAACAGCTTACTTAGAAAAACTATAATTCTAACCACGCTTAACTCTTATTTTATTTTATTTGACATTAATCACTGTGCTCTTATTAGCATCATAGAAGTTACTTAAGTGTAGAATTACAACACCGCAATATGAAGGTATTACAGCTGCTGCCATCTCACGACAACTCTCCAAACTAACAATTAATAAATCTTAAACAATTATTAAATATCAAACAATTCGTCCTAATACAAGCTAATCAAATTTTGAAAAATTGAACTAATGTGATCCATATCACTCTTCAAGTTGGTGTTGTTGGCATTCTTCTTGATGTTAATAGCTTCCAGAGTGAGGCGTTTTTCATATATCTGCTCCCTGCCCAAGATTTTGATGTTTTCAAACTTAAAATCGTGGTTCTTACTAAAGTGATGTAATGCCAGGCCAGTTTTGTTATTCTTATCCTTGAATTTCTCCAAGCAGTCATAAGTGTGTTGTTTGACTCTCGACTTAACGTGCTGGCCAGTCTGTCCAATATACACACAATTGCATCCACCACAAGGGATCTGGTATACTACATTAGACTCAAGTTCAATAGGTGTTCTATCTTTTAGTTTCGTATAAATAGCACTTGTTTTCTTGATGTTATACAATCCTAACTGTACATGGTATGGTTTAAGAAGTAAGAAATATTGGTTTGTACCAATAATTTTCATTATTTTTTTTTTATTTAATTCAATTGTTTTTTTTAATGTTTTTGAGTTTTTTATTAGTTTTGTTTTTAAATTTATTATTAATAAATTAAAAAATTATTAATAATAAATTAAAATACCATTTTTTTTAAATTTAATTTCTTTAAATTTCATTTTTCTTATTTTTTAAAATTTTTTTTATTATTACATATTTATTTTTCTTAAATTAATTCAATTCAATTGTTTTTTTTTGAGTTTTCAGTTTTTTATTTTTTATAAGTTTTGTTTTCTAATTTATTATTAATAAATTAAAAAATTATTAATATATTAATAGTTATTTAACCAACGAGTTGTTTAAAAGGGGCGATTAATTATCGAAATTTTAAAGCACGAGCGGAACGCGACTATCATTTTTACAAAACTTTTTCGAAATTTCACCATTAAAAAATACGAACCCGATCGAAGATAATCGTAGTCAAATTAAACGATCAGGATTGTCTATTATTAGAGAGTTCTATAGTCAATTACTTGATGTGTACATAACCTCACTTTTAAAAAATAAATATAAAATGTATTGGCTTATAGTAAAATTTTTCAGCAAACAGGAATGGTGTAGACAAGCAAATAGTTTCGCTCACTCTTTTTTACATTTAACCACGTGCTTGGTTAAGGTAGCGAAATGTAATGATAACGGAGAATCCACTATTACTATCGTATGTCCTAGCATTTTAGAAGGAGCGATTAACTGAGAAATCCTCATCGGAGAGCAGAGTGGGAGTCCCTAGTCCCTACCACAACTTTCCAACGAGTGGTGGATAAATTCAGCGTCGCCGATTTGATTCACTGTCAGTAAGGTTAGGATTCCTGTTTGTTGAGAATTCGGTTTTAACCAATTATAATTGGTTTAGATTATTTTTGTAATTGATTTTTTTCAATTGAAAAAATATGTTGCCATATGAAAACGAAAAGTTGCATGCTCCTCCTCTGATGTTTTCAAAAATAAAATTATTCTTTTGTTATCTGGTAGTAGTATTCTTCAAACCATTTAATTTGACATATACTTCGGATAAGAAATAACGAAGCTACATCGTTGGCCGTTTTTGTGCACACCTCTGTATAAAAAAAATATATATTTTTTAATAATATATTATTCTAAAAAGTGTTATACGAGAAAGTTTATCTTATTTTTTTGAATTTTTTCTTCACAAATAAATCATTATTTTCTCATAAAAAGTACTTTAATTATAAAATATTAAACTCATATCACTCATTTGGAATGCTTTATTAAAATAAATAATCTTATACAAACGTTTATTAAAAAAATTGTATTATACATACATATATTAGAGTTAGCAATCAGACACTTAAAAAAATACATACTTTGCATAAAAAAACTTTCTTAAAAGAAATGTTACTTTTTATTGAGGAGACAAAAAAATATGCCAATTAGCAATCACAGAAACTTTAAAGAATTCATACTCTGCATAAAAAAAATCTTAAAAACTTAAAATGTTACTTGATAGTTATCAACTTCTGATTAGACAAAAAATTATGGCATTTTTACTTTCTATAACAAACAAATAAAGTTTTTAATGTACATATTCCTTCATAAACAAAAATAAATGAATAAATATGCTAATAAGAGTAACAATGTTTAAAAAATAAAACAAATTTGAAAAATATGTACAAAAAATAAATAACTTCTAATAATTTTTCCATACACGATTGGAATTTTTTAATTGCATCTTTTTGTACCTGCAATCTTTCTTGGTGCCGTCTTTAGATTTCACTTCTTTTCAGATGGCTCGGCTGATTTTTCATTTTCTGTCTTGGTGCTTTCTGTAAAAAAACTATCTATTATAACCCATAATATTACAATGCTAAAGATATTTCCTGCAACGATTTAGAGTTTTATACATAATTGGCCGATTTATTGCATCGATACTACGTGGAAAAAGAGATATAAACTTAAGCTATCCAAGCACCTTAAACCAACTGGCTGCACATTTGGTTTTTCTCCAAACATCTGATCGAATTCCTCCTCGTATTCAAATGGCACTGATGAGCTGGCACCACTGAGTCGCTTTGAATCCTTGCACTTCATATACCTCATTTTCAGGTATTTAAACCTATCTTTACATTGGGTACGTAAATAGGTAAATCCAATTGAAGTCAACTCGTTGCTAATTCTATTATAAATTGTATCCCTCTTTACTGTTGATGATTTAAAAAGTTTAAGGTTCTGTTTGTAAAGCAAAATAATGTGTCGATTCTGTGTATTCAATCGTAAGCTTACGAGACTCGTAAATCCGTAAGCGATTTTCGATCCGTAGCTCGGTTTCTTACGATATCGTTAAAAATGCAATTCTGAACATGCGTTTATAAGAGCTTCTCGTAAAGGCGACGATTTTGAACTACTCTTACGAGACAGCTAACTTCACGTCTATTTTTGTCGGAAACGGCTGTCAGTTCTTAAATTTATAACCTGCAATTAGAACTGAAATTTGCTATAAGAAGTGTTTTTAGTCATTTCTAGTTCCTACTTCCATGAAAAATGAGGTAAATAATATGAACATAAAAGAATTTTTTATTCAAAATTTGCTTCTATTTTTTTTTATTAAACAATGTTTTTATTTTGCAGTGCAAGCGAGCAAGCGGAGCAAGCAAGCAAAAAAGGTAAGAAGAGGAAAAGAACAAAAAATACGACGCAAGAGCAGTACGAGCATTATTTAGATTTTATGGAGAATGATTATATTTTCCGAAGTAGCACTATTAATCCCACATTGGAACCCGACTATATGAACAAAAAGTGGGAAGAATTAACATCGATATTAAATGCAATTGGCAATGGTCCTGCCTTAAATGTGGATGATTGGAAGAGAGTAAATGATTTTTTGATTATGTATTTTGCTAATGATAAAATTATAGTATGGTACATGTTTAAAAAATATATTTTTTTGTTTTTCAGAGATTTACAGATTGGAAATATAATTTAAAAACGAAAGCTAGAAAAATTTCCGAGCATGCAATGAAAACTGGAGCAGGACCAAAGCTCAAGTTAGAATTAAGCAATACCGAAGAAAGGGCATTAGGTATTTGGGGCAAGGTGACAGTAGCCGGAGCAAATGTGACTGGTTACCAAGGAATAGAAATTGCAGTGCAACCAGAAGCTGAATCACATCAAGAAAATATTGAAGATTATCAAGTTCTGGCAACTGGTGACGAAGAAAATGGAAGTATTATTTTAACAAATGAAATCGAACAACCAATTCAGAGGCAGGAACTTCCCCCAGAAGTAATACAGATGAAAACGCCAAAAAATAAAAATCGTACCAGACGTGAAAGAGTCAAGCCTTTATCAATTTTGGCCCAAAATTTAATTAATAACAGTGAAAGTGTCTCTAATAGTGCTAAAGAAATGAGTAACATCATTGAAACATTTGGTAATAATTATTTAAGTCTAGAAAGAGAAAAATTTAAGTTTGAAGTAGCGAAATTTAAATTTTTCAATAAAGATTTTGACTATGAACCAGAACTTTTATAAAAATTATAGTGATAACATTTTCTCAAAGTATTTTCATGGTTTATCTTCTAATCTTCTAGAATGAAGAGAATAATTAGAATTATTATTTATTTTTATTGTTGAAATACTATTTATTTTTATTGAATTAATATTTATTTTTGTGGAATTTCCATTTATTTTTAGTTTGATATTTTGGTTAAATATTTCATAAGTTTTGAGTTTTAAGAATTTATATTATTTTTATTGTTACATACTGACATACATTTATTTAGAATAAATATTTATATTATATATAAATAAAAAAATGTTTTCTCTTTATTATAAATTTTCCCTGATGTACTTCTGTCTAGCTTCCTTTCCCAATTGCAGCAAGTCATTCCTTACCCTCACTTCTTCATGCAAAAACAAAATCTTTAGTTAAAATATGTATATGTACAACACATTTTTACCATAATTATCCAATTCATTTTCATTTTTCTATGTCATCTTCATTTAAATCTAGCACGCTGCAAGCATAAATAATATTTGCAGCCTTCAAAGGGTGATAAATTAAAGTTCTAAATTTTGACAAGCATCGGAATCTCCCTTTTAATATTCCGTTTGTTCTCTCTATAACATTCCTAGTAGATATGTGCAATCTATTATATTCTTCTTCCTGTCTCTTCCTGGGATTGGCAAATGGAGTAAACAGCCAAGGCTCTAATGGATAGCCACTATCTCCTATGTAAAATAAATTTCATTAATTAATTGTTTTTAAAAACCCAAGATTTTTTATAATTTTACCTATTAAATGACTTGACTTTTCACCATGCTCCTCATACTGGGATCTTAAATAATTTTTAATATGGCTGACCTGCCATATGGCGGAATCATGTACTGATCCCGGAAATCTTGCGCAAATGCCAATGATTTTTGCATTTGAATCTGAAATCTGCAAAAAACTCAATAAATTTAAGTATTTTTTATTTGCAAATTATAAAAAATGAGAACAATCAGGATAAAAAGTGGGCCGACATGAAAGAAGACTTTACCCAGGAATTTGGAGGAGAACAGCCGATGCGGGAATCAAAGCTGAGGCTGGCAAATAGGAAACAAGCACTAGGGGAGGACATTAAAACTTTTTATTACGACCTAATAAACTTGTCCGAAGAAATTGGGGGAGTACCAGATGAACGTTTTAGGGAATATTTCGAAACGGGTCTTCATCCTTTATACTACGAGCGTTATGCCCTCTTGAGTAAGCCGAACATGACAAAGGAGGATTTTAAACCTGTTGTTTTTAAGCTCAGCGAAATTCATCAAATGGCGCTTTTCGCTCAAATGAGTAATAGCTTTATGACACTGAGCGTGGGAACAAATCAGACCCACCAAGAATCCACAAAAAAGCAAGAAACACCCAAAATGTATGCGTATTATGTGCCAGAAAATAAAAATCCGTGCGTAAAAAAGGCGAAGGGCGTTAAATCCTACGTCGTCAAAAACAAGATCTCTTTTGACGACTATAAAAGATGTTTGATGGAGCGAATAGAATTTTCGCATGGACAAAATTCGATACGTTCCTTCGATCATCAAGTATATACGGTGAGACAAAAGAAGATTTCCCTAAGCCCGTATGATGATAAAAGATATCTGCTACCGCATTCGCACAACACACTTCCCTGGGGCCATTACAGTATTATGGAGCTGGATTAATATTTTTTTTTATATTTTTGTTATTTTAATATTTTTTGTATTTTTGGTATTTTTTGTTATTAAATAAAATAAAATTAATTATTTTAATTGTTTTTTATTTTTTATATAAATATATAATGTAATTACATTTGATATAGCACAAACATTATAATCATGATTATGATATGAACACGAAGACCATTTTTGTGTAAAATTAGGACAGTTAGTGAAATGGTTTTTCCTACTCCGCCTTCCTCTTTTAAGGATTTAAAATATTTTTTTAGAAATTCTTCGATGTCTTCGATTTCGTAGCAACCGGTGGGAATTTTAACACACCCCTGCGTGAAATAAAACTTGTTGTTACGCCCACTTTCGATGTTTGGTATTGAATTATAGAAATGAAATGCTGCCAGACCCAAACGATACGTGGACTCTTTATCAAGCTCCAAAGGCGGAAAATAATCAAACGAAAATACACTCTGTGTACCTCTTAGGCTGAATACCTTAGACATGACTGACGTCCGTTGTGCGAACTCCTCCTATTTATAGCAGAAATTCCAGGCACAGATGGCCACAATTCCAAGTACCGAACGTCTGATGTCTTTTATAGTTGAAGGTAAAGTTGGATGAAAATGCTTTGAAATAATTCAAAATTTCGAGCGGCGGATGTAAATCACCAAAACTATCGAAATATTTTACTTGATTGCCCTGTTTTCTGTACGCCACCCAGTGAGTACCAGGTCCTTCGACCGAATCTAAATTCACAATAGCACATTCATTTCTAAGAGGTTTACTTGGTAGCGTATCACGCATAAATACTCCTCTGAAATGTTTGATGTGGGCCGCAAATTTGAGAATGTCGACGGAGGTAAGGGCTCGCCTGGGAAGCGACTCTAATAGTTTTTTGAGTTTTTCGACAGAAATAGACCCATTCCATGGCGGTATGGTTTTAGAAATAGACCTTTTCCGCTTTTTCCCAAGGCAATCGCTTCCATTGTCTGGTTGTGACGATGTGCTTCATCCAAATTTTTCTGTGCTTTTTTAGCATCTAACACTGTTTTCGCAATGCCCGCAGCGCCACCTGTCAACGCCCCCAACGCACTCAGTCCAGCAAATATGGGTATGTGTGGCAGGATGCCTCCAGATTTGGGTAGGGCTAAAACACGTGGAACTCTGATCCGCTTACGACCTCCTGCTTCTTTAAAAGCTTTTCGAGCAGCTGCTAAACTCAATTGTGCAACATTTTTTATGTTTGATGTATTCTTTAGGAGCTTTCTTCCTCCCATCTTCCTTAAAGCTTCTTTAGCTTTTCCCAAGACACCCATCCTCATCGATACTGTTTTGACGGAGGCAGATTTCTTTTTTCTGCCGCCGCGACGACGACGACGACGAGTCGTTTTCTTTCCACTTCCCATGCCCGTTTTACGTTTCACTTTCATAATTGTTCCCACACTTAGAGCAGCAAGTTTTTCTCCAATACCGGCGTCTTTAGATTTTAGCCTTTCAAATGCTCTCTTCTCCAATATCTTATCGGCAATATGACGCGCGTTTAAATCACTATTTTTTGAATAGGCAATATCATGCTCTTTACAGCTCTCGTCCAATGGATTAATACCCACGTCACCACGTTTTAATCTCTTCTCTAACTTTGTGCCCGGTCCACAAAATCTGTATCCGCCCGGTAGATGCGCCTCGAAAGGTAATTTATTAATTATCGAATTGAGAAAACCGCTACCTCTTGTAGTACCTTTACTGTCGACGACTAATGGCATTATGTGAAATTTTTATGCGCGCTCTCCCCTATATATATAAGAACCAGATCGGGAATGATTTAAAAGACTTCGTGTACGTCATGAAGGAGATACAACAGGAAATTCCTTTACCGATAGCAAATATCGATGAATATCTGAAAGGCAGTAATTTCGATGAAAAATCATTTAATCGACATAGTGACTTATTACCCAATTCAATAAGATGTTTAATATGCGGTCCATCTGCATGCGGCAAGTCCAATGTTATCCTGAGTCTGTTGTATGCTGAAAATGGTCTTCAATTTGAAAACGTTTACGTCTACTCGAAAACCCTTAAGCAGGCTAAATATAAAATGTTGGAGGAGGTATTGGGTGGTTGTAGAGATGTGAAATATTTCCCGTACAGTGAAAATGGCGATATTATCGTACCAAACGATGCCCTACCAAATTCAATTTTTATATTTGATGATGTTGCTCGTGAGAAGCAAGATATTAAAAGCGATTATTTTTCTAAGGGTAGACATACTAAAGTTGATTCTTTCTATTTGTGTCAAACTTATACAAAAATATCCAAGCAGCTTATAAGGGATAACGCTAACCTTTTGATTATCTTTGCACAAGATGATACGAATTTATTACGCATTCATAATAATCACGTGGGTGCCGATATGTATTTTGATAATCTCCGACGTATTTGTAGAGAATGCTGGCAGTGTAAATATGGTTTTTTAACTATCAATAAAGAATGCGATGTGAACGACGGTCGCTATAGAAGAGGATTGGATAAGTATATAGACATATCCTCTGTACCTTAGGCTCATTCATATTTGAACCGGCAACGTGTGAACAACACACGTGAGTGGTAGAGAGATAGAGAGGTAGAGAAGATGAACAAGCCTCATGCTAAAGAGTATTTAAAGAGAATTTGTGAAATTCAAAAGGTTATCAGAAAAAAGCTGTTGGCTTTAAAATTAAATAAATCTATGCAGGATAGTGCTCTTGAAACAATTTACAAACCTAACATTATCAAACAAGTTACTAAGCCATCACCAAAAATTGATAAAGTGAAACTAATGGATGATGATGATGAAGATGTTGATGAGGAGCAGGAGCAATATGTGGAGAAGAAGGAGGAGGAGGATGGTGATGTTGATGATGATGATGAATTTAAAAAAATCTGGGATGAGGCTAGCACACCACTTTTAAAACACTACATGTTTGAGTATTTTAATAAGAACAAAGAAAATGATAAGACATTTGGCTTAAAATACAATCCGATCACTAATGTTTGGACAGTAGGTGACTCACAAGTAAATTTCTTAGCAGACGATAAACTATCAATAAAGATTCAACCTACGTCGGTACTAAAGGACTATATGAATTACTCTTTAAAAGCAAACCCAAAGACAACTCGCACGATGAAGCCAAAACCTACATGAAAATAGCATCAAAAACGAATGCGTTTCGAAGAAATTATGATCCCGACCAACAAGTACAGGGTGTTAATTCTAAAAAATATAAATTATTAAGAAAAATGTTAAAAGAAAGCGATGTCGGCAGCACTCCAAAATTATCTAAAATAAAAGAAAGCGCTGCCAGCAGTAGTCCAAAAACTCCTATAAATGAAGAAAGAGGAGGAGGAGCTCCATTGAAGAAAAAAAAGAGAAGAGATGATTTTCCACTTAGAGTAGCACAAACTACGTACAAATACTGGGATAATATCGAAGAACTTGTGGATCGTCTTTGTTTATTGCATGCTTCAAGAAATGCCGGTAACAATGCTCACGAAAATGAGATAATAGCAATTGAAGAGGAACTGCGGGAGGGGGGTATAATTGTATAAAAGGCGCTATCTTATCGCATTAATTCATTAATAAACATGCCAGTCAGACAGTTTGGTAGTTCTCAAGGAGCTAGAAAGGGTCCTCGAGGACCTCCCGGCATCGGTTTCGAATTGACCAAAGATGGTCAAAACTTTGATATTGTAAGAAAACGTCTTACTAATGTCGGCGGTCCTTTAGATAGTCTAGACGCTTCCAATATGGCCTACGTTGATTATAAAGCCGATAAGGTGTCCAGCAGCAATAAGGAGTACGCTGATAAACTCTCCACTAGCAATAAGACGTACGTTGATGAAAAAGTAGATAAGCTAGCCAGTAAGGATTATGTTGATGATAAAATAGATAAGCTTTCCGTTAGCAGTAAGACATATGTTGATGATAAAAATAGTGTCAGTAAGACATACATCGATGAAAATATAAATCAGTGGACAATTTCTACTAAGAATTACATTGATTCTAAGATTTCTGATTTTGCAGTCGATGTCGCTAAAACTCTGAACGATCATTTTGCTTTTTACTCCAATAAAATTGATCATATACAAGAAGAATGTAGTAAGGCACATGGGTTTAGTCATGATGCAGACGCCCAAAGAACAAGTAGTCCGGGAACTCCATAAACCAGCGCGACGAAATTATAATCGACGTCGTACAATCCTAAAAGGTTTGGATGATTTGTGGCAAAGCGATCTGGCCGACTTTCAACTTTATAGCAACAACAATAAGGCTCATAACTACATATTGGTAATGATAGATTGTTTTTCAAAGTACGCCTGGGCGGAACCGTTAAAAAGCAAATCTAAAGAGGATGTTACCAATGCCACCAAAAAAATTTTCAAAAGGATTGAGCCACCACATAAATTACCCAAAAATTTGCAAACTGATCAAGGCAGGGAATATTACAATGATAAATTTAATGTTCTGATGAGAAAACATGGAATAAATCATTACTCAACTTATACGGTTAAAAAGGCGTCGATGGCTGAACGCTTTATTCAAACGTTAAAAGGAAGTCTTTATCGGCATTTCAGTTTGATAGGAAAATATGAATGGATAAGCGTACTACAACCTACCGTCGACGAGTACAACAAGCGCCGGCACACGACCACCGGAATGCGACCTTGCGACATAACTTTAGATAATGAAGCAGGGCTTTTGAACTCGACATATTCTCATATCATTATACGTCCAACCATTGTCATGGATAGACATACGACGATGTTGCTGCTTTACTACTACTTTTTGGTTTGTGTGATGACATCATCCTTATCACAACAACATCAGCCTATTGAAGTAGTAGAAGATGAAGAGGAAAAATATGAAATAGCTTCAGGCTTTCTTAGTGAATATGGATAATTAAATATGACTGATGTTAACATCATTGGAGAGGAGGGAGAATTTAGAACGAACAATGTCTTTGAAGATGCTGTAAGACAATTTCAAAGGAACTATCATCTAGAAGAGGATGGAAAATTAAACAATGATACCATTAAATTGATGCAAACACCGCGGTGTGGATTACAAGACAATGACCATTCATTTACGATTAACAACAACAAATGGAATATAACGCGTTTAAGATGGTATTTTGATACTAAAAACCGGACAATGTTTGATTTGAGCATTTAAAATATGGGAAAAACATTCTGGTTTAGAATTTGTAATAAGCAATGTTAAACCGAATATTTTAATTACATTTAGAAAGCCAAAACACAGCTTTCGAAGATGTTGTAATACTTCACCTTGTGATTATCCGTTCGATGGACCAGGTAATTCATTGGGACATGCTTACTTTCCAACTAATACTACTACTGAATTGGAAGTACATTTGGACGCGGGAGAACGTTGGTCGACTGAGCTGAATGAGAATCCCCGTAGCACTCCGGAATACATAAATTTATTTTTGGTTTTGGTACACGAAATCGGCCATGCACTTGGAATTCATCACTCAAGCGTCAAATCAGCCATAATGTTTCCTTTCTACTCAGGCAATATGGAATTAAGTACTTTTGATTTATCGGCGGACGATATTTCCAACAACTTTATCCGATACGAAGCATCGTTCGCACGACCACACCTAAATTTAGGAATGTTTATGTACCGCCGCCGCCGCCACCATCATCGTCCTCGTCGAAATTTGATGTAGAGCAAACAACCAATTTATGTCAAGTGCATAAAAATCTTAGCACGTTTATGATGATGAATACGGATTTGTATATTTTCTACGAGAATTTTGTTTGGATTAAGGGTCAAAATGAGGATATAAATGAAGTTCCGCTTAAAATTAGTGATTGGTTGAACTTTTTACCGAAAGATTTTCGAGTGAAGGAGAATAATGAAATCGTTTGTCTTTTGAGAAATAAAATCTATGTAATTGATTTTCCTTCTCTAAGTCTACGCGCGGGTCCTCTCGAACCACCGGATTATTATGGAGGAATGAAACGTTCCGCTCAAATACATGCGATCATTCAAAATTACCATGGACAAACGCTTATTTTCTACGATGAAGTTTTTTATGCTGTTTATGATGAGTGCGGCAGAAGGATTACTCGTCATGGAAGAATTTCTCAAGATTTTCCTGGAATTCCACCCGCAATTGATGGAGCAATGCGTTATACCAACGGAAATTTGTACTTTTTTAAGAACAGAAAATTCTATGAATTTAATGAATTCTCCAGAAGTTTGATGCGTGTCGCCGATATGGACTTTTTCAAATAAACTGTCCAAACGTTAGCATTTTGTCTGAACTGCAGGAACTATTAAATAAAATTTTATTTAAACAAATTAGTATTAGTTAATTAAATTTATGTTTTTTGTAAGGATATTAATAAAAAATTAAGATTATTAAAATAAGATATCTTTTATTTAACATTATACATTTCTACTTAATAAATCTATATCACGACTAATTATGTCTCTATTATAGTGTAGACTCTCCATCATAAGTAGCTCCATTTCATTAGGATCACTCGAAACTATGGCCGTTTTTATATTATTATACACATCCGATTCCGCGGAAGATTCGTGAGCGAAGACGGTGATTAATGAGCCGTAATATTCCTTAAATTTCAGCTGCTTAAGTAATTTTATTTTTCCCATAATTACTTGGCTAAGCGCGATGAGGTTCTGGAAGGTTTGTTCAGACATCAGGACGGTCTGCTCATGATCATCTTCCTTTATAACGTATGCCTTGATATTGTTGAAACAAGTAATATTGAGCGTATGATTTCCAAATTCCAGTACACTATCGACACACATAATTTCATTATTTAATGCACAAAGTTCTATAAAATCTTCTTCCAGCATACACACTAAATGCCTCAAATTTCTCCCAACACTTAGCCTTACAACGCATTCAAAATTTCTAAGTTGACTTAAACCGAGTGATATAACTTTGGTTCCGGCTTTATTTAATATGTATGATGTTTCTCCCAATAACTTTTCGGTCATGTATTTCTTTTCGAGAATAAAATAATCATTTAAAATTTCAGAAGCCATGACTACTGAACGTAGATCTGCATTCAACTAATTAAACACGTCATTAATTTACATATATATATGTGATCCCACCCCCCTTTTTAATTATTTGGTGGGGGACAAAATTATATATTTGCGAATAAATAACTAAGTATTTCGTTTCTAATTATTGATATATAATTTATAAAATCAGCAGAGGATGATTCATCCCCTATTATTATTGTTTCTTCATATTGCACAACCTCATGAAACGAAGAGTTTCTTCCTGAGATTTTAAATGTCGTGTCTTTTAAATCTGATACCAATTCTTCTTTTTTTATGTTTACTTCTATCTCACCATCGTTTTCATCCGCCACACCATTTCCAAAATATTTATAAAACAAACATTTATCATCCTTATCATATACTTCCAACTTCACGTCTTCAATATTATAATTTTTGTACGTACATCCGGCTGTTATGGTGATATGGGTGAAATCATACGCACTAGTAATATTGCTCACCCCCCTCACGTTGAATACAATTTCTGATTTATTATATGAGGCGTCGCCAGTTATACACTCATATAGACATGTATCTTTGTTATAAATTTCAAATACAATAAATAATGCAGAAGTCATTGTAGGACGCGTATGATTTAAGAAAAAAACTGATAAAATTTAAGCAGTGGGTCTGTTTTTTATTAAACTGTAGACGTTGGGTTGGGGGGAATAAAAAATTTTTTTCTTTTATTATCTTCTATTATTAGCTCATTTTTATTAAACTGGGGACGGTGGTGGTGGTGGGGATATTGTTAGTGGGGAGAAAGACGTAAATAAAAATTTATGTATGAATTATATTTTATTGTATGATGGATAGTTCTAGAGAACAGCATATCCGAGAATTGCAATTAAAATTATTTAATTTTGAGGAAAGATTTAGAAAATTTTCAAACCTGCGTGAAATCGAAATAAAATTACAGAGACTTCGTTTGAGTGACGATAGTAGGGAAGATAAGGAACGCATAATAAACTTTAGGTTGGAAAAAATTAGCATTATCAACAAAATTCGAAGATTAAAAGAAAAATTAATAGAAATTCAAGATGAACGTTTTTAAAAATATAAATGATTCTATTATGGCATATGAATGTGGTAAATTGGATAAAGAAAATATCAAGTACTTACCTGAATGTTTTTTGGTAAAAATGGAAGGAATTGAATTGGAAAAAATATGGAATATTCTACCAGAAAAATATAAAAACGATATGAATTTCAAAAAAAGATTACCATGTCATAGACATCACAATACATCTATTTCTAGAACTCACTTTGATGGACCGCCTCCTTCAATATATAAATGTATGGAATATTTGTATGACAAGGAAAATAATAAAAATGTAATAAATTAAAAGCATTTTATTAATTTTTTACAAAAATAAAAATTTAATAAATTAAAAGCAGTTTTTTTTTCTTTTTACAATCATAATTATCTAATGCTATGTAAATATTCCATTAGTTTTTTAAATGATAAAATTAATATTAAACAAGCTGTCAATATACACAGAAATATTAAAATAATATCTGTAGTACCCAAAGTCTCTTTCTCTTTCAATTCCATCAATGGTGGTGGTGGTGCTGTTATTGAATGTGATGATGGTACTTTTTTAATTAGGGGTACCACAGATCTTATATCGTTCTCATCGTCTTCCGTTCTTAAAAGTTCATCAAGACACAACGTAACTGCATGATTTAGGGCCTTGTTCACTTCAATTAGTTCTTCTCGTGTCGTCTCGTTACATACTCGTAGAGCCCCCTTGTAGTATTCCCTCTGCGTAACTACATCACGATAACTATCAATATTATTATAAATTTTAGTATAATTTGCCAATTTTAAAGTATTGACACTAAATTTTGTATCATTTCCCGAGGATTTTATATTAATTGTTGTATGAACATTGACTAAGCTTAAAATCACCACTGTTATTAAAAACATTTTTAAGACAATGAAGCTTAATATGCAAATCAGCTAATTATATAGGGAAGACCCCCACCAACTAAATTTACGTCACATGAGATTATTTTGTTTTTCTGTAAAAGTTAATAATTATCAGATATGTTTTTAAATAAACTTATTTTATAAAAATGGCGGCAAGCCAAAGGAAACCGCCGTATGATAAATAAACTTACTTAAAAAAAAAAATTTTTCTGTAAAAAATTAAACATTATTAATAAAAAAATTATATGGGAGTAATTCCTACTTACCAATCATCCTGCGTCATCGTCGCTTATCGGTAGCATCTCCTCTTGATGAGCTCTCAGAGAATCGGGAGACGTCCTCCGTCTTTGATTATAAATCAAACCTATTGTATTTATAATCGCATTGCTATCATCGATAACAACATGTGGAGGAACTCTTCCTCTTCCCCTTCCCATCCCCCCTAAAGGTAACCTGGCTCTTCCTCTACCCCGCAAATCTTCATCTGGAGTCGATGGTGTCCTCGATGGACCTCCGGCTGCGACCCCAGCCGTATTGCTATCATCGATAACATGTGCAGCCATCCCCCCTAACGGTAACCGGGCTCTTCCTCTACCCCGCAAATCTTCATCTGGAGTCGATGGACCTCCGGCTGCGACCCCAGCCGTATTGCTATCATCGATAACAACATGTGGAGAAACTCTTCCTCTCCCCCTTCCCCTTCCTGGTAACCTGGCTCTTCCTTTACCCCGCAAATCTTCATCTGGAGTCGATGGTGTCCTCAGTGGTACCTGTGGGGGCAGGCGTAATCTGGCTACAATGTTGTCTAGCCTAACATTTTCACCCATAGCCTGCATTACACAGGTATCCGCTGTCGAAATGCCAGGTGTTACTTGCAGAACTTCAGTTGACGGCTCCCTCGGGACTACCCCATGCCCATTCATATATAAACGCAACCAATGGGTTATGGGGGAGCGGCAAACACCACAAGTTCTTAACCTTGTGATGCACATGCCGCAAACCATATGTCCGCAGCCTAACCCATATTTTGACACATATATTAGGCATACTATGCATGTGGCTAGGGAGTCGTCTTCTGCAATTTCCTGATCTACCTGTCTTTCATACACGAGAACTTCAGGCTGATTGACAGGTCGGCTTCGGTTAATAGGAATCAGCGCAATGTTCTCGTTATCGAAATGCCAATTAATTAAGCCCAGACTATCCAAGCAATAAATAATTGGCCTCCCCATAAAAGAACATCTAACTGCCCTTAACTCTCCAACTATAATATGTATAATAAATTAATTTAAAAAAACATTTTTTTTTTTTAACTTACCAGGAATATTTCTTCTTGCTCCTTCACGCAAAATCATTTCTTCTTCTCTCTCCGTGATGAATCTTCTTATTTGTAAATCTCCCACTCTGCTTTCCATTTTTATTTTTTTTGCTGCTTTTCAAAAACTGAACTGACACCTAAACTATTCTCCTTCTAATTTATATAAAAAAAATTATCTCACCACAAACACATACTATTACAAAAATATGATAATTTTTTGTATCCATAATTAAAATAATACAATTATAGGAAAAAAACCTGTTTTTCGATAATTTTTTGTATCCATAATTAAAATAATACAATTAGAGGAAAAAAAAACCATGTTTTCCGATACATATTTTGTTTTTACTAATTATTTAAATATCATTGTATACTTGTTCAATTAGCGAAAGGGAGTAGGTAATAAATAAAAAATATTCATATTAATATAAAATTTTTATATTAAATTATATTTTTAATATTTAACATTTTTTTTATAAAATTATATGTTACCTATTTCAAGGTCGGCGTACTGCTTTCCATCTTTAGATATGACCAATTTTTTTAGTCAAAGGTAAACCTTTTTTGAATAGTTTATATTAAAATCTTGGAGCACCTCCGGGGTGAAAAATGATAAATATCTATTAGGGAGCCAAACCTTCCGGACTGGCTCCTCCTCAGCAAACTCCATCAAAATGCTGGGTCCACACTGATTTGTCTTTAATGTAACACTTTTTATTAAATATTTCCTGTTCTTCTCTAATTCTCCAACCTTAACCGTCAAGCCATATTCAGAATTAAACTTTTTTAAATCCATATTGTCGTTTTTTTTTCTTTGTTGCTTTCTTCAAAATAAACTGAAGATCTACCTAACTTTTGAGCTCTTTTATACAAAAAAAATATCTCATATTGCATATAATCTTTTAAATTAAAAAACATTTTTTTAAATAATATTGTGCAAATTGTGCAATTTTGCAAAAAGACGCAGGTGGTGAGGAAGTTACTGTCTCACTCTTATCAAACCACGATATTCGTCAAGGATTAATTAAAATTCATATCAAAGTAAACAACAAAATGCACGTACATAAAATTAATTCTTATCAATGCATTATATTAATTTTATACCATAGGCGTTACCACAATTACTCTAATCTAACAAATAAGTATAAAAAACTAATTAAATCACCTAAAACCAATTAGTTTAATTACTAATATTTTTATTTTTTATCAACAAACTACCATAATTTTCGTGTATACATATGTTAGCTCTATCGCATGCATATTACTTTAATTTTTTTATCAATAATTACAATAATTTTCAGATTTACATCCTCCCCTATTAAATATTCTAGAAAGAAACCGCAAGGACGTGTGCATCTCTTAGCATCAATTATTCTAAACTCCAATTACTTTTAATTTGCAAAACTTTTATTTATTTATTATTATCAGTAATTACAATAATTTTCAGATTTACATCCTCCCCTATTAAATATTCTACGAAAAAAAAACAGCAAGGACGTGTGCATCTCTTAGCATCAATTATTCTAAACTCCAATTACTTTTAATTTGCAAAACTTTTATTTATTATTATCAATACAATTACAATAATTTTCAGATTTACATCCTCCCCTAAATTACAATAATTTTCAAATTTACAAATATTCAAAGAAAAAAATAATTAAACCACAAGAAATGTTTATTGCAAAAATAATTAAACCACAAGATGGCACTTTATCTACTCAAGGTCAAAGACACACTAGCACAACTCGACGACTTCCCAAAAGGACACGGACTTAGAAAAATTACTACAAGGTCACGGACTTAGAATCCGGATTTGGGGTAGAACTCCCATAGCATATACTACTATCACTAATACTATCAACCAACCATTGTTTTAATTTCGACAAGGTTGAGATATTAGATATAGAAGACAACTATCATAAACGCCTCATTAGTGAAATGATATTTATTAAACAAAATAAATGCGTAAATTTTAAGTGTGATACTGATAAATTGAGCTTGGTGTATTGTAACCTACTTAAGTGAAAAATAAAAGAGAACAATTATTGTGTAGTTTTCAGACAAAAATTTTTTGTTTTTGGACACAGAGTATACTGTAGGTTAATATTGTGGATTCCGGACATACTGTATATTCGGCTTGAATCTGGTCTTGTGACGGCTGTTCTGTTGCTCATACTTAGGTTAAATGTCCATGCGGTTTTTAATAATTTTAATAATTAAAATAAGTTTGACCATCATTATAGTAATTAATGCCGTGTATAAATACTCCGTTATCATATGTTGATGAATTTTATAAAAATTGACACGCTATTAAATATACCCATTAGAGGTGAGTTTAGTTTATAAATTATGTAGAGTAGATAGCACACATCATGCTTAAGTCTTTTATGTCATTTTTGTTAATATACATAATTTTAATAATGATTTTATTGTTTAAGTGATTTTTACTGATATATATCAATGTTGTAGCTCTGATGAAGCCGACGATGATCGAGCGAAACGTTAGCTGTAATGTTTGAATGAAAATAGCAATAAATTTGTCTGAAAAGCCAATTATCATTTGTTTTTATCAAATACAACAGACGTAATCGATATTTAACTAATACTATTGTTCTCATTTCATGTGCCGAGGAACACCCGCCGGGTATCTGCAATCCAGCAGGTGTCATCGGAGCCAGGGAGATCCCGTTGTGATATTGGTGTACCAAGGGAAGTCCAATAAGACAGCTCAACTTAAAAACAGTATACCAAGTGTGGCCGAATAAAAACAAAACAAGAAAGGCAACCAAAAACAACAAACCTACAACCTTCAGGCCTGGGTGCCCAAAAAAAAATCAGAGCAATGGAATGGGCCCAACAGCACCCACCGTTAAGACACACAACAAGATCTAACCAAATCAAAAATGGGTTCCTAAAGGAAGGAATAGAAACAACAAAAACCAAGTTATAAACTAGCAGCCACCAAACCACCAAGGACATGGGGACATCATTTGGACACACTGTACACAACAGGGATTGAAAAACCTTGGTTCCGTTGCGAGTGGTTGGAGAGCACTACTAGACGCGGACGTGCCTCGATACAGACTATGCACAATGGTGTGTTTTCCGTTTATTTCCACGTATTGTACATTATTTATTCTAAATATCCAGTGTAACATTGTAAAAGTATGCTTAGAAGTCAAGATTAGGTCAGATTTATTATTGTAGTTAGGTTAGAACAGCTATGTGTTTATAGATTTATCGCTAGGGGCAGCGATACCGTGAGGGGGGAGTAATGTCATGAAGCTAGTTTTTCCAAATTAATTTTGCATTCAATTCATTCCATTTAATTATAAATATTAGGTTGGTGCAAAAATAATGCATGATTTTAAAATTCAACTTATTTTATACGGATCTGTCATATAGACTTTAATCCTAGTAGGCTGTGTTATATATCATTTGAAAGCTTATTTTAAGCACTTCTTTCGCAAATCAATTGTTTTGAGAAAAAACAATTTTTAATCTATTAGTTGACTCCCAGAAGCTAAGATGTCAAAACAAGATTTTCGCCAAATTTACTTTTACGAGTTTAAACTCGGTCGAAATGCTGCACAAACCGCAAGAAATATTAATGACGTGTGGGGCGAAGGAAGCATTAACGTTAGCACCATTCAGCGTTGGTTCAATAAATTTAAAAGAGGAGATTTCGACCTTCAAGACAAGGGTGGTCGCGGACGACCTTCTGTTGTTGATGATGATCAACTGAAGGCAATAGTCGAAGTTGATCCAACCAAAACAACTCGTGAAATTGCGAATGAACTCAACGTTGACCATTCGAGTATCGTTCGCCACTTGGATCAAATTGGGAAGGTAAAAAAACTCGATAAGTGGGTGCCGCACGAATTGAAAGAAAGTCAAAAAACCGCCGCTATGAAATCTGTTCCGCGTTTATGTTGCGCAACAGAAACGACCCATTTCTCGATCGAATCGTGACATGTGATGAGAAGTGGATCCTATACGACAACAGGCGGCAAACAGGTCAATGGTTGGACAAAAATATGGCACCAAAACATTTCCCAAAGCCGAGCTTGCACCCAAGAAAGGTTATGGTGACAGTTTGGTGGTCTACTGCCGGCGTCATCCACTACAGCTTCCTCAATCCTGGTGAAACCATCACTTCAGAAAAGTATTGTCAAGAAATTTACAAAATGCATCGGAAACTGGCCCGTCTTTGCCCATCATTGGTCAATAGAAAGGGACCAATTCTCCTACACGATAACGCCCGGCCTCACGTTGCACAATTAACTCTCCAAAAATTAAACGCGTTGGCCTACGAGACACTTCCTCACCCACCGTACTCACCAGACCTTTCACCAACTGACTACCACTTTTTTAAACACCTGGACAACTTCTTGGGCGGAAAATTTTTCGTAAATAAAGATGATATCGGAAACGCCTTCCGAGAGTTAGTCGCCTCCAGGAGCCCGGACTTTTATGCCACCGGAATTAATAAACTTGTATCTCGTTGGCAAAAGTGTATTGATTGTAATGGATCTTATTTTGATTAAATATATTTTGTTTGAAAAAAGTTAGAGTGTTTTAAATTTGAATTTTAAAATCATGCATTAATTTTGCACCAACCTAATATTAAAATGTAATTATTCCAAATTATTTCGCAAACTTTGATTAAGAAATTAGAACAATGAAGCAATGAGCAAATCATCAATTATAACGTTCGGTGACCAATATTAAGGTTGCAAGCTTTTCAGTTTTTATGCTGAGACATTACTCCAACCTTACAAAAAACCTAAATGAAATATTGACTGGACAGTTGGTCCAAGAGTGTCAGTGTCGCCAGACAAAAGTTAAGTGTCCTGCCCCAAAGCAAAAGAGAGCATAGTGGTTAAAGATAAATGTAATAGGGTAAGTCTACTAAAGATTATGTTTTTGTTAATTAATTTAAGTATAATAAATATGGCTTGTACTATCATCCAAACTTTCATTTATCTACCTAATAGTCACATTACCCCCTGTCTAAGGTTTTAACACCCTAGGCGTGACAATATTTAGAGAAGATATTCAGATTAGAAAGAATGTTACCAATATATTTCTCAAGTTTATATGTAGGTGCATCAATTGCGCTGATCAAGGGTTTTAATTTAAGATTGTTAGTTAATTTATGCGTCTTGGGCAAACCGTACGCCCTAGGAATATTAGCATTATAAGTGCGAAGTCTTTTACCTTCTAAACCTGAGATATGTTTTCTTTTTTCTACTTCACTAATGAGTGCATTAACTTTAGTTTGCGCTGTAGCTAATGGATTACGTGTTATTACTTCATATGTGTTGGAATCCGCAAACATTGTTGGCATCTTCGTTACATATTCCACCTTATCTATGATCACAGTTTTGTTTCCCTTGTCAGATCTTATTACCACAATGTTTTCTTGTTTCTTCAAAAACTTTTTTGCTTCTACAAATGTTTTATCCAATTCATGTGTTCTATCTTGTTTCTTGTTGTTCTTCAACAAGTGATTAGTCATGATGTTCGTTGCTTTTAAACGTATTTCATCCTTAACTTCTTTGGGGACTGGATGTTCATCGATGATATATTCAACATCACATAATAATTTAAGTAATGGTAGTTCGTTTGAATTACTCTTGAGCGCGAAGTTTGGTCCCAATGACAACAACCTCATGCAATCATCAGGTATAACCGTGGAGCTTAAATTAGTGATCCAATTTTCATTAACATTAATTGGTGTTAGATTGGTATGTACTAAATTAGCAAACTTGTGTTTATTCTTAAGAGCCTTGTTTCTAACCATTCTTTTTCTTTTATTAATTTGTTGATTAAAGAATTCAGCAAATTTATTAGTAGGCAATATCGATCTCAGTTTTGTGATGTAATTAGTGTTTATGAGATTTTCTTTCTGTTTAATTTGCCAAAAGACTATTTTAATTTCCAGGTTCAATACTGACCTCTTATAACCTCCGTATATTATATTAACTTCCTTATCGAAGGGATGTGTGTCTGGTAAAATGTTGAATAAGGACTTTAAATTATTGGTGATGTGTTTCGGATATATCCCATTCTTTCTACAGTTAACTAAAAAATCTTTCCTGCTTATCAATGACGCCAGATTATGGTTATGTTTCGCCCATGATTTCATGATCAATTTGGTTTCCAACCCATGATTTGCTTCAATTGAATCGAGGAAACCTATAGCCATAGTAATGAATAATTAAATGATACGTCCAATTAATTGGACGATGTTAGCCTCATGCCGGTTAATGAGTTGGTTTCATAATTAACAAATTAGGTCACCTAACACTTTTCAAATAACGCACAAAAAAGTTAATCACACCAATGATTATCATTTTTCAAGATGATCAGATTAATATATGGCACAATGCTTGCATTTAGCCGGTTAATGAGCTGTTTTTTTAATTAACGAATTAAGTCACCTAACTCTTTTAATTAACTTGTACAAAAAAGTTAATTACACCAATGATCATGATTTTTCAAGAGGATTAGATTGATATATGCACAATGCTTGCATGTAGCCGGTTAATGAGGTGTTTTTTTTAATTAACGAATTAAGTCACCTAACTCCTTTTAATTAACTTTCACAAAAAAGTTAATTACACCAATGATCATGATTTTTCAAGAGGATTAGATTGATATGTGGCACAATGCTTGCCCTTGTCCGGTTAATGAGGTGTTTTTTATAATTAATGAAATAAGTCACATACCTCCTTTTAATTATCTTGCACAAAAAAGATAATTACACCAATGATCATGATTTTTCAAGAGGATTAGATTTATATATGGCACAATGCTTGCATTTAGCCGGTTAATGAGGTGTTTTTTTAAATTAACGAATTAAGTCGACTAACTCCTTTCAATTAACTTGCACAAAAAAGTTAATTACACCAATGATCATGATTTTTCAAGAGGATTAGATTGATATATGGCACAATGCTTGCATTTAGCCGGTTAATGAGCTGTTTTCTTTTTAATTAACGAATTAAGTCACCTATGACAGCAGAGTAAATTATAGTATAGTATAGTATTGTAAACTTAGGCAACTTAAATTTCTTATGATAAATTATGTATTATATTTGTTCTGTGACTTGTTACAATATGTTTGAGCGTTCTTGGTACATATATTCTATAATTTACTCTGCTGTCATATCGATTGGCATATTGATCTGTAAAGTGCGTTAAAGTCAACTATGGGTTTTCTATTAATTCACTTCCCATACTCCACAAGAATAGACACCATAAAGGAAAATTTAGGTATTTGCCAATAACAATTAAAAGAATCGGACAAAATTGCGACATTATTACAGTTACGGAAGCTTTCAATATTGTTGAAAGATATAATAGTAAAAGAAAAAATGAGAATGGGAGCGCAAGAAAGAAAATAAAAGTACTGGAAAACAGGATGGTTCAGCCATCGCCAAAAGTAGACTTAACTGAAGGACTTAATTCTGTTTTGGAAAGAATTTAAAATACAAATTAATTTTGATTTTTTGATTTACATTTTTAATATCTATCCCAGATATAAATTTAAATTAGATATATTTGTGACACATTTATTTAAATTACAAATTTTATAATTGTTTCCTATATATTCTTGTGTATTATATATTTTCTAATATTCTTATGTATTATGTAAAAAAAGATATTTTTACAGATTTAATAAATTATAATTAAATTATTTTTTTTATTTAATCCACTGACATACAAATCAAATCAAGGTCAAATTCAATCATAAGGTCAAAGTTTAATTAGAGGCCAAGGTCAAATTAGAGGTCAAGGTCAAATTAGGGGTCAAGGTCAAAGTCAAATTAGAGGTCAAGGTCAAATCAAAGGTTAAATTAGATGTCAAGGTTAAGTTCAAGGACAAGATTGATCAATTTTCTTATTATGTAGGTTGTAATAAAAGACGGAATTAACAATTACTGTTTTTATTTAAAAAAATAAACTCGCACAAAATTTCTACATTTTTATAAGCACACATGCATACAGTTTTTTCATGAAACATACAATCATGATAACATTTCTTTAAGTTTGGAGGTCCTAAATTTAATTCTAAATTATAAATAAGATTGTTGAGAAAATGTTGTTTAAGGAATTAGATTACATCATTTTTATTATGAACGTAGCGATCTAGTATATCTTGAATTTGATGGAACGAAAATATTCCATCCAAAAATCGCAATCCGTGATAATTATTTTCTAACCAATGAACTTGTTTTCGTTCATTTTGATCAAGATTTAAAATTTTCTGTGAAGATTTGAATAGATATTTGTCAATGCATCCATCATTTATAAAAATGGCCAATTCTTTCGGTTCATATTTTTGGTTTACCATAAATCAAATATTGCACCCTTTGTTCCTTAATGGGAGCCCAATTCAAATCGTAATATTTTTTTACTTGTTCTGGAACATTAGTAACCATATTCTCATATAATTCATTGTAACTAGATTTGTTGTAAATATTGTTTACTTATTTGAGCTTCTTCGGATGTTATTCCTAATTTTTTAACTGAAACTTCCCTATTAAATATATCTGCATCACATGGATTAAACATATCATCAATGATGCAGAAGGAAAGCTCTTTTTGAAAACTTTTCTTTCTGTTTTGTCCCTATCCGACTTTACCATTTGTATGTTTTTCCATTTAGGATTTAGCTTTTTAAAAGTCTATAAATAGATCTATAGATTTTTCATTTTTCATCGACCAATAAACAAACAGATACTATCTCACTTAAACCATTACTGTCTTCAACCATTATTATATAAGTTGCAGTTTTTAAGTTTACCAAACAATAAGTTCCATCAATAAAAACCATCTCTGGAAAGGCATCAAAATATTGTTTCATTCTTCGGTGTTGAAAATAAAGACCCTTAAAATTATCATCTTCATCAGCAAAAGTCACCACTTGATATTTATAGGTGTCTTCGAGAATATGAACACATTCTTGGTAAGTTTTGTTCTCTTTCGATTTTCTATTAATATTGGTCAAATATTTTAGGGTGATTTTACACCCTGTTCTTTATGCACTTGGTCAAGAACTTTTTTATTAGCACCAGCGTTTAAATATTCTCTTGCACTTTTTTTATATTATCAGGTATTTTTAAACGTTGTTGAGAAAGTAATATACGCTTTACTACTAGTATGAATATAATTTTCATTTAATTGAGTTAGAAATTTCTTACATGTACTTAGCTTTAAAACAAATCCAGCTTCACAGTCCTGCTTGCATGTAGTAGTTACTCTCGTCGCTTTAGTGTTTTTTGATACAAAACCTCCACCTCCTTTAATACAACACACTTTTATATAATAATACTTCAATTCATTATTTACATTTTCGACTGTTCGTGACCAATGTTTTCTTTGAGTTTTAATGGTTTTAGCATCTCGAAACCTATACTCATTATTTACTTCCTTTTTGTACTGTTCTAACTTCACTTTAAAGTCATCAAATGAAATAAAATTATCACTGACTTTCATTTTTGCTTTAAACACTCACTATTTTATATAAGCATGGATGATCTAAGTTATACGCACGAATCTAAAATTGCTTGTTTACAGGTTACAAAATTCAGGTTATTTTGCAGGTCTCGGCACCCGTGTCAGTTGCCGAGAGCGGTATTTTATAGCAGTGCCGAGAGCGGCACTATTCAGCAGTGCCGAAATCAGCACTATTCAGCAATGCCGAAATCGGCACCCATTGAGCTTAATACTGGGTGCCGCTCTCGGCAGCTGAGGCACTTCCTAAACCATTTGCTTGTCCTCATGAGGGCTGCGAGGCTAGACACACCACAAGCCCTGACCTAAAGGATATATATACGGAGGATGCATACCAAGGAAAGACCTTTCAAATGTCCGGTGTGCAATAAACGCTTTTTGACTGTCTCGGTCTACGGAACCAAAGGGGGTTTGAAGGGTGCGTTTACCTCCTGACAAGATATATCAACTGATGGGACCTTATTCAAGATTTAAATTAATTCATTTAATTTGTAACCCCTCCTATAATTTTCCACAAATTAACTTATCTAAAAAATCCAAAATTTCAGGACTATTAGATTTATAAAATTGAGTCCAAAACTCAAAAACGAAAAGTGATAACAAAATGTTTACTTTTTAGCCAAAAGCTTATCTAAACCGCTTTCCAAAAACATATAAAACTTCAGTTTATTTGCAACAAGCTGATGTTTTGAAAAAACACAATATGATCCATACAGGTGAACGACTTTATTCTTGTGAAATTTGTGGAAAAAAATTCTGACAGAAAAGTGTTCTTAGTAAAAACGTGCGTACTCAACATCCCAATAATGCTCACGTTTAGAGAAATGTTTTTCATATTCCCATAATAATCATGCAAAATCATGACATTCTGGATTTAAAAGTTTAAAACATAAAACAGTCGACCAATAAGATGGCTGTTGCTAGGTAAAGTACGAAAGGTAACTTGTGATAGATCTTGCAATAAATTTCATTTGAAATCAGTATCTTGTGTAGCAAAGCTGTTTTGGTAAGAAGATCTATTTACCTAGTGGTAGAAAAGATGAGCAAAATATTCAAAAACACACAATTTCCTCAAATGGTGAGATTAATTCGGTAGAATTTACATTCGATAAAAATACCCAAAAGTTTATAAAAGAAGCTTCAACACCCGCAATAGTTTATGACATACTAGCAAATGATTCCCACCCGAATGACAATAAGTTAAATCTATACTACGACACAAATTTCGATAAAATCCCCGTGGTAATTAAAGTAGACAAAGATGCGGCTTCGAGCCCCATTATATTTAACTCCTTCGCAATTAGGGTCACTTCCACAAAACTCAATCGATAATCCCTTTTTGTTCCAAAACCACCTTAACATTCCTGAAATGCTGCGCTGCCTACTAAAGGTAACAAACTTTTTAACATAGCAATGAAAACAAAACGCAACACTGACTGGGAGGCTTATAATAAACACCGTCAGGAGTAGAAGAAGCTAAATCGCCAAAGGCAGCGGAATGTGTGGAGAACATACATTATTCAAAACCGTGTAAACTTAAATTTCCCATGTTAATAAATCAGGAAAAAATAAAAAAAATCATTTCGTATTACTCTTTGTTTTATTCCATTTTCAAATCCATGTAGTGCCGCGGGCCACCCTGTATTAATATACAGGGTGTTTCACTTAAGACCGTCACCCCTTGTAGATTTTTTGATTTTTATCCGATTTAAACCGTCGTTAAACACGTGATTATAAAATATATCTTCATAAGAAATATATTTTTAGAGACGTGTTTAACGTTAGTGAGGTCTCTAAATATTTCACCACGGGCGCTGCATACGGCCTATTTGCTCTCAAATTTCAGTGCGTTTAAAAAATATTTACTAGAAAGCATAGTTTTTTAAAAATAAACAAACGTTTTGGTTAATTTTCGATATAAAAAATAAGAATATAGTTATTAAAATAAAATTTAAAAAAAAAATATATTTTTTTGTTGGCCTTTGTTATACATTAATTATACATTTTTTTTAAATTCAATATGGTTCAAAAAATCTTTAGGTGGTTCAATTTTTAAGCCGACCCTGTTTAAGTGTTGTACAGGGCGATGATAAAGTTTGGAACAACTTTCGTAACTGCCGTATTTAATTTGTTTGAGAAAATCGCTCGGACAGGTCAATTTTTGTTTTTAAAATGCCATCTTTTGATACAAACATGAAATTTTGAATGGCTTTTTTGGTTCGTCCGTGGTTAATTTGACATCAGCAGCCTTATTCTAGAACCAGTCGACACGATGTGGCCGACCACTTTTATCATTCTGTCCTTTTCATTTACATGAATTGGGTTAATATTGAAATTAAAGTATCCAGCCAGAACCTAAAAAATATCTACGACTTGATGACTCTCACGACAGATAAAACAATAAAGCAATCATATGAATAAATGAAAAAGGGAACACGAGCATTTAGTAAATGATGTAAAAAAGAAGTATTATGATGATAAAAAATTTAATTCAACAAACAAGATACATACAATATGGGTCCTCATCAATATAGAAATAAATAGAAAACCCAAGAAAGAATCAATACAATTACATGATGAAAACAGAAACGAAACAAAAGAACCTCAGCAAGTGGCAGAAAAATTCGCAGACTACTTTTCAACAATTACACAGAAGAAGCTTAAAGATCACTTCGGTAATGTTCTATCTACAGAATGTACTACGCCAAGCTTCAATGACAAGACCATGTTTTTAGCACCGGTAACTCCCACAGTAGTCAGAAAAATTATAAATACTCTTAAAAGTTTGATAAAGTATGTAATGTATATAATTAGTGATCCCTTGTCGGTACTTATTATTAAGGCAATCGAAACCGGAACTTTTCCAAGTGCTCTAAAATTAGCGAAAGTTCTTGCGATATATAAAAGTGGCGCGGTCTGTGATATAAGTAATTATCGTCCAATATCAATTTTAAGTGTGTTCTCCAAGATCTATGAAAAATTTATCCATTTTGGAGAACTTTCATAAATAAACACAAAATTTTAGTGGAAAATCTGCATGGGTTCAGGAAGAATCATTCAACAGAAACAGCGGCGGTTAAACTGGTTCAGAAAGTGGCCGATTTCCTCGATGAAAACAAAGTAGTAGCAGGTTTGTTCTTTGATCTAAGTCGCGCGTTCGATACAATAGACATCAATTTTATTGAAGAAAAATTATAAATTCTTAAATATGGCGACGATAAGCGGTGATCGTGCGGAAAGTAGTGGTATTTGCCTTTGTAAATCGGTAGCGGTAAACGGTTTAAGGTGCGTAAACTGCGATGTGATCTATCACCCATCATGTGTCAAAAAATCTAAAAAGAAAATTAAACTGGTAGATGAATTATCACTATTTGCTGTGAATCTTCTAACCCTAACCTATTGAACCAAAATGATTCAACACCTGTACATCCACTCATACCGGATAACCAGGAACAACCAAAATCTACGAGGGATCGAATACCTTAAAGGTATATTAACTCAAAAGGATATTCTAATTAACGAATTAAGAAACACAATTAATATTTTATATAAAAATAACGTCCTCTTGGAAGAAGTGCTCGAATTAAAGAACCTTAAAAATACAGAAATCAAATCCACAAATAAATCAAATTCCATAAATAAACAACAGATGCCGAAGCCGGAGACAACAAATCCTATTGTAAACAATTCAATGTCCTTAAGGGTCATTTATGTTACTCGCGCCGCGTACCGATTTCAAAACAAAATATTCAACTTAAATAAATAATATCAACAATATACACAGTTTTACTACTCTTTTGTACATTAGATCCAGAGTTTTTATAAGCGCTGTTTCTGCATGCATTGTTCGCTGTGCAACTCCAAGGTAAGTATAGTATTCGCCGAGTGCTAGGTGCCTAATAAAGGATCAAGTGCTACCTCTTCACCTTCTATATTTGGACCTTTGCCTCTCTTTATGTGAAAAACTGCACACTTATCTAAACCAAACACCATTTTGATGTTGTCTGAGTAAGTTTTTATAATATGGAACATAGGTTCAAGCTCCTTTTCATTTTTGGCATATATTTTCAGATCATCCATATAAAGAAGGCGACTAATTTTATTAATTCGATTGTTGGGAGGACCAGTTAAGTAGCCTAGGCATTGTCGTAAAATTGACGAGAGGGGCAAGAGAGTGATACAAAAAATCACCTTGGAAGACGCTTATTTTATATTGTATATATGATGCGTTCTTATCCTGGTGTTTGTCTCCAACGCACAACTTTGTTTTCCATAAGGACATTAACTTTTCGATAATTAAAGTAATCTTTATATCGACATTCATTAGCTTGAGAAGTTCGAATATCAGGTTGTGCGGTGTACTGTCGAATGCCTTTCTGTAGTCAACCCATCCCATAGATAGATTCCTTTTATATAACACAGGATCTTGACACACTGTAGTATCTATGATTAGGTTATCTCTGACCCCTGAAATTCCCTTTTTGTTTCCACGTTGTTCTGCGCAAGCATTCCATATCGGATTTATTTGTGCGGCGATATGATTTTGAAGAACTGCTGTAAAGATCTTATATATGGCATTTGGGCAGGTTATGGGCCGGTAATTTGCAGGATCTTCAGAGTTGCCCTTTTTAAATATCAACGATGTTCTTCTCTCGGGAAGCCAGCTAGGTATAGTATTTGGGTCGACTAGGAACTCTGTGAATTTGTCGGTTAAATATGAGTGGACAGCTGTCAGTTTCTTCCACCAAAATATATTAACCTTATCGGGTCCAGGGGCTGCATAGTTTGACTTATTTTTTATTGCCTGAATTATATCATTTCTTGTAATACTGTTAACGATGATGTTATATTTAATAAGTTTTGCACAATCATGTTTAAAATAATTAAATGCTTCAGTGTCTAAATTTGCATGAGTGTTATTTTCAGAGTTCTTTCCAGTATCTTTCAAAGGATTAAATTGATGGCTTTCGATTCTGCCTATGTTCAGGTTTGGCTAAAAAAAATTTTTGGGTTAGTAATATATGTCTAATTTTGCTCTACCACCCGAATTGAGGTAAGTAATTTTCTTGATAGCCATTAGTGATCTTATTTTATCCACTGCATGCTCCTTTATCAGTTGATATTTTCTGTTACTCATCCTACCTTGTTTATCTTTTATGTCATTAGCTGTCTTTTTAATATTAGTAGTGAACTTTTTCCCAGTCCTTATAAAATACAATAGGCTTTCTATTTGTGACGCAGATTTTCTATATAATTTGATTTTATCCTCTATTTTTCTTAATCTTTGTTTCCTTTTAAGTAAGAATTTATTTTCAGGTTTTTTGGTACTAAGAGTACACGCTGCAGCATACACAAGACAGTTTATATCCATGAGGTTTCTGGCATCAGGTAAGTATTTTTCGATTATAACGTTTATGTCCTTTATTAATTTAATTGGAATACTTTGTTTATTATGGATCTTTTGAGTTCTATTATTTTCCCTAACTTCATTCCAAGCGCTTTGAAACCTTTTTCCCATCTCTTCATTTATACTGACATCTAATTCTGTTTTCTGTTTCAGATCTTTTAGGCTGGTTGGTGTCGCCTTCAGTTATTTTGAAACCTCTCGATTGGAGTGCGGCCACTTGATCCCGTAAATTCTGAGCTGAAAATCTGGAGAGCTCTGGGTGTAAGTTGTTCCAAAGAGTATGCATTCTCTTCATATAACCACGTGCATTTGAATTACTTAGCTGGTAGCAGGTCATCAGGTCAAAATTTAGTTGATATGACCATTCAAAACGTCTTTCTTCTTGCAAGTCAGCAAGCATTGATGTTATTGCGATTTCTGTTGCTCCCAACTCTTTCGTGTCCGTATCCGAATCGGTATCATTGTTTTGATATGGTGATGGTAGGTTTTATTAATTAGATTAAATAATTGGAGATTGACAAAACATTTCTTACTATGTTACAGGTGTCCAATATGACAGATTTCTGCATGTCGATATACATCTTGGGTGGAAATCCTACGTTTTCCAAGCAGTCATGCAGATTTTTGGAAATTTCACCCGTTGCACCTATGATGATCGGTACGACATCTGTTTTTTCTTGGTGCCATAACTCTTTTATTTCGTAAGTAAGAGGTAAGTATTTATTAATCTTTTCTGTGTATTTTTGTTTCAGATTATTTGGTGATGGTATTGCGATGTCTATCAGGTAAGTTGTTTTAGTTATTTTATTTTCATACACAATATCTGGGCGATTGTGTTGCATAAAGTGATCTGTTAACACAGTTCTGTCTCAATATAACTTTCCTTTATCAGTTTCCTGTACAGCTTCTACCTCGTATTTGTAGTGTGGCTAACGTATTGTTTTTGCACCTATGTCGAGCGCCAATTGTTGATGTAGAAATTTACCGACGTTGTTATGTTTATTTGTATAGTCTTTGGGAGCGAGTACCGAGCATCCGCTTATGATGTGGTCTATATTTCTGATCTTTTCATTGCATAGTCTACACATATCTTTTTTGATGGAATTGTCTTTTATAATGTGTTTACGGTAACTCAGGGTAGGAATTGATCCTGGATGGCAATCATGACTCCCTCTGTTTCCGAGAAGATGTTACCTTTGCAGAGCCATTGATCCGAGGCATTCGAGTCTACATGGTCTTGGCGAATGTTTGCTAAATATCTACCATGTAGTGGTTTACCAGCTCAGTCTGATAATTTTTGGGCTTCAGACCTTATGTTATCCGAGGGATCGAAGGCACTATTCTTGAGTTTAAGTGGTGAATAGTCCAGGTCACAATGAACAATGGCATCGTGCAGTGGGCTGATGGGAGCATTTGACATGAAGTATTGACGAATATTCGTCACTTGAGTGCAGTGCAGCATTTTCATGTCAAGTATACCACTCCCACCTTTTTTCCTGGGAAGGTGAAATCGTTCTACAGATGCTCTTGGATGATGTGCTCGGTATCTTGTAAATTCAACGCTTAACTTTCGGTTTAGTTCTTCTAGGTCTGTTTGAGTCCACTTGATAATACCGAAACTGTAACTGACGGAAGGTATTGCATAGCTGTTGATAGCCTTTACTTTGTTTCTGGCTGAGAGTCCTGTTCGGAGTATGGCTTTTAATCTTGTGAGGAACCTGTTTTTTTAAGATTTCTTTTGCTTCAGAGTGGACGATGCCTCTTGATTGTAGGAAACCCAGATATTTATAGGTTTCTTTCTCCTCCATTGCTGGGATTATTGTATGGTCCACCTGATTTTCAGTATTTATTTCATAGCCATCATATTGTTTCCATTTGCCTTTCCTCATTACATTAACTCGACATTTGTCAATACCAAACTTCATTTGAATATCTTTGCTGAACGTCTCTACTTGTCTAATGAGTTTCAACAGGTCGCTTTCCGATCATCAGTTTGATATCATCTACATATATCAGGTAATTTATCTTCTTGTTGTTGTTTAGAACGTATCCTTTATTTATACGGTTAAGCATGCTCGAAAGAGGATTAATAGCAAGACAGAACCACAGAGCACTAAGGGAATCGCCTTGAAAGATTCCGCGCCTTATGCTCACGTCGTCCACCTTGATTATTTCCTGGCCTGTCTGATTAAGAAACAGAGACGTTTTCCACAATTTCATTACGTCCGCAAGCATTTTGCATATAGATTGATCTATTTTATATATTGACAGCATCTCCAACAGCCATGCGTGTGGAACACTATCAAACGCCTTTTGATAGTGATGTATGCGGTATATAGTGTTTTCTTATTTTTCCTTGCCTCAATAGACATTACTTCATCAATGATAAGCAGTTCATTACATCCCCTGCTATCCTTTCTATTATTATTTTTTTTAAGTCAGTTCTGCCCAGCTCGCGAATAGGCAAAACTAAAATGCAACACTTCAATTACTTCCCGTAGGATGAGTAACCGAAGTTTTTACGCTATTACTGCTTGTAAACTGTTTCATGTATACGTAGATTGTGCAGAGATCCCAGAATAACATATTTCTGCATATTGTTTAGTAAGATTTTTGCCGTGTTTTTGTCAATATCTCTTATTTTTTCTAGGTATTTCAACGTGTCGACGTGTATTCCCCCCAGGACTCCAATTATGATAGGAATGAAGACCAAGCGAAATTCCGGGTAAGTTTTTCCTGGTTGAATTAGTAGTTCTTTATATTTTTTTATTTTTTCAGACTCTTTTTTCTTGATGTTTGTTTCAGCCGAACAACTCATTTCTATGATGTACATTAATTTAATTTTGATGTCTTGAACCACTAGATCTGGTTTATTTGCCTTTATTTCAGCCGTGGTTCTGAATGGGAAGTTCCCCAGAACATCTTGTAATTTTCATTGATGATTACTGAATCCGATTCAATTTCTATATATGGTGGTGTTGGGTTTTCGTCGAACTTGTATGCGTATCTGAGATACAATGTTGTACAATGTTGGGGAATACTTTTGGCAACCTGAAAGTAGATGCATGGTGGTTTCGTCTGTTAGATGGCATGCCCTACAACGTATATCGTCTATTGGTAATTTTAATACTCTTTTGTTGTATGCCAGTGAAACACCCCGTCCTGGCACGCTGTAATATAACCTTCTGTTTCAGATCTTAGTTCAGCAGAGCGGAGAAAGCTGTAGGTTAAATTGAGTGATAGTCCCAGATTTTTTATATTTTTTGCGAACTGACCGTGCATGGGCTTACTTTCATGCTCATTTATGATGGTTTCTGTAAATTCCTGCTTCAGTTTAGATTTCAGAGCGTGCTTATCTAATTTTTGTTAGCTCTGGAGAGGTCTATGCACAGGTTCGCGTTCCGTGCTGCTCTTCGAACAGCCTGAAATAGAAAGCCTCCATTTTCAGTCAGTTCGTTGTTTTTGACTATTTTAAGAAGCAGATCAGTTGTTTTTATGATTTCGCATGCTGTACTCAATACCATACGTTCGTGGAGGTGCTCTATACATAGCAATCCTCTGCCCCATCCTTTCTTGATAGGTACAATCTCTGCACCGATGCGTTAGGGTGAAGACATCGGTGGTCTCTCATTATAGATCCGGTATCACGGTCCATTTCCTTAATTTCGTTGACGTTCCACTTGATAGCGCCAAATGTGTGGAGTAAGATTGGGACAGCCAAGGAGTTGGTGGCTTGTACTTTGTTAATTCCCGTTAATTCTGAGCTCCAAATGTTTTGGAGAGTTCTTAGGAATTTTTTCTTTAGGGATTTTTTCACATAGTCTTTGTTATGCATGGTGCGTTGTTTAACGCCTAAGTACGTATAGTGTTGGTCTAGTGGAAGTTGTTTAATTATAGTTCCATCCACAAGCGTGCAATCACTGTTGACATTGCTCGCATCTTTTCCTAGTCTTATATGATGCTTATCTACGTTCCGAATTCCATTTTGATGTTGTTGGAATATTCTTTGACGACGTTCATCATGCTATTTAAATCTGACTCTCCTTTGGCGTATATCTTAAGGTCATCCATATACAGCAGTGTCATTTTATGCGTTCTCTGTCCTGGTTGACCAGCTAGGTAACCTGTGCATGCTCGTAACCTCATTGATATAGGGATAAGGGAAATGCAGAATAGTATTGGGCTAAGGGAATCGCCTTGAAACACACCTGTGTTGTAGCGGAGTGTGCCTGTTTTTATCGTGGACTTTTCTAATGGCAGAGAGAAAGTTGTGTGCCATTTGGACATAAGATGTTTTATTACCGCTACTATTTCTGAATTTACATTCGCTACTTCGAGTAGATGACTTTTTAAATTGTGCGGTGTGCTGTCAAACCCTTTTCGGTAGTCAATCCACCCCATCGAGAGATTTCTTTTGTACACGACTGCGTCAATACACAGCGATCAATTAATAAGTTGTCCTTTACGCCTAGGGTGTCCTTTTTGTTTCCTCTTTGTTCGTATGTTTTTTTCCAAAGAGGTTGTATGCGTGTTACAATTCTGCTCAAGAGTATGCTTGTGAATATCTTATAGACTGCGTGAAGACATGTTATAGGTCTATAATTTTCCGGCAAACTCGGATCATCCTTCTTAAAAATCCGCGTTGTTCGTCCTTCTGCGAACCAATCGAGTATTTGTGCTTTTTGGTAGATATTCATTAAACAGTTCGGCTAATCTTTCGTGTGCGGATTCAGATTTTTTCCACCAGTAGTTATTTATCCCGTCTGGGCCTGGCGCTGTAAAATTTGGTTTGTCTTTAATGGCCTCTTTGACTTCCGCTTTTGTGATTGGTTCTATTGCTTGATTAACGGAGAGATGTTTCCTGCATTGTTTTCTAAATTCGATGATTTCGCTTATCTCTAAGTTGGCTGGTTCCTCGTTTTCATAGATATTTTTCCAATACGCTTCTAGTGTTTCGGTTGTGGGGTTTCCGTTATTTTTGGGCGCGTCTTTATTAAGGAATTTAGTAGGGCTATCAGCAAATATCTGGTTCTGTTGTATAAATTTTATAGACCTAGTTAAATTTCTTTTTATTGCCATGAATGATCTTATTTTGTCAACTGCATGTTCTTTAAGTTTGTTATATGTATGTATGTTGTAGATTTTGTAAGTTTGGGTAGCTTTTATGTGTTTAACAATTCTTTTTATTTTGCAGGTATGTTTTTTCTTTTGTTTTAGGTATTGTATGACAACGTCTACCTGCGAAGCATCTTTTCTGAGAAGTATTATTTTATTTTCGATTTGTTTAAGACGTTTTTTATATTTAAAGATTGTTTTGTTTTCAGGTTTCATCTCGACTACTGTTTCCGCAGCTGCGTAGACTAAGTTGTTGATGTCTTTTAAGTTCGTGACGTCAGGTAAGTACTTTTCTATAATTTTATTCATAGCTTTTATTTTGCAGTATGGAAGATTCTGTTTGAAATTGAGACGCAGGAGGAGAAAGAAATAATTAAAACTTCTTTTAATGTAGAAACATATTTATTAAATTCCCAAATTCACCTTTAGACAATTAGTTGTAATTTGGTAAGTAATCAGCCGCCAGCATATAAGTGGAGAAGGGCTGGGTTGTATTCAACAAAATATCTAAAATTAGGGCGCCACGTGTTTGTATGATTACTTACAATTTTATGGCAGGTAAATTATAAAATGAATGGCACCAAACACGAGTACCACCGTGTATTGTAAACTAAAGGTGAAACAATTTATAACTAGTAGTATTGTTATGACCGCTGGTAAAGATAACAATGAGTATCGCCCAAAATTTCTAAATAATTAAATAAACAAATAATAATAATTATAGGTACCATAACCTTATGCTCCCCTCACAAATGTACAAAAAAATATCAAATTAAATACGCAATATCATGAGAGACACTCTCCAGTAGCAATAAGACACCAAAAGGTATTCAATATTAATTAAGATTTAAATAATAATAAAATGAATTAATAATGACTTCTGATAATTGACCAAGTAATGAAAAGTATTGTTACCACTAAGTGTGACTATATTACCTATAATCGAAAATACAACGGTTTAAGGAACCACACAATTAATAAAATTTTAAAATACTCAAATTGACGCGCCTATATCAAATGCGCTAAATATCCTGAAGGGAATTAAATTCGAGACTCGAAGCGTTGATTTAATAAATTTACTTATGATTAATTTGACTTGAATATTAACAAAACTAAACAGATAATCACAAAAGCGTAACACAAGGAAATTTCCCACCTTTATGGGGTAATTCTGAACAAAAAATATTAGCCGTAACGTCGATGTTAAATTTGACAGTCACCCTGATGTCAAAAAACGCTATTCTGTAAACTTTACAGTAACTTAACGGCAATGTAAAATATCATTTTCGGTGTTAAAATGCATTGTACATTTATAGAATATACTATTTTGATGAATTATACATTAATATATTATTATTTTGATCGATGTTGTTTTTACACCGAAAATGTTATTTTAAATGACCGTTAAGTTACAGTAAAGTTTACAGAATAGCGTTTTTTTTACATCAGGGTGACTGTAAAATTTAACAGCGCTGTTACGGCTAACATTTTTGTTCAGAATCACCCCATTATCTGACGAGAATATGATGCCAAGTGGCTCTGGTACTTCACAAGCTCCGAATAAAAACTGCACACCAGCTCCCAGAATAACCACCATCCACTCAGCTCCTATGTCAGTTACAAAAACTCCAATTGAGTGCGCCTTCGGATTTTTCCAAACACAACCAATTAAAACCCTCGCAATGAAGATTAAAGTAATGTCCAACAAAGGGTTTAAAATCCAGAAAATCAAAAGAGCGACCCAATACAAAAAGGCGTAAAAGTCAAAACCTAACTCCACATGGTTTACACTATTTTCAGAATTTACCTTAGATGGAAACGGCCTTCGATAAAAATATTTAATTCCTCGTCAAGAACGGGGTGTTTGTCTGCGATGCAACGAAAACTAAAAGGATCGGTGTTAATATTCGAAGGTTGTTTCAAGATTAAGCATCGTCATACCTTTTGCAAAATGGCGAATCCCCAAAATGTGACACAAATCCGACAAAGTCGATTGCCATCAAACAGCAAATATTCCCACTAGTAATGAAATCCAGCCAAATTCGCTGTGCGAAAATTTCCACAACTCAAACCCACCAAGGAAGAAATCACCAATAACCAGTGCGAAACACCACTTAGAAAAATTCACAAAATTGCAAACTGATGTTCACTGCTACAACTGCAGACTAAAAGTGAACCACACAAACAAGAAGACCGGGACAATTGTAAATAACAACAGTTTATTAGAAAATAGCGATGTCAGAGGGCAGCATCTATCGAGGAAAAATTGGCAGTATGAATCTTATTACCAAATTTAAAAAAATGTTACCACAAATAGCTGATTTCCTGCAACGAGCAATGTAAACAAACCAAATTTGTCGATGTTAATTAATCGTGAACGTTGTAAATAGTGGACTGAAACCCCTATAATTTTGGAAAGACACCCCACAAAATGCAAGTAACTATTTGTTTAATTTACATTAATATTAACAGATCTTATGACTAAAAGTTATTACTTTCAGGCCTACTACAATGCTTTCATTAATTACTGTTCGGTCAAGGTCACGAATCTAGGCAACCAAGTATACGATGCAACGGGGGCGGGAATCTTCGATTGTTGCTAATAGTTAGCTTCGTGTGCTCTCAAGATGTTTAGGGAGCCCAGAATAACGTGTTTTTGCATGTTGGTGAGTATTTGATGTATTTCATAGTTGTATAACTCAGTGATTTTTTTCAGGTTTATCTCCGTAGTAGAGCTTATCCCCCCTAATACGTCGATGATTATGGGGATGAAGGTGAGTTTAAAATCTTTATATGTTTTTCTCAGTTTATACATTAAATCTAGATACTTTTCTCTCTTCTCTGTTTCTTTGGAAATTATATTAGTTTCGCATGGGCAAGACATCTCAATGATATGCATTTGTTTATTTTCCATTGTTTGAATTACGAGATCCAGTTTATTTGCTTTTAATTGCTTCGTTGTGCTCCATGGGAAGTTCCAAAATATTTTCACATCCTTTCCTTGTACCATGGATTCAGAGTCTGGTTAGAAGTATGGCGGGGCTGGGGCTTCATCTATTCCATGTGATGGTATAGAACTCTAAGGGCAGTGTCGTGGCGCTTGATGTGCATATTTCGGACACGAGGATAGAATGTGCATCATTGTCTCTTCTGATCCTTTGCAGACTCTGCATCTTGTGTTAGGGGTTGGGATTTTCATAACCACTTTTCGGTAATGGAGTGTATTGAATATTATTATTATTATTTTTTTTTCACAACTGCTGCTGGTGCTACTACTAAAGCGGAATCATTTCAAGCTTTAGAGTTTACACTGTTGACAAAAAGGTGCGTACAATATGACATGTATCTATAATAACAGATTTTTGAATTTTGGTAAGTATATGTTCTTGAAGATCTAGTATTTTAAGACTTTCTTTTAAATTTTTAGGTACCACTCCTGTGGCAGATATAATGATGGGAATAGTCCTGATTTCTGCTTGGTTCCAAAGACGTTTGATTTCCTCAGCTTTACCAAGGTTGTTTGAATTAACCACAGATACGTCCAACAGGTAAGTGATTCTAGTGTTTTTTTTTAATCAGTATTATATCTGGTCTCTTTGCTGGTGTTGGCTTGTCTGATAGGACTGATCTATCCCAGAGTATTGTATATTCTTCACTCTATAATACGTTTTCTGCCTCATATGAATAGTATGCAACACAATTTTCTGTAAACCCATATTTCTTTTTTAGCTCAAGGTGTATAATTTTCGCCACTTGATTGTGGCGTTTGAGATATTCTGTATTGGCAAGTTGTGAACAGGAACTTATTATATGGTCAACATTTTCATTTGGTTTTTTACATTTTCTGCATATGTCTATAACTGTATTGTCTTTAATAATATATTTTTATTTAATACCACGAAAACAGTGACAATACAATTCTTTAATAGGAAAATTCCTGAAAATTTAATTAACCAGTGTGGAAATATTAAATTTCTAGGTGTGCACCTCGACAATAGACTGACTTGGCATCACCACATAGATCACGTTTGTTAAAAACTTAATACAGCGTACTATGCGATTTCCAAACTTAAAAACTTAATGTCCCCTTCAGGACTACTGTCTGTATATTATGCGCTAGTTCACTCATACATATCCTATAATGTTCTAATAGGGGGAAAGTCAACGGAAATTCGAAGAGCATTTAGTACTCAAAAACGAATTATTAGATTATTCTTTCATATCAAAAACCGGGAATCATGCAGGAAAGTTTTTAGGGATAATAGCATACCTACTAACAGTTACTGGAATGTACAGGGTGGCCCAACTAAGAGTTCCCACCCAGGTTATTTCGAAAACCAATATTTTTTGAAAAAAACCCTGAAACCGGTCAATTTTTATTTGGCGGTGGAACAATTTTTATGGTAACCCAAAGGACAACCCCTCACCCAGTTTTGCAGCGAAACTACAGAAATCTTAAATGGCAATAGGGGTCGACTGATACATCATGGTAAAGCTCCTACTATTCTCTATACAAGTGTGATATTTTTATTAATTCGATGGAATATTTGAGAAGTTATAGCATTTTCACCTTAGACATGTAAAACGTTTTAAAGCTTGATTTTGTTAAAAATAATTACAATCATACTTTGATTCCCCATTTAATAAGGATTGCCGGTTTCAGAGTCTTTTTTATTAAATACTTTCCACCCAGGCTATTATGAAAACAAGTAATTTTTGAAAAATAGCCTGAAAATGATCAATTGTTATTTAGTGGGGGACCAATGTATGGTTGTATTTATTTTCATTGTAACTCTTAACAAAATCAAGCTTTAAAAGCCTTTTAAACCCATATTACCTGTCAAAAACGCGTTTTAGATGTCTAACATGAAAATGCTAACTTCTAAAATATTCCATCAAATTAAAAAAAATATGACAGCTGTATAGAGAACAGCAGGAGCTTTCCAATGATGTATCACTTGACCCCTATTGCCGTTTAAGATTTCTGAAGGAGTACTTTCCCTGCATAACTGTGTGAGGGGTTGTCCCTTGCGTTACAATAAAAATTTGTCCCCCGCCAAATAAAAATTGACCGGTTTCAGGGTCTTTTTCAAAAATTATTGGTTTTCGAAATAACCTGGATGGGAACTCTTAGTTAGGCCACCCTGTATATTTATTCGTGCGCAATGTTTGCCTACCCAAACATGAATGAATTTAGTTAAAACAATTATATTCATAATTACCCAACCAGAAACGTTAACAATTTATGCATAGTAAATCAAAATTCATCCTTATATGAACGTTCATCTCTATATAGTGCAACAGAAATTTTTAATCATTTGCCAAATAATCTAAAAGAAATCAAAAATATAGAAAAATTCAAAAGACTTTTCAAGACTATACTAATTGAAAGTACTTTTTATACAATTCAAGAATTTTTAAACAAGAAGAGAACTGTGTTATTTTAGTGAAACTCTGATTAGAAAGATTAACGTAATAATCTTGCGATTAATACGCTAATTGATAGCTAAGTACTGGTGAGGTATATGAGAAAATGATCATCATTTGCACTTAAACAGTATTAGTATGCAGAACCACCATAAAAGGAATGCGTGCAGTGAGACTCGAACTCACAACATTTGGCTTCAGCCGCCAATGCTCTACCACCTGAGCTTGCATGCGTTTAAGCTCGTCTGCCCGATTCCACTTTATAGCTTATAAGGAATTTAAAGATCAAAATTAACTTAAAAAGGAAAACCCCACAATATTCGTACTTTATTTGTGGTTCAGTAATTACAGTTCGCGAAATAATTAAACTAATCCTAAAAAAAAGTTCTCAATGACAATGGTTGATTAACAACTTTCTTGATCACGAATATGAAATGTGATATTCAACAACTTTATTTTTATAAAATATTGTTCAACATATTTACTATTACTATCATTCAACAATTTTAATATTATTATTATTCAACCAAATTAATAAAGGAAAATAAAAAAAAAACTTCAAGCTATAGTGTTGAGTGGTACTAGAGGACCAGATTATCAATTGAATAACGTAAGAAACTAAGAGATAAACCGCGAATATGCGAAAAAATTGGGGACGATATAACATATAAACTCCGACCTTCTAAGAGATACTTAAGGTAAATGTAGGTAAATGACTTCCTGCTTCCTGGGCGTTCCAAACAAAAAAAAACAAAAATTCCAATTCCCAAATTACTTCTGTTCCAAACTTCTAAACCGTAGAAGCGGTAGTTGAGGTAAATGTAATTCAATAACGTCCTGTGCGTTCCAAACAAAAAAAAAGAACAATTCCAAATCCCATGCAGCTTTTGTCCAATATTCTTGCGTTGTAATTCTTCCACCCTCCAAAAAGCAACTCAAATCCATCGTAGGTACCAGAAAAGGTCCAATTGACCCATTCAGGTGAAACAATAGGAAAGGATGAAAGGCCTAAAATTTGGCATCTAAGTACGAAGCAATTAAAAATGAACCTTAATCGCCGAAAAAATTGGTACAAAACGACGGTACCACGACGACATACCAATAAATCTCCGCACTTCCGATACATTACGGGGTGGACTCACATTGACAATGGCTTCAACCTTTTCGGGATCTACTCTGAGACCATGTTTATCAACGATATACCCCAAATATTTTAACTGAGGTCTACAAAAACTGCACTTTTCACGACTAACTATGAGACCAGCAGCATTCAATCGATCCAATACTTTCGCTAATATTTCAAGATGGTCTTCAAAAGTTGACGAACTAAGAATTATATCGTCTAGATATACCATAACATGAGGTTGCAAATCAGCTCCCAGAACACTGTCAATTAATCGCTGCCAAGTAGCTGGAGCATTGGTAAGTCCAAAAGGCATCTTCTTAAACTGATAAGGGCCCCCAGAAACTGTAAAAGCGGTATACTCTCGGGAAGACTCCTTCACAGGAACTTGCCAATAGGCGGACTTGATATCGAGAGAACTCAAAAATTTTGCATCTCGCAAACGATCTAGGATTGAGTTTATAAGAGGTAGCGCGTAGGCGTCCTTTTCAGTTACCTTATTTAATTTCTATAATCGACACAAAATCGATAGGACCCATCCTTTTTTGGAACTAATAAGATAGGCGAAGCCCATGAGCTTTTAGAAGGTTCTATGATATCGTCCTTCAGCATGCTTGCGATCTCATCATCAATTATCTTCTGTTTCACGGGAGAAACGGGATAAGGTCGTTGCTTAATCGGAGAAGAGTCAACAATGATCTCATTTTCCGCAATTGTGGTAACTCCTAACTGTTTCCCCATAACAGCAAACTTCCTATCAACCAACTCTCCAAGAAGTTTACGTTGAGAATGATTCAAATCATCTTCACTACGAATACAAGAAATAACCTTTTCGGTGGCCGAGCTTCCAAAATGCCAAACATCCCTCCTAAGGTCCGGGATAATGTCCATAGCAAGCCAAAAATCAGCTCTGCGGCAACTCCGGGACTACCAGAACATCAATAACAACCACTTTACCCATGAGTGAAAAAGGCGTACTAACATAACCCACACCATTACATGACGAGCTACGGTGCAAGGAACCATTTGTGATTTGTTAATTTTGAGTCCTAAATTTTGAAAAATTTTCCAGCCGTTACTACCCGCAATAGTACAAGAGGCACCGGAATCCAACAAGCCTAAAATTTGTTCCTTTAAGTAGGGTCGCTGTTCACCCTGAGCGTGAGCTAAAATGTAATCTAGAAGAATACGAGTATTGTGAGATTTATCAACTTGGATTTGGCAATTTAAGGAGAAATTACAACCCACTAGTTTACCCTTCGTTTCTTTCCCTGAAACTTACTACTTGGACAACTTTTAATAGTTACATCTGGTCGTCCACAACGAAAACATCTAAAATTCCTAGGTTGCGAACAATTCCTATAGACGTGTCCTTCCTTTCGACAATTCCAACATACTTTTGGGTTTGTATCAAGTCGTTCTACAGCGGCTACTCCCGAATGCGATGTTGATGGTTCTGAGTCAACCGAAATAAAGGCAAAATCTGGTTCAACAAATCCCTGCTTACGTATGGAAGGTGGCTGATAACTGTCGCTTCTAAACCTCTTGACTTGATTTTACCACCAGAAGTTGAGCTAAATTTTTATTTACTACTTGGACAACTTTTAATAGTTACATCTGGTCGTCCACAACGAAAACATCTAAAATAATAGAAATATAAAAATAGAAAGACTTGATACAAACCCAAAAGTATGTTGGAATATTAATAATAATAATAATAATAGGCGATAAAACTGTACATCCTCTGGTACACCATTATATCGACGAAACATGGTAGTCATACACGTCAAATAGTCCACAATACCTTCTTTGGGATCTTGAGTTCTGGCCAAAATGTCACTAAATAGCCTCGAACGATAATCTGGCGGTTCGAAATGCTGTGTCAATAACTTGGAAAGTTCTTCCCAATCTTTAACCCTGGTTTTATTGGCACGGAACCAAGCAAGATCCTTGCCTTCAAACAAATCTACGGCAGAATCAAAAACGTCCTGCTTAGTAACATGTCTAGCTGATCTCAATTCCTCTACTCTTTCTAAGAAGTGGTGAACTGATAAACCCTTAGAATCACCTGAAAATTTCAAGTTCCACTTGTAAATAGGATAAACACGTGCTCCCAGAAGGCGTTCATCAACAGTAATCCTTGAGCTGCCTCCAATAGGAGGCAAATATTGCTCGACTCCCTCTGAAGAATTCTCTTCTGAAATTTCCCCTTCTGCTAATTCATGATTCACACTCATATTGAAGGTTTCACGCTCACTCGGGGTTTTCGCCAACAAATCCACACTTAACAAAATCTTTGACATTAAATCCGAACGTTCATCAAGTTTTTCCTTCTCCACCTCTAACGTCGAAAGTCTATCCAGACGTCTTAACAAATGCATTAGCCTACCACGCCATCTTCGAGCAGAACAGCAACTAATAGTTTCCTCAACCCTAAGCTTTCCTTCAATCTCAGAAAATTTTTCCTTGACTTCGGTCAATTCAGAGTCATGATTCAATTGCACCTTGGATGTGGTAATAGGATTTCCAGAACCTTCCAGGAGAAGTAAAGATAAAAAGCAGCGATGCCTTAAGCTCTTGAGCAGTTAAGTTAAGTTAATTGTCGCAATTCCACGAATTTTTAACTCGTACTGCAGTTCACCCTTCTTTAAATAATTAATATAAGCTCCTAGATCCGACATTTTTGTGTATTTTCCTATAAAACAAGAAAAATTAAAAAACAAGAAAACAAAACAAAATGGAACAACAGTGATAAACCACTTAAGATAAAGGAATCAACAAGACCAATGACCAAGGAACAACAAGACCTAACAAATATCAATTCCGAAAAAGGTAGATAAGCTATCAAAATTTATCCAAATAACAAAAATAGGCCCCACGTTGGGCGCCAAAAATGTGACGCTTTAAAAGTGGACAAAGAAGGATAAAAGAAAAACTGAATTAAAAACAAAAAAAAATCATCGATTTATTAAATCAATTCTGCAAATATCTCGACAATTAAATTAGATTTTGTTAAGGTAACCAGTCGCCAGCTGAGCAGTAGGGGTGGGCGGGGTTAAACAAACGATAGAACAATATAAATAGGGCGCCACGTGTCTGAGTAGTTACGCAAACAAAAGAAACATAAGGTAGAAAAATTTAGTCCAAGTGACCCCAAACACGTAATGTCACTTGAATCAGTCAATTGTGAGATAATATGACAACAAAGTATATGATTATTGTTAGTTAACAAAATTATTGATCCCAATTTAATACTTGGTCAAAAATTAAGTTATTCGTGGATTTCAAGAAAATATACGTTTACCACTTGACGTAGAACAAGGAAGAAAATAATATTTGATAATAATACTGGGTACCATAAGCTTATCGTTCCCTTCCAACTCTTACTACTAACTAAAATATTATAAATTATGATAACTATGATAAGGAATTTAAAGATCAAAATTAACTTAAATTTTTAAACTTTTAAAGTTAGAAAACTTTGACCTCGTGTAGAAAAAAATTTTTGTCATTCGATTTTCCTCAAATTAATTCTGGTGATAACCTCAAGAAGTCTGAGTAAAACAAGACCTCTTTTAATAGATCGGACGTCTTATAAGCGAGATATGAATTTTCTAGCGAAATTTTTTCACTAGAAAATTCATATCTCGCTTATAAGACATCCGATCGATTTAAAAGACGTCTTGTTTCACTCAGATTTTATCTCGGTTATAAGACGTCCGATCTATTTAAAAGAGGTCTTGTTTTACTCAGATTTCTTGAGGCTATCACCAGAATTAATTTGAGGAAAATCGAATGACAAAATTTTTTTTCTACAGGAGGTCAAAGTTTTTTTTAAGGTTAGAAAACTTTGACCTGTAGAAAAAAATTTTTGTTATTCGATTTTCCTCAAATTAATTCTGGTGAGTGCCTCAAGAAATTTAAGTAAAACAAGACCTCTTTTAAATAGATCGGACGTCTTATAAGCGAGATATGAATTTTCTAGCGAATCGATGCATGCGTGCAGTTGCACGGGTTCGGAGCGATATTTTTGTGAAAATGGAGGTGTTAATAACCATACAAGAAAAAAATGAAATGATTCTTGTTTATGGAGAAGCGGGCAGAAATTTAGAGAATGCTGTCAAACTTTATGCTCAGCGGTTTCCAGACAGGCCGCGATCATGCGAACCAACTTCGAATAAAGTCATTCTTTAAATTAACAACGCACCATATTATTTATAGGTTCATTGACACCTCTAAGCCTCCACTTAGAAAAAGTCTGCAAAGTTTTTATTGACTTCATCAAATCGAATGTTGATGAGCACTGTTTCCTTGTCGAGGAAGAATCAAAGAAAAGGAAGCGTAGATTGCCTCTTCATGACGCTATAACATATTAAAAATTTAGATCGCTATCTGAACTTTGAAGATTTTTACGCCGCTTCAAAGACGGACCTAGTGAATTTTGGCGATTTTTGCGATATTTTCCATACATATGTATGAAATAATTTTTCACGAAAAAAAAAATTCTCACAGAATCTAATGAAAATCTGTAATAAGACTAATTAGCGTATGCTGAATCAGAATCTGCAATTAGTTTTTCGATCCGGGGACCGGGGCCGGAGTTACGAGCAATTCCAAGAATCAACACCCACCCCCGAGGGCGGTAGAAAAATTCTGATTTGACATTCTTGTAGAGCATACACGAATTACTCGGGTGTAGGAAATTTCGAGCCTCTGGGGTGAAAAATAACGATTTTAAACATTATTTTGATGCACGGATTCTGATTTCTCAGTACGAGATCGGATTTCGTGCAACTTTTTCGAAAAAAAAATTCTATCTCCAAAAGTTTGGGTCCTAAAATTTTATAAATTATATCAATCTACTCAGATTTCATGAAGCTATAACATACTAAAAATTCAGATCGCTATCCCAACTTGGAATACTTTGACGCCGCTTTAAAGACGACTTAGTGAATTTCGGCGATTTTTCCATACATATGTATGCAATAATTTTTCAGGAAAAAGTGAATTTCGGCTAAAAGTAGATAAGAAAAATATTAGCTACAATTTAAACCTTAAAGCATACACCAAATAAAGACCATTACCTTTAATTAATTTACTAGGGAATAGAATCAATTATCCAGCACGGTAGCATCATAATAGCTAGTAATAGCCATGTTTTTTATGGCCTTCGCACACCTGTGTGTGTCTGGTTGCCTATAAGACCCAACATGTCCGCTGGTAGCCTATGGGTTGCGTACGGGTGGCGTACGGGTTGCCTAAGCGTTTGCGATGTTGCCGTTGCGATATTTCCTGACCGTTCCCGTTAGAGTGTCCATTTCTCATCTAGCAGTCGAGATATCAAGTAGCGTGCAAACCGAACCGAGTGCAAGTCCAACCTCGTGCAAATCGCACCTCGTGCAGATCGCACCTCGTGCGAATTTATTTTCAATTTATTAATAATTTTCAATTTATTTATTAATAATTTAATACTACCACTCAAGAGTTCAAGTAGTGTGCAAATTGAACCTCGTGTAAATCGCACCACGTGCAAATTACACCACGTGTAAATCGCGCCATGTGCAAATCGCACCACGTGCAAATTTATTTTCAAAAATATAATAATCTAGTAAAAATTTAATAATTAATATACTTCTACTTAATAATTGAATGGTTAGTATTTTAAAATTTTTCTCTACTCCGCTAAAATGTTTAAGAAGAAAGATAAGGACTCCGCTTTCGAAGGGAGAAGCTCCGGTGAGAGGGTAATTATAACATTTATTAATCCTATTTTTTTTTTTTTATTAATTCCTATCTCTTCTCCCTAGTCAGCGTTCAACTTCACCCGAAGTTTTTTCATTTTCAATCCTTCCAAACTCCTTAAAGTTAAAGACTGCGTTGAAAAATATCAAATAACGATATATAATATCAAGGATGACGATGAGCTACTTAGGATTTTTAAATCGATGGGGTACAAGCATCGGCCAAGTGCAGCGACCTTGTCCAATTTGAGACATGGTCTTCTAAACTTTCCGTTGTCGGACCTAATGGAAAAACAACTTTTAGAATTAAGTCCTCACATCTCGATTCTTACTTGAAATTTTATTCAAAATTATCGAAAGAACATTACAGAAAAATGGCATTCAGCAAGGCTGCAGTGAGGGGGCTGCTGTATGAAGCGGCTAAGTTATACCCAAGCGAAGAAGCTGTCAAATTTTTTTATAACCAACTTCGAATAGTCATTCTTTAAATTAACAACGCACCATATTATTTATAGGTTCATTGACACCTCTAAGCCTCCACTTAGAAAAAGTCTCTGCAAAGTTTTTTATTTTTATTTAGAAAATACGGATGCGTTTGAAATTTTACAGATTACATACGATCTTTCACTGGAAAATGCGTACCCAAATCTGATTATAGCGCTAAGAATATTTTTAACAATTCCAGTGACACCTGCGACCTGCGAAAGATCATTCAGCAAGTTGAAACTTGTGAAAAATTACCTTAGGTCCAGTATTGGACAGGAGATTAACGAATATGGCTATTATTTCAATAGAAAGAAATTTAGCATGTTCTTTAAATTATGACAAATTAATAGACTTGTTTGCAAGTGAAAAGTCACGTAGAGTTCCTTTATGAAAATTAAACATAATATTGTTTTAACTTTTTTTTAGAATTTTCTTTATTAATTTTATACTTTATTGTTGGAATTTATTATTTTGTTGCATATATTTTTGTAAAAGTTTATTACTACAACTATATTTTTGATTGTGAAGAAATATTAGAAGTAGTTTTTTCAAGTGTTTTATTTTTTTATTTTGTGACAACGACTAGGGGGGAGGGGGGGGGCGCATTTTTAACCGATTGCCACAGGCGTCAAGTCCCCGAGTTACGGCTATGGTTTTTGTAAACTTTCCTAAAAAAGTATACCATTTTCACTATCCTCGATTGAGGACGCTGAGTGCTATAGAATACATATTCAATAAATCTATTTATATCTTAGATTTGCTAATTATGAGTCGGAAAGTATTCAAAACGCTTGAGGAAGCCATGGATTATGCATTTTCCGAAGAATGCGATGCAGACATTTTTGCTTTGCCTACAGACGAGGAAGATATTGATGATGATAAATTGGGTAAGCCTTAAGTTTTGGATATTGTTGGGACTCTTGAATTAGATATATCGTCCTATGATGAGGATGATGTACCCTTATCTACATTTCTACCATCCACTTCTAAACAGGACGAACCGCTGTTAAAAAGAAGAGTTGTAGAAAAACCAAAATGGAAAAACATTCAACCAACTTACACAACTTTGTCTCAGGGAAACAGAGCAGAAAAAACTTTGAAAATCTTCGCCAGGATATGCCAACCTGTTCCATGCTGGAAACATTTGAAAAAATCTTCTCGCAAGATATTTATGAACATATTGTGGAAGAAACTATTCGTTACGCCACTGTGAAAAAAAAACAACACAACATTTTTAATCACCGTTGAAGATATAAAAATCCTTGTAGGGTTTTTAATATTTTCTGGATATCACACTTTTCCTAGTGAGCGGGACTACTGGAGCGATTGCGAAGACCTTTGAGTGCCATTGGTAAAAAATGCTATGAGTCGCAAATCTTACCTAGAAATAAAATCAAATTTACATTTTATAAATAAATCTAAGGAAAATGAAAATAAACTCGACAAAGGTTTAAAACTAGATTGATAAGATAAATAAAAATTTCCAAAGATGGGGTGTATTTGAAAAAAATTTATCGATTGATGAAATGTTGGTAAGATTCTATGGTCACCATGGACTAAAACAATTTATTCATGGTAAACCCATAAGATTTGGATATAAGTTGTGGTCTATGTGCGGAGTATGCGGATATTGTTATAATTTTTCTCTCTATTGTGGAAAAGAAATTTCAGAAGTGAAGGAACCTTTGGGTACTAGAATCGTAAATAATATGCTAAAGATTATTGATGACCCCTTATTTTGCCAACTTTTTTACGAGCTACAGCCTTTTGAAATCTTTAAAACTTCGGCAATATAGAGCAACTGAAACTTTGAGGGAAAATCGAATACAAAAATGCCCTATAAAGCGACCAAAAGAAATTGTCAAAAGTCCTCGTGGACATACGATTTTTAATTTGAAAATACCGACGAAATTTTAATTGTACGATGGAACGACAATAAAGCAGTAACAATAGCCACAAATTTTGACCAAATTAAAGGAGTCCAAGGTTTATTTCAGGAGAAAAAATTCGTCGCTCCCTGATAATTAGAAGTTTTCCAAAAATAAACAAATCCGAATCCGAATTTATATTATAAAGGTTAGCATACATAAAAACATAAACATGGAAATATTTTAATTTTTCGTACGGGACGCTGTTCATCCTTTATAATTATAATAATTTTAAAATGAAGAGAACACTTGACTTTTATTTTGGTTCCAAAACAAACAATGTGCCGGAACCAACTAAAAGGCCAAAAGAAGATTTACTTCAATCAACTTCAAAAATTGAAGCCTCTGTCACTGAACTAAATATAAAAACGTTATTCAAGGTCTTCTGGATACTGAATTGGAGAAAACGTCAAAGTGAAAGATCAAATTACAGCATTAAGGATACAGCATCTGAATTACTTGTTTGCATGGTTGAAGTTTTGAGAGAGGAGTTGAAGGAAACACTAAAAAACAAGAAGTTCTGATAAATCAGATATGGTGACCTTTAATCTGTTATTTTTAATTAGTATTGTTTTCGAACCAATTTGGACAAATATCAGTTATTAAGCATCAATATCTTGATATTTTTTGGGTATAAGTTAAAAATATTACTATCTTTATTAAACAGTAATTTTGCATCATCAGAGGAAGTACTTTAAAAAGCTAGAATTATTTTACAAATGAGGTGTTGACCATTCACTTTTTAATACTTCAGTCTATCTCGTTATATTTTATTTACCAAAAATCAATAAGCATAAATCCGATTTGTTGTCTTTTAATCTTTTGTTTTTTTGTGGTTTCGGTATTTCACATCAAACTAATGTAGATTTGGTATTTGTTTGATTTTCGACATGAAACCAATAAAGATTAATGTGAGTTGTTTATCATTGATTTCTTGGACTTAATATGGGCATTTTTGTTTTATTAAACCAATTTGGATAAATTAGATATGGTGACATGGGCTATAAAAATTTGTATTGTTTTGGTTTTTGACATTAAACCGATTTAGTGGATTTTAAACTTTCAACTTCTTGGTATTTGTTAGGTTTCTAACATGAAACTACTTAGAATTGTTGATCTTTAACCTCTCGATTTTCACAGCTAGTTTAGTTTGGGAGATAATACCAATTTGGATACCGAGTTGTTGACCTTCTTGGTTTTTAATACACGGTGTTAATTTGTATTTTTGAAACAAGCCAATTTGAATACCTGTAAGTTATTTTTCACTTCTTCATTTTTAATATTTGACATTAATCAGGGATGTGACATTAAACCAATTTATATAAGTGTGACTATGTTATCTCTTTGATTTTATCACTATCAATTGATTTGATCTCTTCCTCTTGTACTCTTAAGCAATATTGGTAGTATTTCATTTATTTAAAACTGGCAGCATGATTTGCAATTATACTTCATATTGTTTTTTGTGCAAGAAGCCTATTTGGTTAAAATGTACTTGATAATGTGTAGCTCCATTGTATTCAAATGCTTAGTATGCTTTCAGGTAAATATTAGTTAAATTCTTGATTTTGACAGTTAGCCTTTTCTTTGATATGGTTTTCCAAAAACGACTTTAATTTAAATGAAACTTCATTAAATAATAATTTAGTGGTATTCAGAGGCAGTGTGTATTTTTGAAGCATAACGAGTTACTTCTAATTATTTCTTCTTTTTAAACATTTGATTTTGTACTTCTACATCAGGATTTGTTCAGTTTTTGGTGATTGGACTAGGATTAATGATGATGCCCCACTACACAGCTCTGTTAAATAGCTTCAGCTTCATATATTGCTTGAGATGTTTTGTCAAAAATTCTTTGCCCTTGGTACATTGTAGACAGTGTTTATAAATCTAAAAATAAAAAAAAAATAATTATAAAATATGAAAGCAATAGAAATAATTTAGTTTGAACAAAAGTAATCGTTTTATTGCATTTAGACAGACAAAACAATATTTTTGATTGGAATAAAATAATAAATCATAATATTTGTATTAATTTTTTTTATATAATTTGCTCAAATTTAAAACGATTTTGCATAAATTGGATACATTTTAATAAAGCTAAAAGTTCATAAACGAGTTGAAAAAATGTTAAAATTGTAAAATCTTTAATGTTACATAAGATTAACTTTTACCAATTTAAAGCTGTAGTTTCTTTAAATACCCACAAGACGGTACCTTATGCTAATAAGTTGTAGCCCACAAAGGTAAAATTTTACAGGAGGTTTAAAAAACTCATTATTTTATAGCATATTAGTTGTAAAAAATATTTCACATGATTCCTAAATAAGATTTAAATACTTGCTTACTACACATTTCAAATTACGGAGAGGCAAACAGAGAAAACTGTGAGAAAAAAAACCTATTATTAAAAGGACCTTATCAATCTCCGGGTGTAACATTGTACAACTTGGTTAATAAGAGAGGATACTTTTCCCGTGAGTTTCACTAAATCAATGATACTTTGATTTTATTGAAATATTCCAAATAATTAAACATATTTTAAAATAACTGGTTCAAAAAAAGAGGATTCCTTTTATGGAAGCTTAGCCGAAACAAAGAACGTACCAATGACACTAAAGTAACTAGATTCAGAAAATGTCCCCATATTTTTTTTTAATCCTATATAAAATACTTACAAAAATAATTCGGCTTTAAAACAAATAAATTTTAAAATTGTAATACATTATTACTAAAACAAAAGACAAAATTTCAATTTTTGTTAATTGAGAAATTGACAAAATTGTTTAGTATTAATAGTTTAAGACAAGGTCAAAAATAAAATAAATGGGATTAGGACATTGGTTTCAGAAATAAAAACTTTTAATTTGCTGACCGGTTTTGAACTTTAATTAAATTCTTCATCAGAGCTACAAATGAGATAATTAAGTAGAAGAAGAAATTTCCCTGCATCCAATTAATGAAGTGTATGGAAGAAGTTAAGATCATAAATAAACTCTATATAATTATCAAATATATGACTGAGGAAATATTATTTTAATGAGGTATGTTATGTCTAATGTAAAAACACATGGTCATTTTGAATATTTTAATTATTTTAATTACATGTAAAACTTGTTTAATTATGTCTACCAATATTAATTATCTCATTTGTAGCTCTGATGAAGAATTTTTATATTTTTAATTTTCAAAAAAAAAAATTAAAAAAATGTCATAAACATACTAAACATACCTAAAATTGTATCAAACTGTGAACAAAAAAATACGTTTTACATGTCTAACGTGAAAATGCTATAACTTCTCAAATATTCCATCAAATTAAAAAAAAATATGACAGTTGTATAGAGAATAGTCGGAGCTTTACAATGATGTATCACTCGACCCCTATTGCCATTGAAGATTTCTGAAGGGGTAGTCTCCCTGCTTAACTGGGTGAGGGGTTGTCCCTTGCGTTACCATAAAAATTGGTCCCCCGCCAAATAAAAATTGACCGGATTCAGGGTTTTTTTCAAAAATTATTGGTTTTCGAAATAACCTGGGTGGGAACTCTTAGTTGGGCCACCCTGTATAACATAGTAAAATTTCAAATTTTTATTATCATGAATAAAGAAATTATAGAGGTGACCGATGTTTCATTTACACCCAGTATCCAGAATACTTGTTAAAATCTCTGGTATTGGTGCAATTTTTATTTCCATATTTTTTAAAAATTAAACGAAATAAAAATTATCCTCAAACGGTTTTTTTGTATCTTAAGCATCAGATAAGCTCCAAAAGACCTTAATTTGTAGCTTAACAGTTTACTAATTAACATTGTTTATCTCTTATCCATTTTCTGTATCTGCCTTAATTTAGGTGGAAAAAATAACATAACCTCAACCTTTTTTTTTAAACTAAAATACGTGGATTTTACTCTATTTATTTTAACTCAAAATTGCTTTGTTATGCTTCTATTTACCATTCAAATTTCTATCGTTTTAAACATTTTTTTGGAGACTTAAGAAGTATTTTTGAATAAAGATAAAAATGGTTAAATTGTTCTATTTTGATCTCGGAATTAGGTAGTGTTTATGTACATACCTTTTGGCAAAAATTTTAATTTTTTCTTAAGACTGGGGAATTGTGCAAAAGAGAGGGAAACGCAGCCACCATTATTTTAACATTTTTGCAAAAAGATTATAAATAAAAAACTGTATGATCCTTATAATTATACTTATGCCCGTTTTCACCAAAGATTTTTAAAACATAGGTATTACTTATTGCGCTCGTTGCTAGGTATTTTTTATTAAATGATTAAAAATACCTAGCAACTAGCGCTATAAGCAATGTTTACATTTTAGGAATCATTGGTGAAAACTGACATTAGTTCTTTAAGTTTTACCTAATTTTTCTTCGAAATAAAATTCTGGGATATCGTAGAAGTGGAAATACAATAAAATTTGAAAAAAATGTGCTATTTCAACTTCTACTCTCTTCCTTGGGACATATTTAAAAAATAAATGCTGAAACTCACTTACGAGGAGCATGTAAATTTTATTTAGTTTTGTTAATGGTTACTACGCAAAAAAAACAAACAGTTGCTATACTTCTCTCTCTTTCTCACAATTTCCCAATCTTAAGTTTGGTTATGGATCAAATTAAAATTATTTTTTTTGGCTAAATTAAGGTAGATAAAAAATCGTACAATGTACAAAAAAGTTTATAATTACACGGTTTAGCTACAAATAACATATTGTGCAGCCACTTAAAAATTAGAAGACATCTTGGATATCAATGTCCTATTTCTAAACACTTTTATTTAATGCAGAAGTAAAATATGTTGCCAAATATATCTTTTTCCTATTCATCTACTAAATTTTATCCTGATTGTTCAAACCAATTTATAGTAATTTAAAAAAAATCTAAATATTTTAAGAATTTAAAAGGTCTATAAAACTTAACGAAGCAATTGTGGATTTAAATAAGTTTAGTTAAATCATCTTATTTTGATTTCAGGGCTGTGGTATCTTTTTGTACCTACAGAACTTTTAGAGAATTATGTCAACTTTTGTTTTTCAAATAGTAACATGGGTACAAAAATTTAATTCCAACGATAATCCCAGCCAATAACACAAATACATTTTAAAAATTATTCCTTTTTTTTATTTTTATTTGATTTTTTTAAATTAGTTTTTGTATCTAAACTAGATAAAGATTTGTATAAGATACAAAAAAAAATTATAATTACACTGTTAAGCTACAAGTTAATATTATGCAGCCACTTAAATGTTAGTAGACATTTTGGATATCATTGACTTACTTTCGACCACTTCCGTAATATGCAGAAGTGAAATATGTTTATGAGGTAAAACAAAACTACAGCTTAAAACGATCTCCTTCTTAATTGTTAATTTTTACAACTTGTTGGCAGATTGTTTCAAGTTGTCATTTTGTTTTCCCTAATAAAAATCAATAACTAATTTAGGTGAAGTATGATGTTCAAAAATACATTTATTCTGTATAAATTCATATACCAAATTTTATTCTGATTGTTCAAACCAATTTATAGTAATTTATAGTAATTTAAAAAAATCGAAATATTTTTAAGAAGTTAGGTGTTCTGTAGCAACTTAACAAAGCAATTGATGATGTGCTTAAATAAGTTTTGTTAAATTATCTTATTTTAATCTCAGGATTCTTGTCTTTCAAATAGCAAGATAGGTACAAAAATTTAATTCCAAGAATAATCGGAGCCAATAAAACAAATTCATTTTTTAAATTATTCCTTTTTTTATTTTTATTTAATTTTTTTAAATTTTACTTAAACCCTTGATTGAAATAATTTTTTTAAATTTTTTTTGTTACATACAGAGGTCTTAAAAATGGAGCCCAAGCTCACCAGTACATTATTTACCTTTAAATAAGTACTGCAAAATTAAAAAAAAATTCTATCCACCGTTAAACACTTCTTTTTATAGGCACTTAGTAATCATCTTTACTTTAAAACAGAGCGTAGACATTGAAGGTAATGAAAGACCAAAAAACGTTATAAATTATTCATGGTTTCATGATTCACAAAAACAACATTTTAGCGTTTATTTTAATTAATAATAGTATAAGTTGCATGTTTCTTCAATCATACTGTTTTAAAATGGTAGGTATTGTTTGGGAGATATACGATTGCAAAGATATAAACTATGAATGTAAATTTCTGAGTTCAAATACGAAGAATCCAAAAAACGTAGAAATGAGCTTGGGCATCAATTTAGAGGCACCCTATATCCTTTTTGTGTAGTTTTGGCATTGTTTCTAATACACCAAATTCATAAATAAGTAGGAACATAAAAAAATATGTAAAAAGTAAAATTAAAAAAATATTATTGATTTTTTTTGTATTAAAATTTAATAAAAATTAAAAATAAAAAATTTAAAAAGTACTTTATTTGTATTTTTGGGTGAGATCAGTGGGGTAACTAGCCTATGAAATGCCCTGTGCCAGATATCAAAGGACCTTATTGTTTTTCTATAAGTTTTTGGGCAAAAATAAAAAATACAGTATACTTTCGAAAATAATTCCAAAATTAATTACATAATTGATTCTTTTAAGACGGTTCAATACCAAATGCGTTTCTCTGATGTAAACAAACCGTTCTTTTCTTTATAATTCTTATATTAGTAAATAATTTACAAAAAATGTTCTAAGGCAGGTAACTAATTCTATTTATAATGTGTTATTATAAAAAAAAATATTTTTTTTTGTACAAATCACAAAAAAGGTAGGAACCTTAATATTTTGTTTACATTTTATTTAACCATATTTTGTGATTTGTATAAAAAAGTATAAAATTTTTTTTATAATAACACATTACAAATAATATTAGTTACCTGCGTTTGAGCTTTTTTTGTACATTATTTGCTAATATAAAAATTATAAAGAAAATAACAGTTTGTTAACATTCGAGAAATGCATTTGGTATTGAACCGTCTTAATAAATATGCCTTAGAAATGGTTTTTAGATTTTACATTATTTTTAAAAATAATGTTTAAAGGTATATTTATCCAAATATATTTAAGAAATAAGAAGTAATTCATAAACTAAAAAATTTAAGAAATAGACCTTAACTCGGCAACAGCAGCTTATAAAATTAAGTCTGACAAATTTGACAAAAGTAGTAGATAATTATCAATTAAATTTGATTTACATTTCAATTAAACATTAAAAATTTCAATTTAAAATGGTTCGTATTAGAGTGGATTTCATCTGAAGTGAACCTTTCCTGCGCCGGGAGCGCTTATACCCGAGCGATTCTTATGAAAACTAAATAATGTCGATTTATACAGGGTGGCCCAACTAAGAGTTCCCACCCAGGATATTTCGAAAAACAAAAATTTGTGAAAAAAACCCTGAAACCGGTCAATTTTTATTTGGCGGGGGACCAATTTTTATGGTAACGCAAGGGCCAACCCCTCACCCAGTTATGCAGGGAAACTACCCCTTCAGAAATCTTAAATGGCAATAGGGGTCAAGTGATACATCATTGTAAAGCTCCTACTATTCTCTATACAGGTGTCATATTTTTTTTTAATTTGGTGGAATATTTGAGAAGTTGTATCTTCACGTTAGACATCTAAAACGCGTTTTTAACAGGTAACATGGGTTTAAATGGCTTTTAAAGCTTGATTTTGTTAAAAGTTACAATAAAAATAAATACAACCATACATTGGTCCCCCACTAAATATCAATTGATCAGTTTCAGGCTATTTTTCAAAAATTACTTGGTTTCATAATAACCTTGGTGCGAACTAAAAGTATTTTGAAAAAAGACTCTGAAACCGGTCAATCCTTATTAAATGGGAAATTAAAGTATGATTGTAATTATTTTTAATAAAATCAAGCTTTAAAACCCTTTTTAGCCCATGTCACCTGTTAAAAACACGTTTTACATGTCTAACGTGAAAATGCTGTAACTTCTCAAATATTCCATCAAATTAAAAAAAATATGACAGTTGTATAGAGAATTACAATGATGTATCATTCGACCCCTATTGCCATTTAAGATTTCTGAAGGGGTAGTTTCCCTGCATAACTGGGTGAGGGGTTGTCCCTTGCGTTACCATAAAAATTGGTCCCCCGTCAAATAAAAATTGACCGGTTTCAGGGTTTATTTCAAAAATTATTGGTTTTCGAAATAACCTGGGTGGGAACTCTTAGTTGGCCCCCCCTGTACATTACAGAAATACAGATTAATTGAGAAACCTTAATTCTAGATGACCAGTTCATCACGTACATCAATCATACACTAAGTTAATCTAAACATTGATTTCTGAGCAGGGTTCTTTTCAGATGAAAACCACTCTAGCATTTTTAATAATAAATGCGCTTTCAATTCTTTCGTTAATTTGTGCAGTTAAAAAAATTCAATGTTGTATGATTGTGCAAATCAAATTACAACTGTTAAAACGGTAATTATTCAATTTGCAGTAAAAGTACCAATGCTCCTGGAAACTGGAAAAGTCTCTTTTTATCAAATATTTTAAAAATTGCAAAAAAATTAATTATTATTTTCAACTTTTTTCGTAGGCACTCTAAGTGGCCCCAAATCAGATTTGGGCCTTGCCAGCACTGGCCGAAATCATTCTTGAAATTAGTTTCATGTAATCATGCTACCATATAAAGAAACAAATGTTGCCTATAATTTCTGTTTTTCAAAAAAATAAAATTATTTTATAATCTAATTATAGTATACATTATACTTATAATCTAATTATAGTATACATTAAACCTATAATTTAGGTATTATTATTTGATTGTAAAATTGGTTTATATCCATGAAGAGAGTGGCTTGTTATCTCTGATGGTTCAGTAAAAATACTTTTTCTCTTCTAGTTAAAATTTTTTTATTTTCACAGACCGGTTTCGACTTAAAAAGTCATCATCAGTGTGCACGTCTTATAAGAAACTAGTTTTCATCGATGTAATTTACGTGCAGACGTGCACACTGATGATGACTTTTTAAGTCGAAACCGGTCTGTGAAAATAAAAAAATTTTAACTAGAAGAGAAAAAGTATTTTTACTGAACCATCAGAGATTATTATTTGAATTAAAACTTATTAATAAGAAAAAATAATAACATATTTTTAAAAACATATTAGAAAATTTTTTAATTGTACCTATTATTGACAGTGATCATTCTTGGAATTAAATTTTTTGTAATCAAATTAGCATTTGAAAAACAAAAGTTGTCTGTCGTTTGTCATTGTCTGTCAAGTTTTTGGAAACAAATAAAATCTGATAACAGTATTGTTTAAACTTTTAATTTGACTTATTTAAATTGGATCAATAATAATGAAGCTACTTCAGTGGGCGTTTTTTATACTCTGTTTTTATGCAATAATGCAAAGATATTGATAGATGCACAGGTAAGGTATAAAACGTAATCAAAAATATCGCCTATTGCCTTATTAGTATTTTTTCATAGCATAACTGCTTTGGCTTTGCACTAAAATCCCCAAAATATTGTAGCTTAACGTAGATACTTGTGCCTAAAGTAAAATCAAATGACAGTAAATCAGCTTAGTTTAAAATAGCGCACAAGTGTATTAGTGGCTAAAATAAATACGTATAACAGGTAAAAGAATTGATTTAAAAACCAGAAAACCGTGTTTGCACTTAAGGTGTGTAGCAGTTAAAAAGCCTGGTTTAAAAACGATGTGTATATTCACCTGAGCGCCCGGCCCATTAACCTCACTACTATTTGACGGGAAGACGTAAACTGTGCAGAAGCGATGATTATTTTGAATTGCACGGAAATAAATTATAACCCATCTGATGATTTACTAATATTCTCACCAAAAAATAAGCTAAAGGTAGTGTTTTTTGATAAATTTATTCAATATCCTATTTAGTAAATAAAGAAGAGACTTGTACTTTTTAGTTTGTATAAAATTCAAAATCTATTTCTCCAATCATTAAAATTTGATAAAGTCCAATATTAATTTTTAGAATTTTCTGTAAATATGTTTTTCGTTTTAATTTAGTTTTTCTAGAAACACTGCTATAAAAAGTGCAAACATGAACGCACCGAATCAATAATCAATACCGTTAATTAAAACTGTTATTGACAATGTATTTTTTACTTGTATTTATTTTTTTATTAAAAAAATCTTATTGTTAACCTGAAAAAAAAATAGAAAACACAATAATACTGAGGGGTGCACAAAAAACGGCCAAAGATGTAGCTTCGTTATTTCTTATCCGATTTTAATAAGTGATATGTCAAATTAAATGGTTTGAAGAATAATACTATCAGATAATAAAGATTAATTTTATTTTTGAAAACATCACAGATGGAGGAGGCAACTTTTATTTTTCAAATGGCAACATATTTTTTCTATTTTGGTGCGATACTAGTCGCTAGTAACACACTGACAGCAGTGCGTTACTAGCCAGTACCGCACTGCTATCGGTGCGTTACTGAGTAGTAAATTTTATTTTTCGAAATTGGTAGCACTGAAGGTTATTCATTTTAATGTGACAGTTGCTAAGCGATTTACAGGTTATTTGATGATTTGACAAAATAGAGTTGCCAACTACCAGAAAAGTTACTAAAATTGAAAACTATAATATTTTATTTTAAATAGATAAAAAGGCGCAAAATAGAAAAAATTGTATAAAATAGTATAAAATACTCGTTTCATAAGTCGATAGTAGCACTTGTTCATTAAAATACTATTATTTTAAAATTGAACGTGTGCTACAATATGCGACTTATGAAACTCGTTTTTTAATATACTATTTTTCGATTGAGATAAATCATTAACAAAAATAATCTAAACCAATTATACCAATAATTTTTTTTAATTAATTTTTTAAATTTGTTTTTTCTTATTTTTTTTATTATTAATAATTCTTTTTAATTTAATTCAATTGCTTCTTTGAGTTTTCAGTTTTTTATTTTTTTAAATTTTGTTTTTTACTTTATTAATTATTTAAATTAATAATTTCTAATAAAATATTTAAATTTATAATTTTTAATTTATTAATACAGTCGAACTTCCATAACTCGAACTTCTATAAGTCAAATTTTTCCATAACTCGAATTTTGTTTGTAAAGTGTTTGTAAAAATATTCGTTTTTAGCTTTGCAAAATAAATAATTTCTTTATCTCGAATTTTTTTTAAAGTCCCTTGAAGATTTGAGTTAGGGAAGTGTGACTGTATTTATTATTTATTTTATTAATAATAAATTAAAATAAAAAAAAAAGTTTTGAAAATAAAATTTTATTTTTATTTTTTTTTATTTTTTATATTTTGAAGATTTTTACACAAACAATAAAAAAATAATTTTCTCTATTTAATTGAATTTTTTTGTGTAATACAATATAACTTTGCGTTTTTTTTTGGGTTTTTTTAATACCACTTTTTTAATTTTTTTGTTCACTCATTAAAATGAATTTATAAAAAAATAAATACAATTAAGAAATACGTTTTCGATAAGTTTTAATTAATGGCATTGATTCGCGATGCATTCATGTTCCACATTTTTTAGCAGGATTTATAAAAAAACTAGAGAAACTAAAAACCAATTTAAAAAAATTATAAAAATAGAAATTGGACTTTATCAAATTTTAATGATAGGAGAACTAGATTTTCAATTTTATACAAACAAATAAGTATGAAACTCTCGTCTTTATTTACTAAATAAGATATTTCATTTTGTAATTTCGTTGGGGGTGGTCAAATAAGTGGTAAGTATTCAATAAATTAGCTTATTTTTTGGTGAGAAAAAATTAGTAAATCGAAATCTTCAGATGGATGATAATTTAGTTCCGTACCACTCAAAATAATCAGCACAGTTTACAACTCCCCGTCAAATAGTAACGAGGTTAATCGTCCGGGCCCTCGGGTGAATCTACACATAGGTTTAAAAAAGCAAAAAACCATATTAGCGCCAAGTCAAGCCAAGCATGCGCTAAACACTCCCTTTGGTTTTTTTTTAATTACGAATTGCTGACCCCTTCTCTATATTGCAATAAAGAAAAATAATTACCTGTTATAGGTTATGCAAGTAGAGAGGATTAGCCGGTTCTGGATCACACATTCCACATTTTGCTGGGCCCGCCTCCCATGTAAAGTGTCCATAAGGAGTGTCACGCCCACCCCCCACCTAAATCCCTCCCACCTGAGCTCTGATTGGTCGGTTCTCCCCTCCTTCCCGAGCTCTGATTGGTCCTTCCCCCTCCTAAGCTCCTCCTTCTTGAGCTCCTATTGGTCCTCCAGTTGCCCCTCTCTAATTTTATTGGACGGCGACCATTTTCCTAATTAGGGCCCCACCCCAAGTACGCTGATTGGTTACCTGCTTAAAGTAAGTGCTGCCATCTGCGACTCGGTAGCTTAAGTTACTAATTCTAGTGGCGCCATCTGAAGTTTGCGGCAAAGCGTCAAAGCTTAAAAAAAACACTCGCCACCGTGAATCGAAGCCACAGTCTTTGTTTCGCGTTTTTTTAAGTCCAACGACTTAGCGGTTGAGACCACCAAGCAGTTATTATTAGTAAAGATAAATATGCAATATATTTAATTGTTGATAAATTACACATGTGCAAATTAATATAAAAATCGCCAACTGTACGCATTCAGAGGTTCATTAACCTTAATTTAAAGAAAAGACTTCGTGTTTAAAAACATATTTTTTAAAATAAAACACATTTTCTCAAATAAAAATATTTATTAAAAAAATAACAGATAATGAAGACATACCTAATCAATAAAAAGGAATTTAAAAACAAAAACACTTTCAGAATTCATCTTTACAATAATAAACTAACCTAACCTAATTATTGAAAAATAAACACATTAAGTACCTAATTATTTATTATTTTTGTAATTTCTTTAACATCGTGATGCCCCCAAGCTAATGTTGTAACTCTATCTTCACAAATGTAGCGCTTATCATCGTTACTTGATAATGCAATTTTATTCTGTGTTTGCGAAAAAATAGTGTGATAAATAGATTTAAATAAATTTTGTTTTTTATAAATTTTTATATTTTTGGGATCAAACAGGGTATCTTTAAAGTCTTTTTCGGTTAGATCATTTTTTACAACGCTAGTTTTAACACCTTTAACTTTTTTTGTCCATTCACCAACCACATTGTATGCGTACATTTTGGGTCGTAATCCAACAAATTCGTACATTATCAGGCCACGATTTTCTTCCTTCATTAAACCTAATACTGCTTTATTAATTAATGGTATTCCATATGGATTATGTAAATTAAAATTTGAAGTGTCAAAAAGCTCATTATTATTTTTTATGTCTTTATAGAAATCTTCTGTCTCAATATATAAGATAAAGCTGTCCGTATCCATATAACAAAGTTTAACTTTGCTTTCATATTTCTTTTTAATAAAATTATAATAAAAATCATACATTAAAAATTTTGACGTTTCTAACACCGAAAATCCCACATAAATTGGTTTATTATAGATAACTTTAAGTTTTTCTAAATGTATGGCAACGAAATTTTCAGAAAATATGGTTGCACTTTTAAAATTTAATTTAGCTATCAAGCTTTCAGCACCTCTACGTTTCCCTATATCTCTCCAATGATTTACCAACTGAATATCTCTTCGTTTGTCAACATTTTCAAGTGTTTTTCCAAATATACTGTTATTCATTAATTTATAAAAATCTTTATCGAATTCATTCTCAGACTCTTGTCTTAAACTAGTATTTAAATCAATATATTTTTTAAGCCAATTATTTTGTTTAAAAGACAAGACCCGATGTGTTTTTTTAATTTTTAGACCATGTTCTAAAGCTTGTTTTAAATTTTTATAATGAATTATATAATTTTCTTTATTATATAAATTTGGAATAAGTTTTTTGATAGTAAATTTAGAATTTGGAGGTTGAATATTTTCTGCTAAAAATGGAAGTTCACAATGGTCATTGTGTAATTCTTTTGGGTACTCAATATCTACTTCTAAGAAATATCCAATTGGTGATTCATCTGAAATATTTGAAACATTAAAGGCGTTAATTTCTTCCCCTGACAACCACTTAAATTCCCCACAAGGTAAAAATTGAGACATTGCCCACCCATATAAATTATTAGCGTCGATGTATGTTAAATATGACGATGCTTTCTGTGGATCAAATGTAGACATGTATTTATTATTAGATCTTGCATAACGTAGGCTACATTGGCAAATTCCTCCCCGTAAACCCCTTTTTATCATTTGATACATATCTAAATCTGTTAACAGTTCCAATTCAACATCGGTATATTTAAGCATGGCATCCCAACTTAAGCCGGGGGCAGTATAATAATGAGCCGGATCTAAGTCATATGTATTTAAACAAATTAATCTAAAATTTTCAAATATGTCAGCTAAAAGTAATACGTCAGTCTTAAGGTAAACGTTTGAATAGTCCCCCAAGTTTTTACATGAAAATGACGTCCAAACATTAATTGCATGCTCATAATCTTCGTTGGATATGTTCGAATTTGTTAAAGAATTAAAAAAATATTTTTTATCGGGTAGCCTTTCGTATGATAATTTTTCTATCGAATCCATAAAATTGTAAGGAAATACCCCTTTTTTCATGACTAAATTAAATTGTTCTAAAATGCCAAAATGCTTTTTTAAATGACAAAATTTTTCAGTTACCAAATTTTTTGCTAATTTATCTAGGCTGTAATTCATAAACTTAAATGAATCTAAAAATCTTAATTTTATATATACACCTTTTATTTTATCACATTCGTCCAAAATCGAATCAACTTTAAGTTTTTTGGAGAAAGAAATATATTTTTCTTTGGTTTGTGCAATGCAATCAATTTTTGGGAAGTCTTTGTATTTTTCGTCCTCATCGTCATCGCTATAAATGTCGTCTTTTTCGTCATTATCAATATTCTCATTTAGGTTATTATCTGTGTGTTCACATAATTCTTTTATGAAAAGATGACTGTCATATCCACTTAAATTGTGAAAAAATATTGGTATGAAATTAGGTATTTTATAATTTAAGTTGCATCTTTTATGAGCGGGTCCATTAAATCGCCCTGTGAGATGGCAATGATCAGCGACCCTGTCATCGCCCAAAATTTTTCCACATATATGGCAGTCATCTGTTCCATAAAATAACAATTTATCTAAATTATCTAATTCGCGCATTTTAACTACAGGTTTAAGGTAATTATCATATATTATCTGAATTTCATTTTCTATCGATTTTATAAATTCTTGTTGGCAATCTAAGCCCGTATATGTTTTAAATTTATTTAAGGAATTATTATATGAACACACAATATAATAAGCAAAACTGTAGGGAACATGTATATGAGTATTTTCTGTGAAACTTGTACTTGTTGGATTCGGGTGACATGTTGAAATTGGCTGAATTAGCGACTCAAAATCAGCGTAAATGCAGAAAGGCACTTTCATTTTGTTTTGATAATTTTGAAATTTAAGTATATTGCCAGGAAGTAAATCACCATTTCTTTGTAATTTTAAATTTTGCGAGGGAAGAATTGTGTAAACATAATTACAGTCATTTAAAGAATGGCGATCTAAAAGTGATTGAGATGAAAAGAAAGTTAAACATGCATCACATAAAAATTTTTTATGCTCGTGGCTGGATACTTGGGATGAAATTAATCTTGAAAGATTTTTAATCAATACATAGTGACTTTTGGCACCCTCTTCAATGTACAATAAGTTAATGTGTTTACTTTTTTTATTTTCTGTAAAATGTATCGGACCTACTACGATGTTTTTATTTGTTTTTTTGTTAAACTCTAAACCATAAATGTTTATACTTATATTATTTAAATTTTCAATTTTTTTAATATCATCTAATTTAACTGGAAACTTAATACTATCTAAATTTAATACGTCCTCATATTTCGGATAACTTGTCGGCCTACTCACGTTTGCTTGCGCTGGATACAAAGCTGCAACGATGCACCAAGCAAAACAGGCATCATCCGCGTTTCGGATATTTATACATGCTTTTTTGAGTTCTATGTCAGATGGTAAACTTATGAACGAAGATCCTTTCAGCGGTGTATACTTATTTATATTAATATCCAAATGGGATACAGCATAAAAGGCCCATCCACTATCCCTTTCCTTAAAAAATAAATCATTAAAATAAGTAACGAAAATTATGTGAAATGCAAACTTACTTGAAATTCCTCACTCTTCGTTTTAAGGATATTGCACCAGCTTTTGTATAAGTCACCAATATCACTTGATTTTGTTACAATCGTAAATTTTGTATTAAATGATTTTAATTCTGTTTTAATGTTTTGATCCGTGCCATTAGGCTTAATAAAAAAACCAAACAATTCTAAATTTACTTTAACACTAAAATTTTGAGTTGATTCTCTAATACAATTGCATGCTGTATCTTTAACAATTTCTAAAAATGTAACAAAATCAAGTTCAATCGGTTCATTTGGTGCATTTATTCTGTATGTAGCTATACGGTTCTTAAAGCTACTTGTAATTTTAATAACATTATTTTCTATTGAATGGGGAAGATTGCTTTGGTGTTTCCTTGATTTTAAATGGGCCGAAAAAAGTGTTGGAGTGTCGAGGGTCTCATCACAATTATGGCAATACCTTTTGTTGCTTTTATCTTCTTCATCCGAAATAATTTTTCTTTTCCGCGAAAAAGTTTGACTATGATTGTGTGCGATATATTCCAACCCTGAATTAAACAATTGTCCACATTCCGAACATAGCATTGACCCAACATGTATGGTTTTAATATGACGTTTCAAAGCATCTTCCCTAGAAAAATATTTTTCGCAAATTTTGCAAGAAACACGGTTATTTAAATTTTTTTTCATCTTGCTCTAACCTAAAAACAAAATTAATTAATGTATGCATTTCGGTTTTAATCTTTTAAAAACATAAAATTACTTTACAAAAGATTAGTCGAATTAGTGTTTTAATTACTCACCGTAATATAATATTTATAAATGAAACCAAAGACACAACACTTTAAAGTACAACGAACTTAAAAAATGCGACAAAGCATGAATGTTTTCTTTGCTCGACTTTGTTTAAATGATTTATAAACTTATTAGTTATTGCAATTTATTACAAATTAAAACTGCAATCCTGCAATTTTTACATCCGAGGTTTATTCACCTCAATGATTTATAATAAATATTTGGAAATTTTAAAATGGGTAAATTAAACTAAAGGAAATATACTTTTAAATAAGATTTTTTATTTATTATGAAAATATAAACAGTTAGATATTTTTTTTACATTTGATTTACTGCATATACAAATATTTTTTAAGTGATTTACACAATTATGTTTATTTTCAACTAAAATATCACAATTTTTTTCCTCTTCTAAATTTATTATACTGTTTCGGGTAAAGTTCATTAAAAAATTCTTTTTTTGATGTCCTTTCACATAAAATGTATCTTCAAAACTGTTGGTGTAACTATCCAATATATTTTTAATTTCTTTAGTTTTAATAAATCCTGTGCTATATTTTAGACAATGATGATTATTTTCGAGCCAGGTAACCATTTTCTTATCTTCTTTATTTAAAACAAAAAAGGCTTTCTCTGGTTTAAAAAGATAAGTGTCGACATCCACACCATTTTTGGAAACTGACATTTCTTTAGGGACAAATTTTCCATTAATGATAAATCCCTGAACGTCAACTATGATTACATTAGGATTTGCCATTTTATTTTTTTATTTAGTATATAATGCGTACAATTCCGGAAAGAGGTGTGTACTCAACTACTGCATCACTCAAAATGAGGCAATATGCTCTTATATTTTCATTAAATGATGCAGTTGTCTCCATCTCTATTTTTAGATCAACAGTCGAAGATTTTAAACTTTCCTTTTGCTTAGAACAATCAAAGACAAAAAGCATACGACCTTTGAATTGGCTATAATTAAAAAGAGGTTCATTTGTTGCTCGTGCATAGTAACTAGATTGAAATTGGGAGTACATGTAGTACGTTAGGGCATAATTATCCAAATCCATATTTTGTTTCATGTTATCATACGGGTAGCACTCTGAATTTAGGTAAACTTTAATGTTTTCGATATTCACATGATCAAATTGAGACATATTTTTATTGGCGGTATCCTTTTTATTATTTTGAAAACCGAGGATGACGTAACGGGGTTTTTCCATGTTTGTTGAAGTTTTTACACTCCATATTTCTTTTTTGGTGTTTTTTAGTCCCGGAAGTTCCAACAACTGCCACTTTCGGAAGGGAATTTTTATTGAAACATCCATATTAACTTTTTGAAGCATCTGAAGTTTCACCTCATCATTTATCATAACGTGGGGAATTCGCCATTCTAATTTATTTATTTGAAATTTAAAGTTTTCAGATCCTTTGTAAGCGTTTAAGTCCGTCCTAGAACGAAGTAATACCAATTCTTGTTTCGCATTGATGATTATTTTTTTATAATCTTCACCAAACCCCATAATCATTTTTAAAGGAATGCAAGCAAAAAATGAGTCTTTTTGTTGAAAATGATTTTCCATATGTGGACACCATCCCGCTAAATTTAACACTTTAGATTCTCTTTCCCCGAAGGAAACGTAACCTTTCATCGTTGATGTAATCCCAGGATCTCTAATTTTGTCAACCTCCACCCCATTTAGCTCGTATCTAATTTCTTCAAATAAAAACAAATACGAATTATTTATTAATTTAAAGTCCAAAGTTTGTCCTGCTTCAGGTGTCGGTTTTTTTATTATTCCCTCGAGGTAAATGTAACTCTCACATGGTAAAGTGTACAAGTCTTGATTTTGAATTAATATTCTTATTTCATCGTTATTTTCAAAATTTTGCGTCCTGGGCAAGTATGTGTGATATTCCTCTTTTACGATTGTCTCATCAAAAGAAATATCGTTAAATATTTTAAGTTTTGACATGATAGCCGAGAGCTTTTAACAAATTAATACTTTTTAGTGTTAACCGTTTGATGATTTTTTTCTTACTGGCTGTTGCAGACTCTTCTGTCAGCGTTTTATGCTCTTCTTCTTCTTGGACAAATACTATCCCCATTATTTTATCTTAGACCGTTCAATTAATTCAAGACGAACAATGATTTTCTCGTTTCTAAAGTTAACCAGCTCTCCGTTTTGGTCCAAAAGTCTAATTGTTATATTATCAATGGTTTTCGTATTTACTGATAAATATGAGATATTATTAGGTTCAATATTTATGGCAAATCCGGGATCTACCGAAGGAAAAAATTCACGCAACGTATGACCCGATTTATCATCGTAATATGACCCCGAAATAATATTACATTCAATTCTCACACTTGAAACTTTAATTATTTCAACCGGTTGATCAGAAACATGCAATTTGTTGGCTTGAAGAATTTGTTTACCCGAAAATCCCAATAGTCTTCCTATTGAATCTGCTGGTTGAAAATCCACGTCATATGTACTAAATAATTCGCACTGTAAAGTATTATTATTCGGTTTTAGGCTAAACGACTTGTCTGGATCTGCAGCGTTTTGGGCATCAGCGGGCAAAATTAAATGTCGTCGCAAATATTTTTCTATATTCATATTTTATAATAAAAATTCGATACATAAATGGCCGCAGTTATACGTATTAAATTTCTGATATCTATCGTGATTGTACATTATTTCGCTACCCCCAAAATAATTTTGAATTTCTTTAGGTGGTGCTAAGTTACCAAAACTGTCAAAATATTTAACAGTACTGCCTTGCTTTTTGTATGCTACCCAATGGGTTCCGGGTCCCGAGTAATTATCCATATTCACAATTCCACTTTCTCTAAAAAATGGTTTATTCGGTAATTTATCTCGCATAAAAACACCTCTAAAGAATTTAATCTTATTTTGTTTAATAAATTTCAAAATGTCCACATCACTAAGTGCTCTGCGGGGTAGCTGACTTAAAAGTTTTTTGAATTGCGAAAACAAATTCCAAATCCCTTTCGATATGGCTTTAAGTAGAGTCCTGTTCCTTTTTTCCCCAAGGCTATTGCTTCCATTGTTTTATTATGTCGTTCCGCTTCTTCAAGTTTTTTTGAGGCTGTTTTCGTATCCGAAACTGCTTTAGCAATTGCAGCTGTACCTCCAGCCAAACTTCCCAATGCACTAAGTCCAGCGAAAATGGGGATAAGCGGCAAAACTCCTCCAGTTTTGGGTATCGGAATAATACGTGGAGTTTTTATCTTTTTTCTTCCACCCACATCGCGTACAGCAGCCCTAGCCGCGGCTAATGCAATATTGGTTCCCTCCTTTAATAAGTCTTGTGTTTGCTTACTTTTATTGTTTTTATGCTTGAGTCCTTTAATCGCATGTTTTGCTTTTTTTACAACACCACCAGTAAATGAATGATTTTTAGCATTTTTGTTACAGGATCTTATACCCATACCCATACCCAATTTTCGTTTTACTTTCATAGCCGATGCTACAGCCAAGGCACTCGCTTTTTCACCAAATTTTGCATCTTTTGATTTAAATCTCTGCCATGCAGCCTTTTCTAGAACTTTATCTGCCTTATGACGCTCACCCAAATCCATGTTCTGAGAATAGGAAATATCGTGTTGTTTACAAGCCGCGTCTAAAGGATTTACGCCGGGGTCTTGTCGATTTAATCTTTCCTCCAATTTTGTACCAGGTCCGCAATACTGATACCCGGGAATATGCAACTCAATCGGTAATTTATTTATTAGCGTGTTGATGATTCCTCTTCCAACGTGTGAAGCCATTTGAGAGATTTTTTTTAAGAAACAATCATTATATATAGATATGTCGATACTAAAATTTGTTAGTACGATGGAAACTGTAAAACAAAAAGATACCCTGGCGGTGGTAAACTTAGATGAGTACGTGGGTCAAGGATTAAATAAAGTGAAAAAGAAACATAGCAATTTATTGCCAAACTCGATTCGAGCAATTATATGTGGTCCCTCGAATTGTGGAAAAACGAATGTTATGCTTAGTTTAATCTTTGATCCAAATGGTTTAAAGTTTAAAAATATATACATGTATTCAAAGTCATTGTACCAGCCCAAATACCAGTTACTTAAAGAGGTTATGTGCTCCTTGCCCGAAATTGGATTTTTTCCTTATTCGGAGAATACCGAAATTATTAACATAAATGATGCCAAAGAAAATTCGATTTTTATTTTCGATGATGTGGCCTGTGAAAATCAACAGAAGATGAGAGATTTTTTTTCTATGGGTCGTCATAAAAGTCTCGATTCGTTTTATTTATGCCAAACTTATACCCGCATACCTAAGCATCTTATCAGAGACAACGCTAATTTCATCATATTATTTAAGCAAGATGATTTGAATTTAAAGCATGTTTATAATGATCACGTGGGTGGTGATATGAAATTTGAAGAATTTAAGGAATTATGCTCGCAATGTTGGAACGAGAAGTTCGGATTTTTTGTAATTGATAAGGAGAGTGATGTTAACAAAGGAAGATATAGAAAATATTTAGACAGATTTTTTACAAAACTTGTTAGTAACAATTAATCCTTTATCGAAACAAGTCACACGTAGACCTAATAAAACCTGTTCAAGACCTGATAAAACCTGATAAAACCTGTTCAAAAGCTGATAAAACCTGTTCAAAGCTGATAAAAAGCTGATAAAACCTGTTCAAAACCTGATAAAACCGGATAAAACCTGATAAATAGCTGATAAAAGCTGATAAAACCTGTTCAAAAGCTGATAAAACCTGTTCAAAACCTGATAAAAAGCTGATAAAACCTGTTCAAGACCTGTTAAAAAGCTGTTCCAGGTCGTACATCTATTATTTTGTCTTTAATATTGATAATATCTTGCTAAAATGAATAAGAAAGGCGTTGAGGTTAAGAAAAGTTTAATTAAAATTCAAAACGACATTAGGAAAAAGGTTCTTGCCTTAAAATTAGGACGATCTGATGCAGAAGAGCAACTAGCTAAATCTTATAAGCCAATCTTAGAGCCATTAAAAAGAATTTTACTTCAGTCAGATAAAATTGCAGTTAAAGCTGAACCGAAAGAGGAACCGAAAGAAGAAAAATTGGAAGCGAATAATGATGAATCATTAAGAAATTATAAAAGAAAAGCTACTTCTAACAAATATAAAGCACCTGTTAAAACACCTAAATTGACAGATACTGTATATGAGGATGTGGTACATGATGATTTGGATGATTATGTATTTGAGGAGGAGAGACCATTCTATCAATCATATCTTGAAGATGTAACACCTGAAGTTTATGATCAGTTTTTAGAACAATTTGATGAACTTCCAAAGCAGTACATTAATGGTTTAATGAAGGATACAAAAGATGAATATGATACCACCTATGGCATTATATATAACCCACTTACGGAAAAATGGCAAATTGGAAAATCTAACATTGTGTTAAATGGTGCAGATTTGATTATTGAAAAGAAGATCTACAAAGGAACCCCAGGTCTTTATGAACTTTTATTTAAGAAAGATCCTGAGAGATTTAATAATAATGATAAAGAAGCATATAAGGAAATATTGGAAAAGAGTTCTGCACTGAGAAGAAACGGTGATCCAAGTCAGCAAATTAAAGGTTCAAAGTCTTACAAATATCAAAATATAATAAAACCTTTATTTGTCGAACCAACTCTTCCAAACCGACTTCAGAGTTACAGCGGTCCTACAACAAGAGCATCACGAAATAGAATTGGAACCGGCTTTTTGAAATTAATACAAAAACCATTGGAATATGTTTACTGGGATGACCCTAATGAGCTGGTAGATCGATTGTGTTTATTACATGCGTCAAGAGGTGTGGGCAATAATTCTCATGAAAACGAAATTATTAGAATTGAGGAAGAACTTAGAGAGGCAAATTTAATTTTATAATTCACATAAATGGGTGTGCTAAGTCAAAAATATGCAGTTATCATTTATGATTGACATCATGAGCGTCGATAAATTTGGACGTCACCTAAAAAATATCAATTCGATAAAACCTGGTCCTCCAGGTCCAGGCTTTTTGTTTACCAGAGATGGGAATTTTAATCTCGAAAATAGACGATTAACAGAACTATCAACACCAATCGATTCAATGGATGCTGTAAATAAAAAATTCGTTGATGATTTAGAATTAGAAATAATAAGAAAAATAAATAACTTAAAAACTACTTTAGAAAATGAGCATAATGAAAATATAAACAATATATTAAAAGATGTTAACCAGCTTATATCAAATTTAGAGAAAACTCTGGACTCAGTTACAAATAAACTTCTCTATCAGATGGATACAAAAATCGATAAGAGTACAACAGAAATTAAATCGTACATTCACAATCAATATTTATATCAAGAAAAATGAGCGACGTGAAGCAAGATATTGTAAATGAACTTCATAAACCGGCTAGAAAAAAATTTCAAAGACGAAGAACTATTATTAAGGGCATTGATGATTTATGGCAAGCGGATTTAGCTGAATTTCAACTTTACGCACGGGAAAATAAAGGATTCAAGTATATATTGGTTGTTATTGATTGTTTTTCTAAATACTTATGGGCTGTTCCTGTAAAAGATAAAAGTGGATCCACCATAACAAACGCGATGATAGCAATATTTAAAATGGGGAGAAAACCTTCAAATTTGCAGACAGATCAAGGCAAAGAATTTTACAATAAAAACTTTTCAGAACTTATGAAAATCAACGGAATAAATCACTATTCAACATTTAGCATCATGAAGGCGTCCATTGCTGAACGTGTTATTCGCACATTAAAGGAAAAAATTTACAAACACTTCAGTTTAGCTGGAAAGTATAAGTGGTGTGATGTTCTGGACAAAATTATCGAATCTTACAATAATACTAAACACACAACAATAAAAATGAAGCCTGCTGACGTTTCAAAGAAAAATGAATATTTTTTATTAAATACAGTTTATTCTCATATAAAAATAGCCGGACGTGGTAAACTAAATGTTGGTGATGTCGTAAGAATTAGCAAGCAAAAAGCGGTTTTCGACAAAAGTTATTTGGTAAACTGGACCACTGAGCTATTTCGTGTAAAAAAAATAAATATTACCAATCCAATAACGTATTTATTAGAGGATATGCAGGGCCAATCCATAAAAGGAACATTTTACTCGGAGGAATTGCAAAAGGCTAAACATGAAGATGCATATCTTGTGGAAAAAATTGTTAGAAAAAAGAATAATAAAGTGTTTGTAAAGTGGCTTGGGCTTGATAAATCGCATAATAGCTGGATCAACAAAAATAATGTTTTGTAAAATAAGATGTTTATAAACGTTCCTTGTTTCATCTCTACTTACTTAAATTTCATTAAGTCTATTAAATTATTGCATAATAAACACTAAATTAAAAGTATTTATAAGTAAGCACATACTTGAAGTTACTTTAACCTCATTGAACCAAGATAATATATTCAAATAATTTAAATTATACTTACCCTTTTAAATATTTAAATTGTACTTACCTTTTTTTTTTACAATTGTATTTATAATAAAAGAAAAGGTTTATAATGGAAAAATAAAAAGTAAAAAATTGAAGTTCACGTTTTTTTTATTAATTAATTTATTTATAAAAAATATTATTTACAAGATTTATACATTATTTCTATAAAAATTATTACTTAAACTATCATCTAAATGTTTTTGTATGGAGTTTCTTAAAAAATAATTAAATTTTATATACAATTCATACAATAATTTGACTTCAGCGAGTTCTTCATCACTTTGCAATAGTCCTATTATGTCACTGTTTTGCACTGTGAATCGATTTTCATTAACACATTTTGTAAATACTTTGTCAATGAGCATCTGGAAGGGTTGAACATCTCGAAGTCCCACTCGATTAAAAACATCTACGTAGAATTGAGCCATGTCATGAATATTTTGGAGAGATTGTATTCCCAGATAAAACACCTTTCCATCAACATTTCCCTTTAGTTGCACCCAATTACTTTGAATGGTCGCCACGTATTCGGTTAAGTAAATGGTATCTTCCTGCTTACCATTTAATAAGCTAATAATATTGGGCAGGAAAAGCAGCAATTCGTTGAATGTTGAGTAGACGAACTGAATACCATTACCATCCTCATAATTGGATTTAGTGATTGCCGCAACTGGTTGGAAGTTCGTAAAAGGATCCAGTCCAAATCGGATGACTTTTGATCCGCAGGTGTTTATGGGGAATGTCTCCTCAAATACCAATCTTTTTTCCTCATACTTCAACCCATAATTGGACTGGGGTGTTGGTGTTGGTTTCTCCACGAAGGTGTTTTGAGATGATCTTCCCTTCCAATGATTTTGAACATTGTAGTCATGCGATGTGGTTAGCCCCAGATCTTGAGATGATGTATGGGGTTGTGGTTGTAGTGGTCCAATAAACTTGAGGTGGCCAAATTCTTCTTTCGTTTGACCTGGTCCACAGAAGGGGGTTAAGGTGACTGGAGATGCTCTCCCCTTCCAATAGTTCTGGACGTCCTTGTCAATTGTTTGGAGCTGGGATGTTGTCAGCTCATCCAGATCTTCTAATGATGGTTGTTGTTGTTCCAACATCTTCAGCTTGCCGAATTCTTCTTTCGTTTGACCATTTCCAGATCTGTAGTAGGGATTCCTCAACTGCTTGGATAAAATTGTCTTCTTAAACATCGTTGTTTTGCTTCTCGTTCTGTTGCGTGTTATAAACTCGTACTGATTGTGCACTTGTACCTTGACAATATTTATACAAAAAATTTGTAAATTCTACAAATTATATTTTCTATTTCATTAAATTTTTGCTGATTTAAAAGTTGAACGATCTAAATTGTTAAATCGCTTTGAACGACATTTTTTTTTAAACAAAAATATTAAGTTTTAAATTGTATTAAATATGTGATTTATTGTGTACTAAACTAAAATTTATTTTCATTCAACTTATATTTTCTTTTTCAAAAATAAATATTATAATAAATTACCGAATAATATATACATATAAAACAAAATCATTTTTAAATAAAAATCAAACTATTTTAAGAAATTAATATTTTTTTAACTCTACATTTCGTTAAATTTTTAGTAATTATAAAGTTGTATAATCTTAAAAATATTAAGGCGCTTTAAATAGCGTTTTCTTTTAAACAAAAATATGTATGATTCTGTTTTACATTATTTTAAATATTTGATTGATTGTTTACATTAAAGTTAATTATCAATTGGTTTAGTACTTTTTTTTTCAAAGGTAAATAATAGAAAATGAAACATATCAATTTATTTAAACATGTGTTAATTCCTTAAAAATAATCACAATGTTAAAGAAATTAAAAAAATAATTATGTTAGTTTATTTTATTATTGTAATTAATTGTTTTTTGTAAAGATGAATTTTGAAAATATACTTTTAAAGAAGAAGTCTTTTCTTTAAATTAAGGTTAATGAACCTCTGAATGCGTACAGTTGGCGATTTTTATATTAATTTGCACATGTGTATTTTATCAACAATTAAATATATTGCATATTTATCTTTACTAATAATAACTGCTTGGTGGTCTCAACCGCTAAGTCGTTGGACTTAAAAAAACGCGAAACAAAGACTGTGGCTTCGATTCACGGTGGCGAGTGTTTTTTTTAAGCTTTGACGCTTTGCCGCAAACTTCAGATGGCGCCACTAGAATTAGTAACTTAAGCTACCGAGTCGCAGATGGCAGCACTTACTTTAATCAGGTAACCAATCAGCGTACTTGGGGTGGGGCCCTAATTAGGAAAATGGTCGCCGTCCAATAAAATTAGAGAGGGGCAACTGGAGGACCAATAGGAGCTCAAGAAGGAGGAGCTTAGGAGGGGGAAGGACCAATCAGAGCTCAGGAAGGAGGGGAGAACCGACCAATCAGAGCTCAGGTGGGAGGGATTTAGGTGGGGGGTGGGCGTGACACTCCTTATGGACACTTTACATGGGAGGCGGGCCCAGCAAAATGTGGAATGTGTGATCCAGAACCGGCTAATCCTCTCTACTTATGCACTTTCGTAATTAAAAGTATGCAACTCTTGCTCACTTTCAAAACTTCTTGCGGTTGTTTTTTAACTGAATCTTACATAGACATCTTACTGTAGAAATGTTTCATACATAATGAAGTCATCGGTTCAGCAGATGGAGTTGCACTCCGTGGTGCAGCAACTACCTGCTTCTTCCATAAATCAATGGTAGATATTCTTCAACAAACTTAATATCTTGTGATATTATTTTTAAGAACCTAAAAATGATAAATATTAGTGAGCAGCAGATTTACCGATGTGAAGTTAGCGGCGCCTTTTTCCAGCGGCGCGACCGGCGGCGCGACAGTTCGTCGCGGGGTATGGTTGGTTGCATAACCAGTGTCACTCAGCGAGTGCGACGTTGCCAACACGTGTTCACCTTTAGTGTTTATTGATTAAAATAAATAAAAACATACAAAAATATATCTAATACACTTTTATTAATCCCAACAAATGATTATTTACACATGTTCGAATATAAACTTAAATAAATACGAAATTACGAGTATTTGTACGATGACGTTCTGGGCGAGTGTAGTTCGCTGGTTGCAGATTATCGTATGCGCTCGCTAGCTACATTTTTGAGGTTAGTTTCAGCGGCGCCTAACTTCCCCTAAAATTTGAGCGACTTAATGGATGTTTTTTGAAAAAAAAAATGATATCATCGAAATCACAATGAAAAGCTTTAAATGGGAATCGTTTAAAAAATCAAAAAATTTTAAGTTTTAACCCAGTTTCGAGCGTTTGAATTTTTCAGCTGCGTTTCAGTGCCCCCAAAATTTGACCGACTTAGTGGAATTTTTTTGAAAAAAAAATTATACTATCAGAATCGTAATGGGATGCCGCGTATGGGAATCTCATAAAAAATTAAAAAATTTCAAGTTTTAGTCCCACTTTCGGACGTTCTAATTTTGAAGCGGCGCAGAGCGGCGCCTAAGTTCCCCCAAAATTTGACCGACTTAATGGATTTTTTTTGAAAAAAAATTGATATCATCGAAATCGCAATGAAAAGCTTCAAATGGGAATCGTTTAAAAAATTTAAAATTTTTAAGTTTTAACTCCGTTTCGAGCGTTTGAATTTTTCAGCTGCGTTTCAGTGCCCCCAAAATTTGACCGACTTAGTGGAATTTTTTTGAAAAAAAAATTATACTATCAGAATCGTAATGGGATGCCGCGTATGGGAATCTCATAAAAAATTAAAAAATTTCAAGTTTTAGTCCAACTTTTGGACGTTGTAATTTTGCAGCGGCGCAGAGCGGCGCCTAAGTTCCCCCAAAATTTGACCGATTTAATGGTTGTTTTTTGAAAAAAAAATGATATCATCGAAATCACAATGAAAAGCTTTAAATGGGAATCGTTTAATAAATTAAAAAATTTTAATTTTTAACCCCGTTTCGAGCGTTTGAATTTTTCACCTGCGTTTCAGTGCCCCCAAAATTTGACCGACTTAATGGAATTTTTTTGAAAAAAAAATTATACCATCAGAATCGCAATGAGATGCCGCGTATGGGAATCTCATAAAAAATTTAAAAATTTCAAGTTTTATTCCCACTTTCGGACGCTGTAATTTTGCAGCGGCGCCGAGCGGCGCCTAAGTTCCCCCAAAATTTGACCGACTTAATGGATTTTTTTTGAAAAAAAAATCATATCGTCGAAATCACAATGAAAAGCTTCAAATGGGAATCGTTTAAAAAATTAAAAATATTTAAGTTTTAACCCCGTTTCGAGCGTTTGAATTTTTCAGCTGCGTTTCAGTTCCCAAAAAATTGGACCGAGTTAGTGGAATTTTTTTGAAAAAAAATTATACCGTCAGAATCGTAATGAGATACCGCATGTGGGAATCGTTTAAATAATTAAGAAAATTGGACTTTTAATCTTACTCCAGATTAATGTAGGCAACTTCTCCCATCTGCCTGCTCATTTCGTTTCATATACAGCTTAGTGTAGACTACTTGTTGCACAACGGTTAGGCCAAACGGCGTCATCGAAGAATTGTCTGAAAAATTCAAAAAAATTTATTAATTTACCAGTAACAATTACTAATAAATTTTTATCGGTAAATTTTAATTTTATTTTCAAGTAGGCAATGTAGCAGGCAACTTCGGTTTCTTATGTTGTACCGATCGATACATTTTTGAGGTTAGTTTCAGCGGCGCCTAAGTTCCCCCAAAATTTGACCGACTTAATGGATTTTTTTTGAAAAAAAAATCATATCGTCGAAATCACAATGAAAAGCTTCAAATGGGAATCGTTTAAAAAATTAAAAATATTTAAGTTTTAACCCCATTTCGAGCGTTTGAATTTTTCAGCTGCGTTTCAGTTCCCAAAAAATTGGACCGAGTTAGTGGAATTTTTTTGAAAAAAAAATTATACCCTCAAAATCGTAATGAGATGCCGCGTATGGGAATCTCATAAAAAATTAAAAAATTTCAAGTCTTAGTCCCACTTTCGGACGCTGTAATCTTGCAGCGGCGCTCAGCGGCGCCTAAGTTCCCCCAAAATTTGACCGACTTAATGGATTTTTTTTGAAAAAAAATTGATATCATCGAAATCACAATGAAAAGCTTCAAATGGGAATCGTTTAAAAAATTTAAAATTTTTAAGTTTTAACCCCGTTTCGAGCGTTTGAATTTTTCAGCTGCGTTTCAGTTCCCCCAAAATTTGACCGAGTTAGTGGAATTTTTTTGAAAAATAAATTATACCGTCAGAATCGCAATGAGATACCGCATATGGAAATCGCTTTAAAAAATAAAAAAATCTGGATTTTTAGTTCCCCTGCAGATTAATGTAGGCAACTTCGCTTTCTTATGTCGTACCGATCGATACATTTTTGAGGTTAGTTTCAGCGGCGCCTAAGTTCCCCCAAAATTTGACCGACTTAATGGATTTTTTTTGAAAAAAAAATCATATCGTCGAAATCACAATGAAAAGCTTCAAATGGGAATCGTTTAAAAAATTAAAAATATTTAAGTTTTAATCCCATTTCGAGCGTTTGAATTTTTAAATTTAAATTTAAATAATTAAGAAAATTGAACTTTTAATCTTACTCCAGATTAATGTAGGCAACTTCTCCCATCTGCCTGCTCATTTCGTTTCATATACAGCTTAGTGTAGACTACTTGTTGCACAACGGTTAGGCCAAACGGCGTCATCGAAGAATTGTCTGAAAAATTCAAAATTTTTTATTAATTTACCAGTAACAATTACTAATAAATTTTTATCGGTAAATTTTAATTTTATTTTCAAGTAGGCAATGTAGCAGGCAACTTCGCTTTCTTATGTTGTTCCGATCGATATATTTTTGAGGTTAGTTTCAGCGGCGCCTAAGTTCTTCCAAAATTAGACCGATTTAATGGATTTTTTTTGAAAAAAAAATTATACCGACGGAATCAGAAAGAGATGCTGCATATGGGAATCGTTTAAATAATTAAGAAAATTGGACTTTGCGAGAGCATTGCGAAAGCGATGATGGCGGATGTCGCAACCAATCAACAACGCGGCTCCAGTTTGTAAAGTTACTCCCAGCTGGAAGTAGGACAAAGAATATGCGATCGTCATTACTTTTCTGTCCTACTCCCAGCTGAGAGCAACTGTACGTTCTGCCGAGCGCCCCGCTGCGCTTTAATCTTACCCCAGATTAAAGTAGGCAACTTCTCCTATCTGTCTGCTCATTTCGTTTCATATACAGCTTACTGTAGACTACTTGTTGTACAACTGTTAGGCAAGACGGCGCCATCGAAGAATTGTCTGAAAAATTCAAAAAATTTTATTAATTTACCAGTAACAATTACTAATAAATTTTTATTGGTCATTTTTTATTTTATTTTCAGGTAGGCAACTTCGTTTCCTCTTGCCATACTGATCGATACATTTTTGAGGTTAGTTTCAGCGGCGCCTAACTTCCCCCAAAATTTGACCGACTTAATGGAATTTTTTTTTTAAATAAATTATACCGACGGAATCAGAAGGAGATGCTGCATGTGGGAATCGTTTAAATAATTAAGAAAATTGAACTTTTAATCTTACTCCAGATTAATGTAGGCAACTTCTCCTATCTGCCTGCTCATTTCGTTTCATATACAGCTTACTGTAGACTACTTGTTGCACAACGGTTAGGCGAGACGGCGCCATCGAATAATTGTCTAAAAAATTCATAATTGTTTATTAATTTGCCAGTAACAATTACTAAGTCAATACCTAATTTTTTATTTGTTAATTTTAGACTACTTGTCCGTGCCACTTTTATTCCGGCAACGAACCTTTTGCTGAAAATCAATAACTGAACATCTGTGAACAGAACCAACAGTTGTGTAATGCTTAGGCTAGATGGCGCCATTGCAGAAAATTTTTAAAAAATCAAAATTCTTTATTAATTTGCTAGTAACAATTGCAAAGTCAAAAAATAAATTTTTATTGGATAATTTTATTTCTATTTCTAGGTGTACATTAAATGCGCGTAGAGAATGCTTCGTCTTTCACGATCCTATGAAATTATTGCGCCGCGCAGCGGGGCGCTCGGCAGAACGTACAGTTGCTCTCAGCTGGGAGTAGGACAGAAAAGTAATGACGATCGCATATTCTTTGTCCTACTTCCAGCTGGGAGTAACTTTACAAACTGGAGCCGCGTTGTTGATTGGTTGCGACATCCGCCATCATCGCTTTCGCAATGCTCTTTTCAGTTCGACTCGCAGTTTACAGTAGAACTTCGTGTAAAAACATTGTGTATAAAGTGGTTCTGTAAAATGAATGGCGTGGGAAGAAATGAAGAGGAGCTCGCGGGCGACGGGCCGCTCCCGGATGCGGTGCCTCCGGGCGGCGAGCCGCCCCCGGATGCGGTGCCTCCGGGAGGCGAGCCGCCCCCGGGTGCGGTGCATCCGGGCGCCGAACCGCCCCGGGGTGCGGTGCCTCCGGGCGCCGAGCCGCCCCCGGGTGCCGGGCCGGCCGATCGCGACCCGGATCCGCCATTGGACGAGGACGAGGGGGAGGGTGCAATTCCCAATTGGGAAGTAAGTCCTTTCATTTCATTATTTCTATGTGACAAGAAGTTTTAATTTTTTTTTTACAGAGAAAGAAGCTCTATTGGGCAAACCACACCTTAAAACAGGAGATGATCGGCGTGATGCGCGACTTCTTCAACAATTATAAAAGGGTAAGTGTTATTTTTTTACATTTCTTGTTAATAAATTTTTCCAACATAATCTAATCGAAATTTCTCATTTCAGATCGAACCGCCCGGTTGGCGGCGCGGCCGAGGAGGTCGCGGCCGAGGAGGTCGCGGGAGAGGAGGCGGCGGCAGAGGAGGTCGTGGGCGACGAGGCGCCTAAATAGAATAAATAAAAAATTATTATTATGATATAAAAATTATAATTAAATTTAAATGTAAAATATATGTGTTTTTTTGCATCCTTAAATATTCGAAAAACTTGCAGGTGTTAATTCAATGCGTAGTGCGAGCATCGAACTTCGTCCAATGCGCAATACGAGGAAAATCAGTCAGTCATTCAAACGCATGCAAGTTTTCGTCCGACAAATTAGCTGGTCAACTTTAACATGATTTATTTCGCCGTCGATACAGTGCCTGCCCTCTTTCGGAGCATTAGCTTCATGACACCACTTTTATTTCGGCAACGAACCTTTTGCTGAAAATCAATAACTGAACATCTGTGAACAGAACCAACAGTTGTGTAATGCTTCGGCTAGATGGCGCCATTGCAGAAAATTTTTAAAAAATCAAAATTCTTTATTAATTTACTATACTTCATTTTTTAACTATGCAAGATTCAGAAAAGACTGACAAGAAAGTGTCTCATGGAGAAACGAATTTGATTGGGAATTTAGACTACGTATAAATGGCGCTGTTTTGACATAAATTTTCATAAATTCATAAAGTAATTGCAAATTAAAATCTAAGATAACTTAAAATTTGTAATTCTTAGCATGTAAGAAATATAATTATCCCTTTGAGAAATAGATTTAAAGGATTTATTTTCGATTTTTCTAAATATGTACAATTCCGGTCGTATTAATTACATTATAATTATATCCTAATTCCTTGAATTAATTTTGCCCAAAATTCAATTTTTACTAGCGAAAAGTACGCTTTTATTGTAGGATTATTTATCAGGTTTTAAATCAAATTTTATTTTGTACCTGTTTTTAATTATTATTATTATTGTTGTTAATCCTAAGATGGAATTTACAATTAAGTTAGTTATAAGAATTAATTATTTAGCCATAAAAAATTCGTGGTAATTAAAAGGTAATTAACCAGTAAGGCTCTACTATAGAACCCCCCTCCCCACTACCCTCCACCCATCTAATATCAGAAAAAGTGTTTTCTTTCTGTCTTCAAAGGTAAATAGGTGGACAGTTTCAGTTTAACATTGGTACTGACCAGTCGAATTTGTAGAAACATAGATTTGTAAATTGGAAATTTTCATTTTTACGTGATTTAAAGTGTTAATATTTGTGGATTCTAAAACTATTTTAGTGAATTAGTTGTTGATATTTCATCAAGAGGTAAGTAAGAATTACTTTTATATTTTTCAAATGAACTTTCTGTAGAAACTAACTAATTCAAAAAATTGTAAAAAGGTAGTGACGTGGAACAAGAAACGAAAGAACAATTAGTAGAACTGTGTAATCGGCACCGCGGATGTTTTGCGTTAAATTTGGGAGAACTGGGTTGCACTAATTTGATTGAAATGGACATTTGTGATGATGACAAGCCCGTGCATAGTAAAGCGTATAAATGTAGCGCGAAAGAGCGAGAGATAATCCAAAACGTAGTGGCGGAGTGGAAACAATACGGTATCGTTTCGGAGACGAATTCGGCATACGCATCACCGTGTTTGCTCATCTATAAGAAAAGCGGAGAACCGAGAGTGGTGATCGATTATCGCCAGTTGAACAGTAAAACGCAGCCGACACATTTTCCAATTAAATCGATCGATGAACAATTCGATGGGATTAGTGGGGCGAAATTATTTACCACGTTGGATTTGGGGAGTGCGTACCTTCAAGTACCTATAACCGAGCGCGCGAAAAAGAAAACTGCGTTCACAACACCTGACACCACGGGAGAGTTCCAAAGGATGGTTTTTGGTTTGACCAATGCTCCATACGAGTTTAGTAAACTAATGGGCATGGTATTAGGACCTTTAGGTCGGCAGACTGCGACATGGTACCTCGACGATATTCTGGTGACGGCCCGGTCGTGGGAGGAAATGTTTGAAAAACTTGAGCGAGTGTTTAATGCGCTGAGTCGTGCAAAGTTGACGCTAAAAATACGGAAATGTGAATTTGGCAAAACCGAAGTAGAGTATCTCGGGTTTCGGTTGCGGAGTGAGGGAATCGTGCCGGGAGAAATAAAAACGCGCGCGATTAGGGACTTTCCAACCCCAAGGAATGTACATGAAGTGCGGAGGTTTCTTGGTATGGCCAGCTATTTTAGACGTTTTATAGACAATTTCGCGAAAAGAGCTCGCGAGCTTACGGAATTAACCCGCAAGACTGTAGTATTTAAATGGACCAGTGCACACGATAATGCATTACAAGATTTGAAAGGTGCATTATGTGCGGAGCCGGTGCTAGCATTATTTGATCCTAATGCAATTAGGACTGAACTGCACACGGATGCCAGCAAAGAAGGCGTAGGTGGGATTTTGTTACAACTAAATCATAACGCAGAATTGAAACCGGTCTACTTTATTTCAAAAAAGACTACGAGTGTGGAGGCCCAGTATGCGTCCTGCCGACTGGAGCTCATGGCAGTGGCGTATTGCCTGGAGATGGTAAGGCATCTGATAATGGGGATGAAAGTGATCGTAGTGACCGACTGTGAGGCGTTGATGCATATGAATGCTCAAAAGACAAAGCATTCTCAAATAGCCAGATGGTTTTTCCTAATTCAAGAATTCCAAATTGAGATAAAACATCGGAGTGGTTCAAAAATGTCACACGTAGACTGTCTTTCACGAGCTCCAGTCGAGGAGGCGGGGGAAAGTCTGATGGACAAATTGCACGAACGGTTGGAAGTCATGATGGGTTTCGATGAACCGGATAGGATGCTCGCGTTGCAACGGAGCGATCCGGAAATGAGACGTCAAATAGAAATTATGGAAAAACCAGCAAATGAACGAAGCGTTCTCGAAAAGGAATGGGTAAAAGACCTAAAACTATCGCATGGAAGAATTTTTAAAACTGTGCAAATACAAGGTGATGACCGAGATTGTTATGTGATCCCCAGAAGCATGAGAAAGGCGATGTGTATTCAGTATCACGACAATGGTGGTCATTTCGGGGCGGAACGCACGTTAGCCAAGATGCGACAATACGTGTGGTTCCCAGAGATGAGAAGATACGTGCGGGGCCATATACGCGGGTGCTTTGAATGCGTGGCGAACAAACGGGTACCTGGGAGGCAAGCCGGGCTATTACACCCTTTACCCGTTCCGGAACATCCATTCGCGCGTATGCACGTGGATCATTGCGGACCGTTAGTAAAATCGCTCAAAGGTAACACATACGTTCTGGTATTTATTGATGCGCTTACGAAGTATACTAAACTTTTTGCGGTGAAAAATACACGTAGCGTACCAACAATTAGGTGTTTACAGACCGTAATAAACTTATTCGGGACACCAGTGAGGCTAATCAGTGACCGCGGAACGTGCTTTACATCGGATCGGTTTAATGATTTTTGTAAAAAGAATGGAATTCAGCATACTCTAAATTCAAGTCGCCACCCGCAGGCGAACGGTCAGGTTGAAGTGGTTATGCGTACTCTAATTCCTACCTTATGTGCGAGTATTGAAAGCGAGGATCAATGGGAGTTGTTATTGCCAAAAGTCGAAAGAGATTTGAATAGTGCGGTCAACAAAACGACAAATAAAACACCATTTCAGGCGTTGCTGGGATATCAACCGCATTTTGGACGCGGTGATTTCGAGCGCGAGTTTTCGGCAAGTGCGGAAGATAATTGGCAACCGCCGCAAGAGGTTCAGCGCGAAGTGCGCGAAAATATAACAAGTGAAAGGGAAAAGTACAAACGGCGGTACGATCAAAAACGGCACGATAATACGCAGTTCGCGAAAGGAGATGTGGTGTACATAAAAAGCGCGAATGCCGCGACAGGTGAATCGTTAAAATTAAAAAGCAAGTATCGTGGCCCGCTGTTAATTACGGAAGTGCTTCCGAGTGACACCTATCGCGTTAGTTCCGTGAAGGGGTCAGAGGGACGTGCGTACAACAGCACCGCACACGTGAGTCAAATAAAGGCTTACGAAAATCATCAGGAAGACGAAGAAACAGATGGGGAGCAGGACAGCTCAACACCGGAGTCAGACGAGGAGGTCATCGACCCTGGGACCGGCAGCGGCGACGCAGCAGAGCCCGAGTCAGCTGATCAACACAGTGCAGACGAGGCAGCCTCGGTAAATTCCAGCAGAGGCCGGAGAAAGACAGCACCAGTTTGGTTCAAAGATTACGTGCCTAATTAAAGAGCAGCGATTCACTAATTTTTCATGTTTTTTTTTTAAATTTGTTGTTGATTTTTATTGACTTTATTCAGGCGAATAAATATGTCAGGTTGCCGAGAATATTAAGTATATATTTTTATATTTTGAAGTATGTATATATGCAACCATACTTGCATGCTTGTGAGCATATAGGGAACATAATATTGTGTAAGCAGGAGCCTCGGCATTCTCGCCGGAGCGGTTGTTGAATAAAGACGTTTTGTTACTCTCTGCAATTCTTTTACTTTTAAAATCCCAACGTCCAGAGGTCATCTCTATCAAATGAGTTAAACATGTACTATGTTAAAAAAAACTCCAATTCTACATGAAGCAAAAATGAGTTCATCCATTGTTCGATTACCCCGCCATCTAGAACAGAAAAGATCAACCCACAAACGGTTATCACAGAATCTTCATTTAGCAACATCGGTTTAAGCCACCATTTTAAATCATGCATTTCTGTTGTGTTTAAAATTGACTTTTTGTATAGTTTTAAGTGCCGAAACCAAAATTATTACAATTGTAGGCCTCCCCTACTACCTATTTAAGGTAAAGCAGTATTATTTTCTGTAATTTTATAGGGTTTTGTTTAAAAGTTTTGTGAAGAATGTTAAGATTTTTTTCCTAACCTCAAAATCTACTTTGATTTGTAAATGTTTATTAGTCCAAAGGGTAGTAACAATTAAAAACATAACAAATTGCTAAAAAACATAATAATTATCTGCATTACATTAACGATTGCCTTAGTTCCATTTAAAAAATAAATATGATGGATAATCCATTGTTGCAAAATGTGATTTTCAGAATGGGATCCAGAGGTAAACTGCTTGTGGAATTGGCAACAAAAAGAAACAAAGAAGTAATACAGTCATCTGACTTATCAGATGATTACAAGGAACCATTTTCTCCATCAGGTAGTGAGTATTTACCTTCCGATGAAGACGTACATTTTGAGAATAATGAAACGTTACCTCCTACATTAATGTCCAACTTCGATAGTGAAAATAGTTCAATTATTGAAAATGAACGGAATGAGTCAGAGCATCGTCCAAAACGAGGAAGGAAACGAAAACACCACGCACAAACCCGTGAGTCCCGGAAAAAATTATACAATGAAAATAAATTCTATGTAACCTCTAGGGGGAAGGAGGTTGAACCTAAAAGTTTTAACTCAGAAGTTTATTGCGGTTGTAAAAAAAAATGTTGCGAAATAGTTAGCAGGGAGGTTCGAGAAAAACTTTTCACTCAATTTTGAACCATAGGTTCATTCTCTGGTAGGTGCGCTTTTCTTAACGCACATGTAAGACAAAATAAAAAAAATCGGACTTATACTAAGGCAACTGTTTCTAAACGAAACCAGACAAGAAAATATTTAATGGATGGACAAGAAGTCTGTAAAATGGCTTTCCTGAAAACATTACAAATTACACAAAATCGAATTGACGTTGCTTTAAAAAAAGCCAACGACCACATAATTACAGATAATCGCGGTAGTAAAAGTGGAGGAAAAAACAAATGCTCACCTGAAAAACTTCAAGAAGTAATGGACCACATTAACTCATTTCCAAGATATGTATCGCATTATTGTCGAAAAGAAATTGATTCAAATTTCTTAGGTCCTGAGCTGAATCTGGCAAAACTTTATGACCTGTATAAAGAATATTCAAAAGAACCTAGACCAGTTAGCTTGTCCACATACAAGTCAATATTTTATAAAAAATTTAATTTGAAATTTAAGTCTCCGAAAAAAGATACTTGTCTAGCTTGCGATGTTTTTAAAAACAAATCAGAATTGTTTACAGCTGAACAGCTTGAAAAAATTAAAGCAAATCATGATATTCACCTAGAAGCAGCGAAAACTCTCCGAGACACAATGAATAACGACCTAGCAGAAGCTAAAACCAACAAAGAACTGGAAACATTAACCTTTGACTTACAAAAAACCCATCCGTTACCCAAAATACCTACTGGTATAGCCTATTACAAACGACAACTCAATTTTTTCAACTTTGGCATCCATGTTGGTAGTTCTGGTCGAGGAATTTTTAATGTATGGACAGAGAATGTGGCAGGCAGAGGCACGCAGGAAGTCGGATCTTGTTTAAAAAAATATATTGAAAAACATATCAAAGATCCAGTAAAAGAACTTCGGCTTTGGTCTGAGTCATGCGGGGGACAAAATCGCAGTATTAAACTTGTCCTTATTTTGATACACACGCTCTTGAACCATCCATCTCTAGAAGTAATCACTCTTCGTTTTCTTCTATCGGGGCACAGCTTTCTGCCTAATGATTCGGAATTTGGGGATGTAGAAAAAGCATTAAAGGTGCAGGAACGAATTTATACTGATGAAGACTATATTAAAATAATGCTGAACTGTAGAAGGAAGAATAAATTTACTGTAGTCCGATACAAAAAGGAGGAATTTATTTCTGTGGAAAATTTAAGCCAATCTATTACAAATAGGAAAGTGGATACAGATAAAAACAAAGTATCTTGGCTAAAATGTCATGAAATTAAACTAAAAAAATCAGAATCCACTTCATTATTCATGAAAAGTAATGTTAGTGATATAGAGGCACAGAAAGTAAATATTGAAAAAGGTGGTAAAGGACGAAAACCAAAACTTCGTGAAATCGCACTGCCGTGTCTGTGGCCTAATGGAAGAATATTATCTACAGATAAAGTAAATGACCTTAAAGAATTGTTGAAACTCGTCCCTAAGGATGCCAAGGATTTTTTCAAGTTCTTATCTAAAACATCTACGTCAGCATTTGAAGATGATGTTGATGGATTTGGTATGGATATAGACTTTCAGCTTGAAGACATTGAGGAAACTGAGGAGACCGGAGATAAAGAAAATAGGTCACAAGTGTAGTACCAGAAAATAATGTGTTTTTTTCATAGTAGAATATTATATTTTTTTTATTACTTATAATCAAATATATTTTTGTTAATTTTTCTACAATTTAAATAAAGTGTTAAAGTTCTTTTGCCTTTTTTATGTCCTAGTGAAAAAATAATAAGACATATTTACTTTGTTTGTGGGGTTTACGTTGTTGTTGCAGAACACAAAGCCAATCTGTACATGTTAATCAAAAATGAGTTAAGCGGTTACATTATTTATTTTTTTGTTGATCGTATATTTATAGATGTCATTACTGTGTCATTGTATACGCGAAATCGACACGTAAAGATCTACTTTACGTGATGATTTACTTTACTCAACGATTGTAGTATAGGCAAAAAAGTTACAAATGTCATTTTATTTTTAACTTTATTCTAAGGGTTATCTAACATTTTGAAATTAAAACTTATTGAAAATAAATGTTTTATAATGTTTACTCATTTTTAACTTCGATTTATTAGTAAAATAAACTGTACTACTTAATTTTTAAAACTTCAAATGATAAACATTACTTACTTAGGTTATCGGTAGATGGCGCTGTGTTGATAAACAACGTGAATGAAACTAATAATTTTTAATAATATAATTGTATAATTATTACTTTCAATTATATTAATAATTAAAAAATAATTTATTATAAATTTTAATAATGTTACGGACTAAATTAAATATTTTATAAAATGTTTTAATTAATAAGAAGCTTTGAAATAAAAATGTTTTATTTTTATACAGTTGGTACACTTGAAAACAAAAGATTTGCAAATAATTTTCATATTTAAAATCAAAGTACATAGTGTTCTTGAAAAAGCTAGTGTTTTTAGTGTATGTATAATTATGAGCTCATTCGAACAAGATGAAGATTCATTGACTCCACCAGAAGTCGTGGAGAGTGCAAACATTGCTTCACTAAGTCTGCTGCCCGAAAAGAGTAAATTTCGTTATGAAAAAACTTATGAAGAATTTTTATTATGGTGCAAAGAAAAGAAGGTGACACGCCATTCGGAAACCGTCTTTTTGGCATATTTCTCAGATCTTGCAAAAAAAGGCTTGATAGCAAGTTTGTGGCCGAAGTACTCTATGCTTAGAGCAACGATGAACCTAAAGGAAAACATTGATATAAGTAAATTTAATAAGTTAATAACTTTCATCAAAAGAAAAAATGAAGGTTACTTACCAAAAAAATCTAGAGTACTTGAAAAGCAACATATTAATAAGTTTATCACCGATGCTCCTGACAACATCTTTCTATCAACGAAGGTAAGCAAATAATATCCAAAGTAAAAGTAAATCTAACAAATTACAATCAACAGGTTGCAACGATTTTCGGAATAGCTGGGGCATTGAGAAAAGATGAACTATTAAATTTGGAAATCGATGATGTTCAAGACCTAGATACAAAATTTTTAATTACAATTAAGGCGAAGAAAACAAAAACAAATCGAATATTTACAATAATCAATAATGAACAAAAAACCATTTTGAAACTAATTAGACATTATATATCATTAAGACCAAAACACACTCCACATCATCGATTTTTTATTTTTTACAAAAATAATAGATGCTCTACACAACCGATTGGCATAAATACATTTGCTAAGATGCCATCTAGAATTGCAGCGTTCTTAAAACTAGATAATCCCAACCTGTATACAGGTCATTGTTTTCGCCGATCTTCGGCTTCAATATTGTCAGATTCAGGTGCGGACTTTGCAGCCATCAAAAGACATGGTGGCTGGAAATCTACCACTGTAGCTGAAGGATACATAGACAACTCAATCCAAAATAAGGTGGACATTGCAGAAAAAATCCTATGCACTTCTTCAACAACAGCAACAGCATCTACGTCTACAATTACACCTTCTACTTCAACCGCAACAGTGCATACTAATGGTAATGAAGAAATTAACGTGAATTCACAAATGAATACTTTGACCGAAACAATGAATACGTATCAAAACGAAGAAGTTAACTTAAACGTAAATTCACAAATAAATTCACAAGTTTCACCTTATTTTAATTTTTCAAATTGTACCATAAACAATCTTACAATAAAATTAAATAAGGCCGATTAACAATTTGTGTAATCGTATTACATTAAATTAATGATTTTTGTAAATACATATGTATAATAAATAATAATAAATAATCCTACTGTATTATTTGCTTATATTTCAACTAAACTAACCTAAATTGGTTGTATTAATACATTAATATAAAAAATGTTTTTATTATTAATTAAAATAATACTTTTACTTGTGTCAAATTAAATCTGCTTCTCGGCTAAAATTTGGAAAATGACAAACAAATTAAATAAAACCGTCTATCACCGCGAGTGTTTTGAGACAAGATTTATTATGTCCATTGAACGTTGAATACTGTATTATAAGTTAGAAATCTTTGTTGAATACATAACCCAACATAACCTAGCACCTAGCATCTACAAATGTCAATGGAAGTGACACATACGTTCGTTTTGAATCGTAAAGTAGATTTTTGAAATTAAATTAAATGCGATCAACAAAAAAATATTGTAACCAACTCGTTGGTTAATTAGGCGTTTAATAAACTCAATAATAAAAGCACTCGCTCGCGGAGCTCGCTCGTGCTTTAAAAACTTTCGTTTATTAAACGCCTTTTTTAACCAACATGTTGGTTAAACTACTATAAACTGACAAGAAAATAGTTTTTTTTAATCATTGCCGTTTAATATGATTTTCTGGGACAATACTTTGAAATATGTACTTTGATGTATCAAAAAATTAATTAATTTATTTTCCATAAGGTGTTATACTTTAACCCTCATTATCTTAAAATTAAGCTGCAGTTGGTTAACCGCATTGTTGCATAACACCATCCAAATATTCCAAATTCACATGGATATTTGTCAAAATATAAGAATAAATCTGTAAAATAGGAACACAAGCGACACAACTTGCAGAGTACGTTTGTGCTTCTAATCAGCTACCCCGAATGATACGCAAACCATGCCTTATAATTGCAAACACGATGCCGTTCTAGGATTCTGGTGAACACTGGGTCGCTATGTACATCAATAAAAACAAAGAAGCAGTATATTTTGACAGTTTTGAACGTCCTCCTATAAATAACGATCATTTAATTTTCTTAAAACGACACTGTAAAAGCGTTTTGTATAATGATAAAATTTTGCAACATGTAAATTCCTATGTATGCGGAAAATATTGTTTACATATTTTATTATACTTAGTTAATAATGGTAATTTAAAAGATTTTCTTTCTCTATTTACTGATAATTTGAAAAATAATGATTCGGTAATTAATAAGTTATTTAAATTGTATTTTAAAAAGTAGTATTATAACTCTTATTATAAGTTATATACATATATATTATGTTTTTATATACATTTGATATGTAAGGTAAAATAAAAATTAAAGCAGTTTTATATAATATTTTTTTTATTTATACCAATTGCCCATTTAACTTTATTACAATGTTATAATATTAGACATTCGAGTATATGAAATTATTGTATTCAACTTTTCTTGATATCTCTTCTTTTAAAAACTTGGGGAATTTTAATAGCATCTCACTTACTAATTCTTCATCGCAGCCGTTTTCGTTACGCATTTTTATAAGTTCCCTCCATAGTAACTCTTCTGTCACTTCCTCCGCTGCTTCACTCCTTACCACCTCAATATAGCGGTTGATTGGGCCGTAATCAATTAACCTTATTTTATTAAGGATATCAGTGAACCATACCGAATTAACCTCTATCATCTTCAGCGACTTTTCACCTAGGCACACTGAGAATTTATTTTCTATAAAAGTTCTCACCTCCACGTAATTTTTATGGACTTGTAAGGAGTGCTCCGGTAGCAGTATCGGCCAAGCTAACTCCTTATTCTTCAACGTCGTTAAGGCCTCTGGTAGTGCGTTTACAAAGTTTCTAAAACTCTCTGACGAAAACCTGGGTCCGTTATCAAGACGAGGCTTGCAGATAAATACGGTTGCTTTATACTCAGCGACAAAGCCAAATTTGATCACTACCACTACCGCTGGGGTTTAAAGGTAGCTGAATCTCCAAAGCAGCCTATTCTCTTACGCTTGTTGTCGTTGATGCCACCCTTCTTCTCTCCACCGTCGGCCTCATCCCAATTCTCTTCATACAATACACGATTAAAACTCTTATTAACATTTGCGTTGTATGGAACACTTTTCTTCAATCTACCTTGATTTATCATCTTCGTAGACTTGGTATTATACCCGGAGGTCTTCTTCGTAATTTTGGTGTTCGACATCGTTTGCAAAGAATAACTTTTTTGATCGATACTCTTGGTATGTGGTTAGGGTCCAGCAGTTATACCTAGTTTTTATCTGACGTCACATACATATTTAAAAAATGGACACGTGCAAACCCTATAACATTGCGGTAGTGGGGGCAAGTCAACCCTCATTGTCGCTTATGCTGTACATATTCAAAACATATCGAATCTTATTAAAATAGATAAATGGACACGTGCAAACGCTATTACATTGCGGAGGTGGGGGCAAGTCAACCCTCATTGTCATATCTGCTGGGGGGCGTTCAGGTATGTCACACCGGGCTTTGGGCGCGCACTCTGACGTCATTTATTTACATCAAGTCATATATTTTAAGCAAGTTAAATTATTGTTGCGTTGTCTGGTCTCCATCATATAAAAAATACATACAAAATTTGGAAAAAGTTGAAAAGAAATTCCAAAAATTTTGTTTCTTTATGAAATACAAAAAATATCCTGATTGGAGTTATAGCTATCAAAGACTTTTAAATGAATTTAGTTCATGTCTGTTAATAATAATCATAAACTGATCTTTTGCTGCTATCTTTATAAAGTCGTTCACTCAATTATTGGTGACTCTATCAGTAATCAACTAAAATTTCATGTACCGCGTATAACTTCCAGACAATGTCAGTCATTCCATTATTCTACACCTAACACAGTACATCATTCTAATTCCCCACTACTTAAAATGTTTTCCAGCTATAATGAATTTCAATATCTAGCTGATATTTTTGTCGTTGATTTTAGAATATTTAAACAACAATGTTCTGAATATATTTATGCTATTTGTTAATCGTGTAATTTATTATCTATTTTAATGTGTACTTTTAATGTTTTGAATGTATTTTACTTTTTGTTAATCGTTTAATTTATTATCAATTTCAGTATGTACTTTTAATATTTTGATGAACTATTTACTTTTGATGTAGCTATTATGTATTTTTTTATGTTTACTCTGTAATTAGCCAGTTGGCTGTTGGGTAAATAAAGGCAATTATTATTATAATTATCTCGTAGTGTGTCACACGAGCGTTGGTATTTATGAACAGCTTTGGGGGTCCACGGTGTGTCAACAAAACAGAAACGACAAATGACAGAATAATTAAACAATAATAAACCTTCTAACTTAATACAATTTTACGCAAACAAATTGGATTCCTATCCCAAATTATTTTATTCGTATTTATATTGATCTTAAAATGAATGTAATTAAAGTATTACGATTTGTTGTAATCATCCTCATTTAAAGATAAATTAAATTAAATTGACCACTAAAATTTTTAACTCAAATCGTTTTTGAATAGAAATCGTGATAGGATATTTATATTTAACCCCTTGACATACAATGACGAGTTAGACTCGTCATTTATTTCCTGTGCCACTGCATATTTTGACGAGTCTAACTCGTCAAGAGCAAATTTCGGCGGATGCGGCGCAGTTTGTACTTATATTACTAAGCTTTCCCATAATTGTTCAGGTAAGCGAAATAAAATAGTATTTTTCGGTCGCATCAAGTTTCATTTAATTTGTATCTCAAGGGGTTATTGCGAAAATATGATAAAAATATTTTGTAGGAAGGTTTGATGCCTTCGAGAACCTATAATATGAAATCAAAATAATAACCTAACCCAAATCAACAATAAACAAAAGTTTGTTTTTTGGTAGATTTTATCGATAACGCGCATGCGGGACGACTTCCTCGCCGCCTCGAGAGCGCGGCGACTTGAGTGCGTCACGTGACTATACAAGTACATATGGCTTATATACTTTTAATGCGCATGCTCGAAATTCGAGGACGGAGTGACTTGGTGCGTCGCCCGTCGCAAATCTGAACGACTTCGGGCTGACGCACCGGGCGCGCCCTGGAGATTTCTGAACGACTTCGGTCATAACTCTCACGCGCCGGGTGACAAACCTGAACGCCCCCCTGCAGGTGTTCATTTTGAAAAGAAGGAGGAGTGGGGGAAAGTCAACCCTCATTGTCAGGTGTGCTGCAGGTGTTCATTTTGAAAAAAGGAGGAGTGGGGGCAAGTCAATGGATACTACTTACGTTGGTGTCTACTGGTTCAATTTTTTTACTGCATTCCGGGCTATTCTTAAGCCTTCTTTTCTTAGATTTGCGGTCACTGTCTTTAGATTTCTCTTCATCTTAGACAGAGCTTAGCAACTTTTCCCCCCGCTTAATCGGTTTAAGCTTTAACTTAACTTTTAGCGCAACTTATCGATTTTACTTCATTCACAACTTCCAAATTAAAACGTAAATTAATGGATATATTTATAAGCTCCATCTATTGGTTTTCTTATAAAGCTATTAAAACCATAGAAAAATACGAGATATGTGTTCTATTCCAAGTTAATTCTGTGATCATTAATAACTGTTGGGCTAGGTTCAGTTAGATTATTGCAATTTTCTAAAAAAGTCAGAGTGCTTCATAATCTTATTAATTGTAAATCGTAAACATGGTTGATGAAAATAGTATGGAGAAGTTTATTACATCTGTAATGGAGCATCCATATCTACATATATGATAAAAAAGAAGTGGAATTTAAAAATTCAAAATTGAAGGAAAGAATTTGGGAACAAATTGGAGAAGAATTTAATAAATAAGGTATGTAAGAAAAATACAAAGCACTCCAACTCCTTTAAGTCGCTAAGGGAAAAATATGTGCGAATTAAAAAACAAAAGGAGAAGGAAACTAGAAGCGGGGCAGGTGCCGTTAAAGAAAAGGACTGGGCTATATTCAAATTGATGTCGTTTTTAGAGGAAGTCATTCAGCCTGGAAAAACTAAGGGCAGTTTTGTACTCGATTCCTCTCATTTACCAAACGAACCTTTGACAACTGAAACCGAGGAAGTATCCACTGAGTACCGTTTGCCACTACTTTCACCTGAAAGCTTACTGGCAAGTGGGCCTTTATCTTTTATTAATGAAACTCCCCGGTCTTCTTCACAAGCAACGGAATATGATCGTCCTAATACATCCAGTTCAACAAGCAGATTTCATGCTCAATCAGAACCTCCAAGGAAAAAGAGGAAGGATATTGTCGACTCAAGAGAAACAATGGCTTTGGAGGCAATTTCTTCAAATCTGTCAAATTTAGAAGAGCATTCTGTCAACATTTAAAAATGGATTTGGATCGACTTCCAGAAAATATGGCCGAAGAGTTAAAAGATAAAGTCATGTTACTTTTAATTGAAAAGCGTGCGGCAGCACGATCATTACAAAATACATATATAAATAAAATAAGTGTAAATTAAAAATAAATTAAATAATTAAATGATTATTTTTATTTTAGTTTCTTTTAATATTATGTAAATTAGAAGTTAATAAAATATGAGTTTATATATTAATTTTATTTTGCCAAGGTTCCGACAGTCTTTACATAATTTTTAATATAATTTCTATATTCAATAGCATTGTTTGTTGCATTGCGACAACCGATTCGCCTGAGAAGTTCTGAAACATTTCGCACTGTAGTTTCTGGGGGCACTTCTGTGCGCCATCTCCCTGGAATAATTTTCCCATTTGCTTCTGTATCCACGTAGTTTTTCGGCACGTACCTTTTATTTACATCAACTTTTTTATGTAATTATGAAGACACACCGCACATTTTATCAGCCGGTTAACATTTTCAGGTTTTTTAAATATTGTTGTGTGGAATATTCAGAATCTTGCCACCATAATAATCTCTATGCACCGTCTAGCACGTGAAATCCTATAATTGTACAATCTTTTTTCCATTGTTAAACGATTTCCACCAAATGGTCTCATTAGATTTAATTGCAGGGGAAATTCCTCATCTCCAACAAAGAAGAGGGGTGTTTTTGTACTTGTGCCGGGAAAGACTTAATCATCCGGTAGTTTTAATTTATTGTTATTTAATTTATGCCCAAATGAGGAGTTTTTCAAGACTCCACCATCGCTTTGGGAACCGTATGCACTAATATCCACATATGAAAAGAAGTAGTGGGCATCACAAATAGCAAAAAGTACTATACTAAATGTTTTCTTATAATTAAAGAATAATGACCCACTTTTGTAGGGAGCTCTTATATTATCATGATTTTCCCACTCCAAGACATGGAACTAAAAGAAGACTCAATTTTGACATCGCATCACCAAGGAAAAAGAAATTATTGAAGAAAATTTCAGTTAAAACCAAACTAATTAAAAACCAGTCTGCAAAAATAAGGAGATTAAAAATCAACTGGACGTAAAAAAGTTTTAATCAGAAATTGAAAGATTTTTAAATGCTGTGAACTACCCTTCACATTTTTCGAAAGTACTGGTCCGGATGCAAATTGCACATAAAAAAAAATCGAAGTGGACCAAACATGAAAAGAGTTTTGCTATGAATCTTTATTTCAAATCCCGTTCGGCGTATAAATTCCTACTTAGAAAAGGTGTTATTTTGCCCGCAATCTCAATAATTCGATGCTGAATTGGAAAATCAAAAATGCCTCCCGGATTTTCAAACATTTTTTTAAACAAACTCAAATTAAAAGTGGACGCCATTACTCAAAAGGAAAAGTTTTGCAGTGTATGTTTTGACGAAATGACCATAAGTAAGTCGATGGAATATTCGAAAGCTCTAGATGTAATCGAAGGATTTGTGGACTACGGCGAATTATCCCGACAACCAAAAATAGCTGGACAGATTTTGGTTTTTATGGTACGAGGACTATATTCTAATTGGAAATTACCTCTGGCATATTTTCTGTCAGAAACTGGCATGAAAAGTGAAGATTTAAAAAGGGTAATTGTGGAGACAATTGAAAAGGTAAAGTTTTGTGGGCTGATGCCAAAAGCAGTTACATGTGACCAAGGCACTACGAATAGAGCTGCGTATAAAAGTTTAGGGGTTACAAGTGAAAAACCATATTTTTTGTCGATAACCAAAAGGTATATGCCCTATATGATATTCCGCACATATTTAAAACTCTGAGAAATAATTTAATAAGTGAAAATTTTATACTAGAAGACTGAATAATTCTTTCGATGACATTAAAAAACGTAATAAATTGATTCAAAATCAAAAACGGGACGTTCATTTAAACCCCAATCCGTTTCAAAAGCTCAATGTTAAATTGGCGCTACAAGTGTTAAGCAGGTCTATAGCAATGGCTTTAAGAACAGCTGTTGCTACCACAGAATTAAAATCGACTTCGGTCTTAACTACGGCATCATTTGTGGAAACCGTAGATCAATTATTGGATTCTTTAAATAGCTACACCCTATTTACTAGTAGTCCATATCGTTGCGCGCTTTCTGAAAAAATATCCAAATTAAGTCCAAACTAGTGGAGGGAATAGAATTATTTACAAAATTGGTAAAGGGAGGAAAAGTCGCCAGACCACCATGTTTTGACGGAATTGTTTAAACCATAAATGCAATTTTACACTTATGGAATACAGAAAAAATGAAGGATTTGACTTTTTATTAACGTCGAGATTGAACCAAGACCCACTAGAAAATTTGTTTTCCACGTTTCGTCCGAAAGGTGGATATTCTCGTAATCCAACAGCCCGAATTGTATGAACGTTATTTCGTCAAAATGTAGTCATAAATTTGATGATACCACCTTCGAATACCAATTGCGAATCAGATCACGATGTTCCTCTTATCATAAATGGGGAAAATATAAGCCAACATAATATAATAGCTAGTGAGAACTATTATGATAATACTAATTTAGCAGAAAACAGCAGTACAAGTTGTCAAAGTGATCCTATTAATCCATCCGATAAAATTGACGCGGTTAAAAAAGACATAAATTTAGAAAATTGTGCCATTAACCCTACACTGCGCATTGTAGATAATTTGATACAACAACATTTAAACGCATAAGCTTAGAAAAGAGAACAAAATTTTCCTATAGTGACTCTTGTAGACATTCAGATACACCTTTATGTACGCTTTGCGGATGGTTGCTTCATGCATTTTCCTCGCGCGCGCCTACTTGACGTTATTTCTGTTGTGTATAAGTGACATGTAAGGTTATTCGATAAACACGTGCTTTTAAATGTGATAAAAATCAGTTTATTCAGCATAACATTCAAGAGTGTGTAACGTAATTCGTATTTATAAGGTTAGTATACAATATCCTAACATTAAAATTTCTACAACCTATGTATTTTTGCGAAAAAATGTTATTTTATGAGATGTATCAGATCTGATACAATGTGCTTGAGTGAACCTTTTTTATTATAGGTGAAATAATACCGATATGGATACTAAAAGGAAGAAACCACTGACAGACCAAGAATTAGAAGAAATAATTGCTCATCTATCAGATAGTGAAAATGATTTCGACAATGAGGAGAGTGACGAAGAAGCAGATCTGAATGAAATGAGAAATTCTATACTGACAATGCCTATTGAATTCGCGGACGGTGTTCTGTTACAAAATGATGTCAATGATACTGAGGAGGAAGTTCGAGGGAGTAGAGAAGTCGATGAAGGGTCAGAAGAAGAACACGAAAACCAGGATACTGGAGAGAATGGGGATTTGGAGCAGTTTATGAGGAATCCCAAGAAAGAAGCAAAGGAGCTGAAAGAAAAGTATAAGAATATTTTATGGCGGAAAAAAAATTTGATACTCAGTAGCGACGCTGTAACCTCGGCTGTAACTTTTCGTGGAAGCATAAATCTTCCACCCGATATTCAAAATCTGTGTACTCCTTTATCTTTTTTCAAGTATTTCTTTGATAAGGAGCTCATGTCGCTAATAGTGGACGAATCATATGTTTTCTGTAGAAAAAGATGCCAGTAGGCAATAAGAATGCGTACTAAGAAATGGTACTTGCGTTTATTCTATCATCTTGTCGACATGACCATAATAAATTCCTGGTTATTATACAGAAAAATCAGCACTGATCGATTGGAAAAGTATTTACCCTTAGCAGAATTCCGTGCTGAAATTGCGTATTGTTTATGTAATCAGGCAAATCCGTCTACCACTAAAAGAGGGCGGCCAAGTGACCTCGAAAAATGCATTCAATAAAAAAAGAAACGCTCTGCAACGACGGCCTATATACCACCAAAAGATGTGCGACAGGATTCCTGCAGTCATTGGCCAATCCATGATCAAACGAGGCAACGATGTAAACTTCCCGGATGTAATTCATTTTCTTTAATAAAATGCTCAAAATGTAGTGTGCACTTGTGTCTTAACAAAAATAATAATTGTTTTCTGAAATTCCATACCTCTTAGGATACTAAGAAAATTGTGACTTAACTTTAAAGAAAACAGAAGAATGGTTTGATTCCAATAATTTAAAGCTAAATGAAGACAAAACTCAGAGAGTAAATTTTACACTTAAAAAGTGGGAAAATCTGGCAGATAATCAATTTGCTACTTCAGTAAAATTTTTAGGCATTCATTTGGATTCTAAATTATGTTGGAATCAAAATTCTGAATTTTTGGTCAATAAGCTTTCCAAAAATATATATGTATTAAAAAGTCTAAAAAATTGTGCCTCACCTTTAACTTTAAAAACAGCTTATTTTGCTCTCTTTCATTGCCACCTTCAATATGGAGTTTTGTTGTGGGGGCACAGTAGTGGTTTATATAAAATATTCTCTATGCAGCGTAAAGCTATCAGAATCATTTGTGATCTTACATATAGAGCTGACTGTCGCCATAAATTTAATGAATTAAACATATTAACTCTTCCATGTATTTTTATTTATGAATGTTTACTTGATATTAAAAAAAACTTAAATACTCAAAAATCACACGAATCAATTCACTCGCACAATACAAGACATAAAAGCAACATAACATTACCTGTTCTTCGTCTAAATAAAGCGCAAAACAGTACAAATTATTTTAATATTAAATTTTTTAATGTCCTTCCTAAAAATTTAAGAGAACTAAATTTCGAAATGTTTAAAAAAGAAACAAAAAGATACCTAATCAGTAAATGCTTTTACTCGTATGATGAATACCTCTCAAATAACTTCTCTGATCTAAGTTTCTAAATAAATAAATTTATTGTAAATATGTTACTCTTCCTATATACATATATTTATTTCATATTGCTGTAATCTGTATTGTATATTATTATCCTCTTTATTTAGTAGTTTTGGTTTAATTTTTCGGTAAAAAAAAAAAAATTGCGCAGTGTAGGGTTAACTATTTAGCAGGCTATTTGGTCAAAAAGTGTGCGGATCGATTTAAATAATCTTATTGCAAACAAATTTTTATAAATATTGACAAAAATTTGGAAAATCCAAATGATGAATTTTACAAAAAAATTACGATTTTGAAATAAAAATACAGTACAGAGTCGGACGAAAAGTCTAATACTGAAGAGGAAGAAAGTTGTTTAAATGATTTAATACATTATGGCGATTCAAAAATCACTTTGTTTAAAAAAAGTAGATTCTTTCAATATTTTAATGATGTGTATGAATCAATGAAAATTACTAATAAAACAAATATTATTAGAGACAATGAATATCACAATCCAGACTTTTTTAAAATTGTCCTCGAAAGGTACATGACATACGCGCCTTTATGGACAGGACTTCCTAAGGAAATTCTCAAAACGCGAACTAGTTAGTAATTCTTACGTAGAAAATTGGTTTGGTCATTCCTAGGCATATTGTTACCATATATAAGAGACCAATTACGCAGGTGGAGTTTTTCAAAGGAGTTTATAATCTGTCAGATGTTACCTTCTCAAATCACGAGTTTGAAATCTTGAATAAGGGGTTTAAGTCGAACCCACAAAGGGCATGTTCGAGTAAAGACATTGAACACCAAGGAGTTGAAGTTATAAGCATAATTGATCACTTTAAACCCAACAACAGTGATACATTGAAAACCACGACCTTGGAAACGTTGTCTAAAATTAAGGAACATAACAACAGTTCCCGTTCTGATAACGTTTCTATAAGATTTGGCCCCCTTAAGGATAAACTTATTGAAAACGATTTAGTTCTTACAAAAGCCGACAAAGGCAACACTCTAGCCATAATTAACAAAACAAATTATATTAACATCACAGAAAAGTTTTCACTAGACAACAATTTCATTAAGTTAAACAAAAACCCAAACATACAATACAACAAATATTACAAAGCCACCCTTAAGGATATCAATTTAAAAAACTTTTATGCAAAAATGTTTTTTACTTCGGCCCCTAAAAGTCTTTACTCATTACCTAAAATACATAAAATTTATAATTTAGATAATTTTAACATCAACACTAGTTCACTCCCAGTACGTCCGGTAGTCTCCTGCGGTTCACAATCCTATAGGTTGGCTGGTTGGCTCAATTCCAAATTAAGATCAGCCACTGGTTTTTCCAACAATTAGAGCATCAAGAATTCTAAAGAGTTGATAGAGCAGTTGCATGATTTAAACCTTAGGGATCCCTTCGTCGTCGCTTCATTTGACGTGGTAAACCTCTTCACTTCCATCCCGGTAGAGAAATGTTTTAAGCTAACTAGCGAGCTGTTGGACGAGTCCAGCTTGGGTGATGGAGAGGTAACTTTACTCATGTCCTTGTTAAAGATTGCATTACACCAAAACTTCTTCATCTTTAATAACACCTTCTACTAACAAAAAGATGGCTTAGCCATGGGATCACCATTGAGTCCGTTAATGGCAGAAGTTTTTATGAGTAATCTTGAAAAGAAACTTTTTCAAATTGACAAGGACTGTGTGAAGGGAGTCCGATTTTGGAGGAGGTATGTGGACGACGTGGTTGTGATATTTGATGGCTCAGTAGACAACCTCCATTCGTTACTTGACACCCGTAACGATTTACATCCAAAAATCAAATTCACACTTGAGGTTGAAAGGGATGGGAAGCTTCCATTTTTGGATGTATTAATCACCAAGAATGGTTCTGACCTTTCCTTTTCGATCTTCAGGAAGCCGTCGTTCACAGACATCACCATAGATTTTGGCTCCAACCACCCGATGTCACACAAGTTGGCGGCTTTCAACAGCTTAGCATATAGGTTGTTCTCTGTCCCGATGGACGTGGACAATTTCGGTCATGAGGTGATCATTATTCGCCTCATCGGAAGTAATAATGGTTTCCCTGATGCTTTAATCAAAAAAGTAATTTCCAAAGTCCGGTTAAGACTTCTGTATAAAGAAGCTTATAACTCAAATCTGTCTCTCAACTTGATGCTCCTCCAAATTACACAGAAGTAACTTTTCTTAATGATAAAAGCCTTAAATTTCTAACAATTTTTAAAAACACCAACATAAAAATTTCCTTCAGAAACAATCCAGCATTAGGCTGTTTGAAGAATAATAAAGATAAATGTCTTAAAATGGATAGAAAAGGTGTTTATAAACTGCTGTGTAATAATTATAGTGCTGAATATGTTGGACAGACTAGAAGGTCCTTTACGTCGTGGGTTGGTGAGAACGAGGCGACCATTAGACTTAATCGACCCAATTTATCACATTTCTCAGAACACATTATTGATTCTAGCCACAATTTTGATAGAGAAAATAATATTCAAATCTTACATCTTACAGATAATAACAGTCATAGAAATTTTCTCGAAAACTTGGAAATTTTAAAATCCGAGTTAAATCAAAGTTGCGTGACTTTAAATGTCAAACTAGAATGTGACCACCAAAGTTTTCTAAAATCATTAATAGAGGTCGTTAATGCCCGTTAAGTGCTCTCCACTTCTCGGTTTAGTTGGCAGCGCTGCTGCGCGCTCGTTCTAGGGTCAGCTGACAGACATGACATTACACCTGTCATGAGCTCTTTTCCCAAAGTTGTCCGATAGTTGGTTGAAATTTGCCTTTAAACTGGTCGATGTTGACCATATTCGTTTTATTTTAATGTAAGTTTTAATTATTGTTTCTTATTCGTTATGTGTAATTAATTTAATTTATAGATTCTCGCCTGATGATGGGACTAGATCCCGAAATCGATAGCGTTTTCAGTCATGTTTGATTAACTTAAAAGTTAATTAATAAAAACAACTATCGGCTTTCGGACACTTTATTATATTTCAGGTGAATCTTTGGTTGACGTTTCGCCTAGCAATTCGCAGGCTTCATCAGAACTACAAAACATACAAAATCTAATTAATATATTATTCAGCATTGTGTGTAACACAAATCATTCTCACCTCAGATAGGATAGAAATAATCGTCAAAAATACTTAAACTATTAGCCATTCATTGACATTTACAAACTTGTTGTATATAAACATACTCAATTTGGCGATGGATTGCTTTATTGAAAACAGATTTTATTAGAAATATATCACCAACTAACGCAGTTGTGTACGAGAATACCATGAGTGAAAAAAGATCATTAAATTTACAGGTTATGACGATAGAGCAATAAATTTCGAGAAATCAAAGCGTGTTAAGATCATAGAGTATTAAACGCATTCATTATTTATATACAGGGTGGTGTGTATACGTACATATATATAATCTTTCTGCGAATTGCTAGGCGAAACAAAGTTATCTATTAACGTCATTAACAATTATCACCTACATCTCTATAAACAATAATAAATAAATCATTCTGTGAACTTACAACATAAATAACGTTATACAGATTTATATCAAAATTATTATAGTGAGCGCTTAATCAAACATTTTAATAAAGCTGAATAGAGATAAATTGTGATTTTTATCCACACCCTTCTTCGCTAATATTATATTAATTCCACTTAAATACGAAAGTAATTATTGTCTGGTGAAAATACAACTTTCATTACAAACCGTTTCCGTTTATTATTTTTTAAATCTTAATGAAAAAATGGAGCTATCTTTCAATAAAGCATTCCCTCTTTGGAGTGTACAATTTCTCAAAATATCAAAATACAACTCCAGTTTTTCTATACTTTAGGTAATCAAACAGGTTTGTCTGGATCTTCCCTTAGATTCAGAGTATAATTTACAATCATTTTCATTGGAAATGCAAAAAATGCTTTTAAAACGTTCCGATAATATGAAAGATAGATGTTTAATATGCGGTGAAATGGAAATTAAAATAAGAAGTCTAGATATCCACTGGGTGCAGTGCGAAAAATGCGAACACTGGGTACACCAACATTGCGAAAAAAAGACCAATTTATGATGAAAAGTCGTATTTAATTGAAGGAGTAGTAGAATATAATTGCATTTTATGTACATCAGACATTGTTTTATATAAAAATGGTTTAGTAAAAGATGTAAAGCACTATTTAAAAAATATGACTCCAAACGCATCTACAAAAAGGGAGTTTACAGTTGCGTCTTACTACAACAATACAAAAACGTTTCGTAATTTGTGTAATCTTGATTATGAATCTCTTGACACGATGAAGAAATTGACCTGTTTTCTTCTTGACACGTACCTTGAAGTAAAAAATCCTGAATATTCTCAAACCCAATACATAATTTTTAAAACAACCTATAGTGACCTTTAATGTTCGAAATCAACTCAAAACAATTTCAATCTTTTTTCCGAATACTTTCCAAAATTTAACAATGAAATGCCGAATGAATGTCGAATATAATTAAAAGATAGAACTTTTTGAAGATCACAATTATCAAACCGATGCTTATAACTGTGGTATGTTTGTTCTTCATTTTATTGACAATATCGTTTGTGCTAAATTATTTAAAACATCTTATAATCCCACAGATCATAGACTGGAAGTTATGTCGTTTCTTTTAGAGAAATCTGATAATATGCGTAATATGTGTTTAATATGTAACAAGGGTTTGAACAAAAGAGATAATGATATGTTTAAATGCGTTCTCTGTAGAAGAGAAATTCACAAAAAAGATTTTGGAAATGCCAAAGAAGAAATGGTTGTCGTGTTAAATTTATGCTTGCTTACTAAACGATGTCCTTTATACATAACAAAATAAAATCTGGGGTAAGCTTTTAAAAAAAATTATTTAATAACTTTATAAAATGTAAAATGTTAAATTTGGGAATGCAAATAGATAAATAATGTTAAATATTTTTTCTGAATTGTATCTTTTGGCTGTTTTAACCTTTGTTGTACCGAGCTAAATAAATGACATGGGCTGTGAGGTACATTTGTACCCCAAAATAAAAATAGACATTCACAGGTTGTGTTAAGCAACAAAAATATCATCCGTGTATACAGGGCTTCCCAAAAGTCCCGGGACGGAGCTATAACTTTTGAACGAGTGAAAAAAAAAATAAATGAAAATTTGGGTATATCTACAGAGTAATAAAAACTATATTACGAGATGGTTCACAACTTTGTTGCACTTTGGGAGTGTCCTAGGGGATGGCCACCCCAACATTTTTAAACAGCAACCCCTATTGAGTTTCACCTCATTTTAAATGTAATGAAAAAAGAAACGCATCGCCATAAAAGTTGACACCATAATTCTTTCAAGAATTATAAGTGAATAAGTATCTACCGAATGTTAAAATAAGATGTGATAGAAACATGTATGTTACTATAGGCAACACTTCTGACACATGTGTATGTAGACGCAGGAGTGTATGTAAAGCGGCAGTCGCGAGTCTACCAGCGTCCTAGTCGGTCGTTCGAAGTTAGCTGCTGTTAAATAAAGAGTTTCTTTAATTTCAATTAATTGTTGAGGTGTTTTAATTCGCCTAATCACGTCCTGAACCATCCTGTATCAGTTCAGAAGTCGGATTATCGTTGGATTAATTGAATTAACGGGGTTTAACCGAAAATAAATTGTGCGTAGTAAAGTGCACGTGGTCGGAAAAACAAAAAGTAGTGAAGTCGGTGGAGTACGGAGGTGTGGGGTGCCCAAAGTTAAAGGACACGGATTGCACCAGGTACAATATAATCGAGTTCGGGATAATTAGTTAATTAAAAGTGAAGATCATGTCCAACACGCAAATGCCGGTAGATCAGGTTAGGCGGGAAAGCGACCCTAGTGGTAGTCAGATGCCGATAGATGGAGTCCAAATACAATCACTCCAAAATGTGCCAAGTGGTGGCGCTAGCATCGGGACCACAGACTTACTTTGGAAACAAATGCAACAGATGGAAAGGTTGTTGGCGGTAATCGAAAGTAAGGACCAATTAATCGCAGGGGCGAACTCAGGACCAACAGTAATGCCAGTCATGGGTAATATCATTAAACCGTTTAGCGGGGAAGCTCATCATGCAAACGCCTTAGATTGGTTAGGGCAGTTGAAGTCAACAGCGGGAATGAACGGATGGTCAGATGTGTGGACATTGGAGACCGCCCGCATGAATTTGACCGGGAGCGCGGCGCACTGGTACGCGTCGCGTAGAGACGATATTAAATCGTTTGCAGATTTTGAGCAAGCGTTCCGGAGGACGTTCGTGGACGTTTTTAGCACCACGCAAAAGTGGGAGCGTATGAAAAGTAGAGTACAGGGAAGTGCGGAAACGGCAAGCGCGTATATGCATGAAAAGTTTTTGCTCTGCAAGTCACTAGATTTGAATTTCCAAGAGGCCAAGGAGCAGATTTTGGCGGGACTCTTAAGCGGAAACACGGTGACGGGGCTAGCCGCGAAAATACACGAAAACATTGACGACTTATATGACGATATTGTTTTGTATGAACGGCTAAACGCAAGCCGTAAAACAACCCGAGTGCCGAATGTTAGTAACAAACCAATGACAAAAACGACAAGCCACAGTGGTGTACCAGAAACAACGGAAGTAAAGCCAAAAACCAATTGTTGTTTCAAATGTAAAGGTACCGATCACCATTATCGTCAGTGCCCAGTGACCAAGGACGAAATACGGTGTTTCAAATGTAAAGGTGTCGGACACATGCGGCGCGAATGCACGGCGTCAAATAGTGGTAACAGTAACAGTGTAATGGTAATCAACAAGTACAATGCAAATGCCCTGGTAAAATATTTACGTGAAGTAAAGGTGAATGGTCACAAAGTGAATGCGCTCATAGACATGGGATCGAGCGTCTGCACTATTAGCAAGTCGGTTGCGCGAAATTGTGGTCTAGTTAACGAAAAATCCTCGATGGAATTATTCGGGTACGGAAGCAACGACGTGCCGAGCGTTAAGTGCGTGGGCGAGACACGCGCGCGATTGTCTTTAGATAGCGCAGAAGCATTTGTGAAATTTTGCATTGTGCCGGATGGTGTGCAAGATGTCGACGTGCTGATCAGGCGTCCATTTACTGATCTTGAGGATGTCGCGTATATCAAGATTGGTGAAACGTTAAAATTTGGATGGAGAGATGAACTCCCGTTTAAAGATGTGGAATTAAGCGAAGGCGTTCAACAGGAGGTGAGGGCCGCGGAAGGAGAAATTCTTCGTATCGGTAAGATAAACATAGTGAACGCAATTTATCGCGACGAGACTTTTCATGTTCCCGTGACAAACGTAACCTCAAGGGACGTCATAATAAACAAGGGCCAGATTATTGGACAAATAAGGGGGGGAGATCCAGTAAATACTTTCCCGCCCGTAGTAAATGCAGATCCAGGAAAAGAAATTTTGACCGATGACGTAAAAATTGCAAGCGGCGTCGATGAGTCGGTGCGCGAAGAACTAACCACTCTATGCAATAAATATCGCGCGTGTTTCGCGTTTGATTTGGCGGAATTGGGGTGCACGAGTTTATTGGAAATGGACATACACGATAATAACGTGCCGGTTCGATCAAAACCACACAAAGCCAGTTTAGCGGAACGAGAGACTATTGCGGATATCGTGAACGAGTGGAAAGCGCTGGGCATTGCGTCAGAAACTTCTTCGCCGTACGCTTCTCCGTGCTTACTAGTCAGGAAGAAATCGGGGGAGCCTCGATTAGTAATAGATTACCGGAGATTAAATTTACAAACAACCAAATTAAATTTTCCGATTCCTACGGTGGAGGAACAATTTGAGGGACTGAAAGGGTGTAAATTATTTACGGTGTTAGACTTAGGCAGCGCCTATTTGCAGGTGCCTCTGACAGAGGAGGCAAGACAAAAGACCGCGTTTATTACAAACGATACGACCGGACAGTTGAACCGAATGATGTTCGGGCTCTGTAACGCGCCGTTCGAGTTCAGTCGGTTGATGGCACTGGTGTTGGGACCGTTGGGTAAAGAGGTGGCAAAATGGTACCTGGATGACGTGCTGGTGGCGGCAGTTGATTGGGCGCAAATGTTAGAAAAATTGGAAAAAGTATTTGGAGCCCTAATGAAGGCAGGGCTTACCCTTAAATTAAATAAGTGCGAGTTTGGAATGACCCAAGTGGATTACCTCGGTTTTTCGTTAACTGCGGAAGGTATACGGCCGGGAAATCTGAAACTACGTGCGATTCGGGAATTTCCACGTCCCAAAAATGTGCACGAAGTACGCCGGTTTCTGGGCTTAACGGGCTATTTCCGGCGCTTTGTTAAAAATTATGGCGCGCGGGCAAAGGAACTGTGTGTATTAACAAGAAAAGCGGAAATATTTAAGTGGACGGACGAACGAGAAAAAGCGTTTGAAGATTTGCGCGACACGCTTTGCGAAGCACCGCTTCTAAGACTCTTTGACGCGAACGCCGAGCGCACAGAGGTGCACACCGATGCCTCAAAGGACGGAATTGCCGGTATTCTACTGCAGGCGGATCATGCGGGCGACGCGTTACAACCGATTGTGTTCATCTCAAAGAAAACTTCAGAAACGGAGGCAACATATTCCTCGTGTAGATTGGAATTAATGGCCCTCGTATATGTTGTGGACAGATTACGTAATTATTTAATCGGGCTAAAATTCACATGCGTGACGGATTGCGAAGCTCTACTGCACATGAACGCGCAAAAGACGAAAAGTGCACAGGTAGCGCGGTGGTTACAACTACTGCAGGACTATAACTTTGAACTAAAACATCGAGCGGGCGAAAAGATGCAACCAAAGTACCGCGGACCACTCGTGATAATAGAAAAGTTACCCAGCGACACGTACAGAGTGGCGGAATTACCGGGTACGGGTGCGCGAAAGTTTACGACTACCGTACACAATAATCAGATAAAGATTTACCGAAACCATAATGAAAGTGGGGAAAGTTCAAGTGCGAGCGAGGACGAGGAAGCGAGGTCCGAGAACGTACGAGATGGGGTAGAAAGTGTTCGGGCGGAAACCGATGTTAAAGCGAGTGAATCGGAATCTGACGAGCACGAGAGTCCACGGAGCGCAGCGCCGGAGACAAGAGAAACTTCAGAGGCAGGCAACCCAGCCAGCAGCATAGTGGGTCGAGGCGATCGTAAGAGGCAGCGCCCCAAGCACCTTGAAGACTTCGAGTGTAGATTTTAAGCCGTGATTGAAAATTGTAAACATGAGTTGTTGTGAAATTAGATTTAAGTTTAAATTTGTTTGTATTAATTTAAAGGCTCAGATATTCAGGAGAATATTAATGTAGAATGGCCGAATGATAGAAACATGTATGTTACTATAGGCAACACTTCTGACACATGTGTATGTAGACGCAGGAGTGTATGTAAAGCGGCAGTCGCGAGTCTACCAGCGTCCTAGTCGGTCGTTCGAAGTTAGCTGCTGTTAAATAAAGAGTTTCTTTAATTTCAATTAATTGTTGAGGTGTTTTAATTCGCCTAATCACGTCCTGAACCATCCTGTATCAGATGTTTTAAAATTTTTCATTAAAACATTGTAAGAATGTTATTTTTAAAATACGATAGCCTGTATTACTAAAGGAGATACATTTTGAACAATTCCTTTTTAAATAATGTCAACCAAACCCAACACATGTTTTCTCAGGCATCCAAATTAAATAATTTTTATTTCAATCGCAATTGTAGTGTTGTGTTAAATTTGCGCCTACATATTAGTTACCTTCTTTAATTATTACTGGACTTATTTTCTAAAATAATTGCTATTTTTAATTAAAAAAAACTGTAAAATGGCGCAAAAACTTACGGAAAAAGAAAGAATACTCTTTTAATGATTCGTGGCTTTGGGGACAGAACAAGATCTTATGATGAAGTGCGGCACGTGTTTAATGATTATTTTGATCAACGACCTCCAATTTCCAAATCAGCAGTCGAAACAACTGTCCGCAAATTTCTAGAAGAGGGTTCAGTGAAAGATCGGCTGAGAACTGGTAGACCAAAATCGACAACAATTCCAGAAAAAACCGAAGAGGTACTTCTGTTTTTTATTGAAGAACCTACAAGTTCCTTATTTAAAGCGAGTCAGGTACATGAAATTGGTAAAAGCTGTGTCCACAGGATTTTACAAGAAAATAAAAAATTTCTATATAAGTTCCACCTAGTTCATGAATTGAACGAAGATGACTTCGATAGAAGGGTGCAATTCTGTGAAATAATACGTGAAAAATGTGATGTTAACAGAAATTTTCTCTTAAGTGTTGTTTTCTCTGAGTCTACTTTCTACTTGAATGGTAAGGTCAAGGCACAATTGTCGTTATTGGTCAGACAAAAATCCACGTATGAGAGAAGATCATACACAGAGACCGCAGAAAATTAATGTATGGGCTGGAATTTTGGGGTTGTGTAAATATATCATTTATTACCTCTCCAGTTTTATTAATTTTTTTAATATTTATGTTAGGAATAAAATAATTTACTTTGTAGTTGATTTAAACAAGTAAAAATAGTTTAGTTTTTTTTATGATAAAATTTTGTTTCTCACGAGTGTTTTGTTTATGTCTGGGGTATTAAGTAATGCACCCTTGTTATTCTTTGGATTGGGTGTGGACAAATTTATTGCCTACCAACGGATGGAGGGTGAAACTGCTAAGTCAGGTCAACTTAGCAAGACATAAACTGAACACTTAAGTTTATTTTACTACATTTGAATTAAATAATATTTTTTTATTTATTTAAATTTTATATTTTTAATGTCATAATTAGAGTTTGGCAGATATTTGTATTATTGTAAATTTTCAGATTTTACTTGTTTGATCATAGTTTGAGAAAAAGAAAATTATTTTATTCCACGTTAGAGATTAAGCGTAGGCTACCAAATTCACCCCGAGCTTAGGGATGAATTTGGTTTGCCCTACTTTATTATTAGAACCAATAAGAGGCTTTGATTGGCGTCTTTACTTAAGTAAGTTATGACGTAATAAGGGATGCCAAGCAAAGTCTATAAATTGTAAAGAAACCTTAAAATCATGGGGAATTCCATAATGTTCTGATCTAGAGTAATGTTTGTTCTTAACTCTGATCAGTCAAGTTCATTTTAGTTTGTTCTTGACGCGTTTCTTTTTCACTTTATTGTTATTAGAAGTTTATTTGATTTTATTCAAAAATTTAGTAATTTTTGTTTTGTTCGTTTATTGTGTGATTTGCGGAATATTTTTAAGGTTTCTATTGGTTCTTCAATAAGTTGTATTTTATTTGAAATTGATTATTTTTTTCCATTAGTTTTTTTTTATAATTATTTTTTTTCAGTGATTATCTTTATTTGTAATTTTTTTTCGATTATTTATTTTTTTTATCTCAATATTACCTTTTTTTTTTAATATATTTAATATTAATTAAATATTGGTTTTTAATAATCTTTAATAAGTTCCCAATAAAACCTTAAATACTTTAGCAAAGAAATTTAAATAAAAGTGAACTTGGCTCGATCAGGATTTTGATTCTGCAAGTTAAGAACAAGTAAGTACAAGTATTAATTTTTGGATTTAGTTTTTTTTTATAAACCAACTTAGAAGAAAATAATAACTCAGCTATTTGTTTAACATCAAGTTGGTCACTATTTAAATAAATGTAAACGTCGGCTTAACCCTAAAAAAGAACCCATTAATTATTCATTTAATTAACGTGCTTTCGGTCATCTTTCTTTTTAATAAATATTATTTTTAAATAACACCAATAAAATAATAAAGACCAACAAGGGTTTTAAGCTGAGGGTCGACGTAAGATTTACATTGGCGCAGTCGGTAGGATTTTTACATTCCACCGCTGCCTACATTGGCGCAGGATGTAAAAATTTTTTTTCTTCTTTGGTGGTTTGTAAAATCTTTGATTTTTTTTTCTGAATTATATTTCATTTTTTGGTATTTTGACGATTTTTTTTTCACATCATATTGTTTGCTGTGGTATAAGTGTAATTAGTAGTAATTTTTTTTAATTTATGGGTCAGAACATGTGTGAATTCCCTTATCTTTCGAAAAGAAATGATATAGTAGTAATAGTTAATTAATTAAATTAAATATCTGTTTATTTAATTAATTAGGTATTTTAGATTTGTTGATTTGCAGTGTAATTTTTTTTATTATTAGGTTTGAAAGTAGGTAAATTAAAATCATTTGATACTTGTAATTATAGCATTGACAGAGACTTGAATTTCCTTTTCTAAATTATAGTTATACAATCGAAGTTATAGTTTCTGGAATTTTTGTTTTAATATCTTATATCAATTACAATAAACATGGATATTAATAGTGAAGATTTTCAAAGTGTAGAAAATTTAGATGTTAAATCTTTTGATAATAAGTTCAGTAATTTTTATAATTTAAATTTTGATATTAATATGATAGAAAATTTTTCAGAAAATAGTGATATAAATATTTTTATAGCTGAAATTAAAACAATAATAAAATGTTTTGGTTGGAATGAAATTCAAGCCTTTAATTTAATGAAATTAAAATTGAAAGGAAAGGCTCGTACTTATTTTTATGAAGTACCTTTGGAGAGAAGACCAAATGATTTTAATTCGTTGTGCCTTTGGTTATTGAGTATATTCGGAAAGAAATTAGAAGTATTTACGGAAAAGCATTTCGAAAATATTTATCTTAAAGAAGGTGAAAATTTAGCTGAATTTGTTGTAAGGTTAGAAATAGTTTGTAATAAAATTTTTCCGTATAAAGTAAACGATAAAATTTCCGTATCAAATTCAATTTTGAGAAATCATTTCGTATTTAAACAATTTTTGGAAGGAATAGATACTAGATTGTGTAACAGTATTCTTGAGAAACGAACAGAATTTAATACTGTTTATGATGCTTTATCCTTTGCAGAAGCATGTGAGAAATTATTTAAAAGTGAAATTAAAATTACTAAAGCAGATGTCAGAATTAATTTATTTAAAAAGCAGGAGAGTAAGGAAAAGTCGGTAAATGTGTTACCTAAAGTAAATCCAAAAATTTCACGTCGTCAACTTTTAAAATTATTTCCTAATATGTCAAAATTATGTTGGAATTGTGGAGATGGGAGTCATTTACGAATAAATTGTCCTAAATCTCCACAAATATTATGTTTTTGTTGCAATAATGTTGGACACACTTATAATGTTTGTCCGGAAAAGTTTAAGTTTTAGATTTGTTTTAATGTTCTCACATGAGTCCTAGAAAATTTATAATTTTTCAAAATTTAATAAATTAGCAGTTAATGTTTAGTCTCAATAACCTAGAATTAATTGAAGTTAGTTTTTTATTTTTATTCTTGTTTGGCAAATCAACATTTAAGAAGTTTCCTTTGTAATTGTTGTGTGGAAAATTTAATACAACATTTTTCATGAGATGTAAGAGTGAATATTACCAAAAAGTAGTAAGGAATGTGTTATAAGAAGGAAATTCAGATAAGGAGAGTAGATTTTTTTTGTAACGTGTGTAGTGCAGGAAATATTTTCCTGAGGATGTGGTATGATTATCTTTGTTTGAAGTTTTGTTGTTGTATGTAGCGGTTAGAAATAAGGTACTGATCACATTTTATTGAAAACTGTCAGAGATGGTAAGTGGTATTGGAGATAATCATACCCCTGGTCGGAGTATTTTGTAGTTAGAAATAACTACCCGTCTATGAAATGTAATTTGTAGTAATTGTAGTACCGAAAGTAATGTTATTTTTTCTTGGTCGGAGTTTCGTAGTATTTAGTTACTACTTGTCCAAGAAAAATTATTGTTGTAGTTTCTTCGGTCGGAGTTTTGTAGTACTCTGTTACTACCTGTCCAAAGAAAAGTTGTTTTGTATGTGTTCCTTGGTCGAAGTTTTGTAGTTCATTAAGTTGTAACTACCTGTCCAAGTGAAAATTTTGTTATTTTTTTTTTCTTGGTCGGAATTTCGTAGTATTTGTCCAAGAAAAATTATTGTTGTAGTTTCTTTGGTCGGAGTTTTGTAGTACTCTGTTACTACCTGTCCAAAGAAAAGTTGTTTTGTATGTGTTCCTTGGTCGGAGTTTTGTAGTTCATTAAGTTGTAACTACCTGTCCAAGTGAAAATTTTGTAATTTTTTTTTCCTGGTCGGAGTTTCGTAGTATTTAGTTACTACTTGTCCAAGAAAAATTATTGTTGTAGTTTCTTTGGTCGGAGTTTTGTAGTACTTCGTTACTACCTGTCCAAATGGAAGTTGTTATATCCTTGGTCGGAGTATGGTAGTACATTAAGTTGTTACTACCTGTCCAAGTGATATTTGTAGTTCCTGTATTAGTGTTTGTATTTCATATTGTTGATAATATATAATTAGGAACGGATGTTGTGAATGATGTGAGTCAGAGGTCAAAGTGTTTGACCCTAAAGATGTGTTGAAGATCTTGATTATTTGTAATAGAACACATTTGTTGACAATTTTGAAAGATCAAGTTAGATTTACTTTAGTAATTTTGGAAAATTAGAATGGTTGATTTTTTTTTGCGTAAGTTGAAAGTTATGTCTTGTGTTAGTTATAAATACTTTGCTTTTATAAGAATCTGATCTGCCATGAAATTTTAGAACAAAACTTGTTGTGGTGCCTGGTTGGAAACAACGCCATGGTAAAATATCCAGATATATTTCAACGAAAGGAATGGAAAGTTTATACGAAGAGGTGTTTCTTGATGGTGTAGTACGTGGAAGTTATAATACATGAAGAAACTTGGAAACTAATTGCATAGGTCTGAACCGAGTAGGGCCTAAAACAATTGAAAAATTCAGAAGATCATCACAATTAATTAAGGATGGAGACGCAAAGGACCGGAACAGAATTGAGGAACCATGTAAGAAGGAACACAAGATTCTTGAGTAATAGTTTCGGATTTTTTTTTTATCATTGTAAGAATTTATTTTTAATGTTCAAGTAAAATTTTAATGAATTTATTGGTAATTTGTAACTTTGGTAGACAGAAACGAGCAAGTATGCTCTTATTTTAAGTAGGGAGGGATGTAAATATATCATTTATTACCTCTCCAGTTTTATTAATTTTTTTAATATTTATGTTAGGAATAAAATAATTTACTTTGTAGTTGATTTAAACAAGTAAAAATAGTTTAGTTTTTTTTATGATAAAATTTTGTTTCTCACGAGTGTTTTGTTTATGTCTGGGGTATTAAGTAATGCACCCTTGTTATTCTTTGGATTGGGTGTGGACAAATATATTGCCTACCAACGGATGGAGGGTGAAACTGCTAAGTCAGGTCAACTTAGCAAGACATAAACTGAACACTTAAGTTTATTTTACTACATTTGAATTAAATAATATTTTTTTATTTATTTAAATTTTATATTTTTAATGTCATAATTAGAGTTTGGCAGATATTTGTATTATTGTAAATTTTCAGATTTTACTTGTTTGATCATAGTTTGAGAAAAAGAAAATTATTTTATTCCACGTTAGAGATTAAGCGTAGGCTACCAAATTCACCCCGAGCTTAGGGATGAATTTGGTTTGCCCTACTTTATTATTAGAACCAATAAGAGGCTTTGATTGGCGTCTTTACTTAAGTAAGTTATGACGTAATAAGGGATGCCAAGCAAAGTCTATAAATTGTAAAGAAACCTTAAAATCATGGGGAATTCCATAATGTTCTGATCTAGAGTAATGTTTGTTCTTAACTCTGATCAGTCAAGTTCAATTTAGTTTGTTCTTGACGCGTTTCTTTTTCACTTTATTGTTATTAGAAGTTTATTTGATTTTATTCAAAAATTTAGTAATTTTTGTTTTGTTCGTTTATTGTGTGATTTGCGGAATATTTTTAAGGTTTCTATTGGTTCTTCAATAAGTTGTATTTTATTTGAAATTGATTATTTTTTTCCATTAGTTTTTTTTATAATTATTTTTTTTCAGTGAATATCTTTATTTGTAATATTTTTCGATTATTTATTTTTTTTATCTCAATATTACCTTTTTTTTAATATATTTAATATTAATTAAATATTGGTTTTTAATAATCTTTAATAAGTTCCCAATAAAACCTTAAATACTTTAGCAAAGAAATTTAAATAAAAGTGAACTTGGCTCGATCAGGATTTTGATTCTGCAAGTTAAGAACAAGTAAGCACAAGTATTAATTTTTGGATTTAGTTTTTTTTTATAAACCAACTTAGAAGAAAATAATAACTCAGCTATTTGTTTAACATCAAGTTGGTCACTATTTAAATAAATGTAAACGTCGGCTTAACCCTAAAAAAGAACCCATTAATTATTCATTTAATTAACGTGCTTTCGGTCATCTTTCTTTTTAATAAATATTATTTTTAAATAACACCAATAAAATAATAAAGACCAACAAGGGTTTTAAGCTGAGGATCGACGTAAGATTTGCAGTTGAATATAATTGGTCCACTTTTTATTAATGGAAATTTAGACGGAAATAAATATCTGGAACTATTAGAAAATCAAGTGGTTCCAAGTATACGTGCCGTATGTCCTGATGGCATTAACAATAAGTGGTTTCAACAAGATGGTGCTCCCCCACATTATACTAGCGCAGTCCGAGACTTTCTAAGCCGCACGTTTCCAAACCGTTGGATTGGCAGAAGAGGTGAAATTGAGTGGCCGTGGCGATCTCCTGATCTAACACCTCTTGATTTTTTCTATTGGGGGTTTCTAAATAATAGAGTATATGCAACAAAACCAGAAACAATAAATGATTTGAAAGATCGCATACTAGAAGAGACTGCAAATATCACTAGGGATATGCTCTTGATGGTTCAAAATTCCATTTATAACCGTTTGGGTCATTGCAAGACCGAAGAAGGGCAACAATTTGAACATCTGTTATAAAATCAAAATTAAATAATAAGTGCAAAAACTTTAAATCACCTTGTTTATCCAGTTGTTCTTGACCACTTATAACTCTTAAAAGAATTAAAATTTTGGCTTTTGTTTTATGCCGATGCGTTTCTTTTTTCATTACCTTTAAAATGAAGTGAAACTCAATAGGGGTTGCTATTTAAAAATGTTGGGGTGGCCATCCCCTAGAACAGCCCCAAAGTGCAAGAAAGTTATGAACCATCTTGTAATATAGTTTTTATTACTCTGTAGGTATACCCAAATTTTCATTTATTTTTTTTTCACTCGTTCAAAAGTTATAGCTCCGTCCCAGGACTTTTGGGAAACCCTGTATATAGAAGTATATATTCGGCAAAAAACAATTGTCTTAATATTTGGAATAAAATTACTGGCATATTTTTAACTTGATCAAGAAAATTAATTACATTTTTTAAATAATAAAGTCACTAAAAATACACATTTTTTTATTTTAACAACGAATCTCAAGTAGAATGAATAATACAAGCTCCCAGGCCAATCAGGAACAAGGACACGAAAAATGGCAATTCCAAGTTTCTGCACAGTGCCATATCAGATGATAACTACTCTAGACAATAAAGACATTCGAGGACATTCGTGCTCGGACGTTCATAGACGTGTTTTATTTCTTGAACCAAGTAAATTCTCTAACAATATTATATCCCGGGAAGGATGCCAGACTGATCCAGAAAAAATTGAAATAATTCGCAATTATCCAAGACCCAAAAGTGTTAAGGTAATTAGAGCATTTCTAGGATTAGTTGGGTTCTATAGGACTTTTAACCTTGTTAACCAAGACGGATAATAAACCAATGTGGAGTGATGACCATGTAAGTGCGTTCGAAAATTTTAAGTTAGCACTAATTAGTCCGCCTATTTTAAAATATCCGGATTTTAGTAAGTCTTTTATATTAGTAACTGATGCGAGCAATGTAGCGATTAGTGCGATATTCTGCCAAAAATATAATAACGCTGAAGCGCTAGCTGTCGTCTGAACAGTAAAGTATTTCCGCTGCTATTTAGAGCGTACACTTTATACAGATCTCCGTAGTCTCAAATATTTACTTTCATTAAAAGATGTCAATAGCAGACTTGCTATTGACATCTTTTAATGAAAGTAAATACTTTTTAATGAAAGTAAATATTTGAGACTACGGAGATCTCAGTCGTCCAGGTGGGCAATGAGCAATGGAATATAGCTTCCATATAGAGTATAGACAAGGTAAGATTAATTCAAACGCAGATGCATTAACGAGACTACCTGAAGAACCGGAAATAGTTGAAATTTCAACCAGGTTAAGGGGGTAGTACTCTTTGGAATTTTCAAAAAATCGATTTTTTTTTGGTCTTAAAAAATCCTTGGAATATTTATTTTATGTTAGACTTTACCCGACATCCGCCAGAAACCCCGTTAGAAAGTTACAGGCCAATTAGCGAACCTGTGTCACGGCGCGCCGAGCGCTCTCAGGCGCGCGCTCGGAGAACTGTATGTAGTCGAAATCGCTGAAAAAAACGGTCTCCAAACTTTGAACGCCATTATCTCGAAACTATATTTTTCAAATTGGCGGGCATTCTATCTTCAATACGGCTTATCCGATTCAATCGGCCGTTGGTTTTTCGAGTTCTACACAAAATTATGAATCTGCGTACGTAGCCGTTTTTGGATATTGTGAAAAATAGCTTTTTGATGCACGCTTTTATCTCGTTTTTTTGGTGTCGAAAACAGACCTTTTTGTTTAAATCGCCGCCATTTTTTTTTTAAATCAATATTTCTCAAATATCCTACGTACGCTGATTGAAAATCTATCTATGAATTACTAACGATTTTTGTTGCAACTCGACATGTACGACCTGTGGGAAGCTCGCCAAATACCAATGTGCGGACTGCAGCGTCGCGTTGCTCCTGGTGCAGCGCCCACGGGAATGACGCGATTTAGTTAAAAAAAATATTTTTTGAACTTCAATCTATAATAAATAAATCTACTTTGTTCATTTTTTTGTGGGTTGTTATTTGCCTTTGAAAAAAATCGCAAAAATCATCTTTTTTAGGACCGCCAACCAGGGATGGGGAGTCGGAGTCGTGAGTCGAGTGATTTTCTAGGAGTCGTGAGTCGGAGTCGGGAGTCGAAAATTCTTTCGACTCCCGACTCTTTACTTTGAGGTTAAAAATGGAAGCAGCTGACAAAGGTTTTCGGTTGATTTTTAGGTTAGTTTAAATCAATCCCTGAACCGTGAAGTGTGTTTTTGAGTTTTGAGTCTTTTCCATTTTGTGTCAGGTGTTTCGGCGGTAAGTGATAATTTGATAGTTATTTACATTGCCAGAGGCGTTAGTAAGTTTTTGTGCTGAATTATTTTGCTCGACATCGATATTATTGTTTTGAGTGTTTTGACAAGACAAATAAAAAAGATAGTAAAACATACATGGTTACCGTTGCTACCTCTGAAAGTATTATTTACGTGAGGTGGACTCAAATCAAAAGTAAACCACTTAATTATTAAATTAATATATTTTTGCTTTGAAATAAACAACGTATGTTTTATGTTGAATTTTCTATTGTATTTGTCTTGTCAAAACAATAATGTCGAAGCATGTCGATGGAGAATAAGGAAAAATTACAATTTACAATCATTCTAATTCTGATGACTTATATCTTCGATTTAGGCCCGTTTGCACCACTATTCCTTAAAAGTGTTCCATAACTAAGTATCATTTAAAATTGAGTGTTCCTTAATTTGTATTTTCGTTGCACCACACAGAATAAAGTTATCCTTAAGTTAAGTGAGAGTGAAGTTTGACAACGCTGGAAAAATCTAGGGGAATTTTATCGCGTTACTTTGTTCTGTCATTTCAAAGCTAAAATTTGTGTAAATAAGTGTAAACATAACCATTAAATTATATTAAATAATTAAAAGAACGAATTTCAATTGAACGAAAGGTATGTATCTAAATTGTTTATAGATCTTTAAATAAAAAAGGATATTTTATTTATTTATAAATATAATGTCGCATTTCTTACAGTAGTTAAATATATATGTACATCAGTATAACTTAATTCTATTGTTTTAGAAAAATGGATCCTCCTATTCCTCCTAAACGTGTAAGATCAGCAAATTTCACCCAAAAAGAAAAAGAGGTTCTATTTAATGCTGTATACAATTATAAGGGCATAATTGAGAACAAGAAAACGGATGGTGCGACTTGGCGAGACAAAGAAAACGCTTGGTCGCAAGTACTTGAAGAATTTAACACAGCAAGCCCGAACAATATGTATCGAAGCCTCGAGTCCTTAAAAAAAGTTTACGATAATGAAAAAAGAAAGACCAGGAAAATCGCTGCTATCGAAAGACAGGAACAGCTTAAAACAGGTGGCGGAGTACCCGTAGCTGTCCCAGAACCTAACAATTTAATGTTAGATATTATTAATACAAAAACAGTATTTGGACTTCCAAATGAATTTGATGCTGATAAAATACTACCTACAACAGAAAATTTATTTGAAGAAACAGTGTTTGAAGATGAGGAAAACATTCCTAATTTACAGGTTAGTAGCAATATATTTTGGGGTTTTGATTTTTTACTAATGATTTTTATAACTTTATTAAAAAATGTTTATGTGTAGGAAAGAGATAAGGAAAATTAAATGGAATGTACAAGACCAGCTGGACCACACAAAGATTGGGGAAACTATAAAGCTTCTTATCTAAAGGAACCCATGAACGAAAATTTAAGCAAAGCACGCAAGCTTAATGAATGGAATGAACGAAGAAGACCTTTGGCAAACTCTTTACACAGCTCACAAATATCAAAGGAATACACTAAGCTTGCAGAATTAAAAATCGAACTTGTAAATATGCAGATTGAAACTTTGAAAAAAGAGAGTGCTTTCAAGGATAGGGAGAGCAATTTACGAGCAGAAATTTTACAAGTGGAATTGGAAATTAAAAAATATGAACTTTTGAAATATAAGACTGCATAAAAATTATTTTGTATTTAATACCTAAATGTTATAAGAATTATATTTATTTTTTGTTGAAATGTGAAATGTAATGTTTATTATAATTTTATATTTAAAATTGTTAAAGTTTAGTTTAATTTTTGCAGTGAGATTTTTTTTTATTTTATTTATGTTCTACTAGGTGGGTATCTTTAATAATAAAATTCAGTTATCTACATATACAATATTTTATTTTTTTATCTTGAACGATTTTACAATTTTATTTATAATCTAGAAAAATAATCATTGACTAAATGTCGCCTAACATTGTCTCCTATTCCTCTCCCTTGTAGATCAACTTGAGGAATATTGCCATCTAAAATCAATTGATTTAAAAGTACTTCATCCACATCTTGAGGAGGCTCGTCTTCATTAAATGATCGGGCTACATTGTGTAACACAGCAGTAGCAACAATTACAATTAAGGTATTTTCTAATTTTAGTCTGCATCCGTAAGCCATGATGGGAAATCGTCTCTTCCATATTCCAAATAATTTTTCTACTATACCTCTTGTCCTAATATGAGATTCATTATATCTTTGCTCACCAGGTCCATTGGGATTTAAGAGAGGTGTTAGTAAGTATGGACGAATGTTGTAAGCACTATCACCTTTAAATATAAATGTAACGACAAAATACTTAAAAATTTCCTGTTATGTTGCACAAACCTAAAAGTAATGCATCCTCGAATGTATTACTTTCAAAGCGACCTTTTATTCTTGAATTATTGAATATCGTAGCATCGTGTGCTGATCCTGGCCATCTTGCGACTAAATCAAGTATACACATTTTTGCATCGGAAACTACTTGAACGTTTATTGAAAAATAATTTTTCCTATTACGAAAAACTTCTGCATCGTCACCACCTTTAAACATAATAAAATAAAATAGAAGTTTTTATGTTCAGCATGATTTATATATTACCAGGTGACTGAATTCTGATATGGGTACCATCTATAGCTCCTAATACTTTTGGAAATGCAGCAATATTAAAAAACTGTTGTTGTATTTGCTTCACTTCTAAATTTGATTCCGGAAGTTTAATGTAAGTTGGATACAATCTTGCCAGGGCAACAGAAACCCTCTTGACAATCCTACAAGCAGTCGATACATGTGTACCACCAAAATCACCAATGCTTAATAAGTGACTCCCAGTTGCATAAAATCTCAAAGTTATTAACAGTTGATTAATTGGGGACACAGAATTATTTCTGAAAAAATGATATAAAAATTGACATTTCTATATAATATTTAATTATATTCATACTTATCATAGGGATATTCCAGATTTTGATCAATTTTAGCAAGAAGAGAAAGTACCGTCATCTGGGTATATATGAAACACCCTGGGTTATATGAAACGCGAGATATTTTTTTTGAATTTCGCGCTCTAGCGAGTTTTAGTTTACAAAGTTGGCGATATTGATAACTGAAGATAGTTGTCAAACATATGATGTGTGAGAAGCAGTTGACATTTGGCGCTAAAAATTATTGTAAGTATTTTAAATAACTTGTTTAATGTAGTCATACTTTTAAGAAATTTAAGAAACCTGAAATAGTCTCATCTGTTCCTCGAAAATTAACTGCCATACTTAATTGTACCTGTGAGATGAATTATAGTAGATAACCCCAACAAGCCATTTCATTATTTGTTTTTATTAAAAATATTGCACGTGTTCGGAAAAATACAAAACACTAAAAAGTCTCTTTTTCGCAGGGTTATATGAAACGCATAATTAAAAATAAAAAATGCCGCGTAAACACATTCACAAACCTGGCACGGCGTTTCGTGTAAACTATTCTAAAGAAAATTTAGAATTTGCTTTACAATCTGTAGTTGAGGAAGGTTATTCATTCGGACAAGCAGCTGATCGATTTGGAATTCCCAAAGCAACTCTTTGGAGGAAATATCGAGGGCTGTCATCAGACAAGTTGGGAAAACCTCCTGCGCTATCTGTATTGGAGGAGAAAAAAATTGTTGATGCACTTACAACAGCTGCAGGATTTGGGTACCCTTTCAACAAACTTGAATTAAAAAAATTAATTCAAGATTATCTTAACCGAAAAGGTGTATCGGTTAAATGCTTTAAGGATAATTTGCCAGGTGACGATTGGTGCAGAAGCTTTCAAAATCGAAATCCTGAACTAACTTGTCGTAATTGTGAAAACATGAAACGTGTCAAGGCTCAGCTCTCTGAAGAAGTAATATCTAACTATTTTTCAGAATTAGAGGTTACGCTTGTTGATGTACCCGCAGAAAATATTCTTAACTATGATGAAACGAACATATGCGATGACCCAGGACGCATAAAGGTGTTTGTGAAAAAAGGATCAAAACATGCACCACGCATACTTGATTCCTCGAAAACTTCCAATTCTGTCATGTTTTCAGTGCTTGGAGATGGGTCCTTGTTACCACCATACGTTGTTTATAAAGCAAAAAATATTTACCCGGAATGGATTCAAAATGGACCACCCGGTGCCAGGTATAATAGATCAAAAAATGGGTGGTTTGACTCCTTTTTATTCGAAGATTGGTTTGATAAGATTGCTTTACCTGCTTTCAGAAGAAAAACTGGTAGAAAAGTTATTATTGGTGATAATTTAAGTAGTCACCTTTCTATAAATATTATTCAATTATGTGAACAAAATGACATTTCGTTTGTTTTTTTACCAACCAACAGTACACACGTATGCCAACCATTAGACGTTTCCGTTTTTGGTCCACTAAAAAAAAGTTGGAGAAGAATTTTAACTGAATGGAAATGCAAAAATAGAGGTGTAGTTCCCAAGTCAGAATTTCCTTCATTATTAAACAAATTACTACAGTCCATGGAATCCACAATATCTCAGAATATTAAATCTGGATTTGAAAGCTCTGGGATAATTCCTCTAAACGCCGACAGAGTGAAAAGTAAACTAATTGGTTATTTACCCAATACAAATGACCGTTTACAAAACAATGCTTTATCAGAAACATTTAAACAAATTATTTGTGAAAAAACTACTTTGAACGAAAACAAGCGACCAATAAGAAGTAAAAAAGTCAATATTGCTGCTGGAAAATCCATTGGTTTAATTGATTTAGCAGGTCCCGGACCATCATATAGAAACACAGAGGATTATTCAGATAAGACTCAAAGAGAGAATCTAAATGACCTGTCTGATGACTTTGATGAGACTGATAAAAATAAAGAAAATAGTGATAATGAAATTGATGATAATGTTGAAGAAGAAACTGATGATTCACAAGAGGAGACTGATGATAATTTAGAGAAACAAACCGAATCTGAAGTCGAATATAACAAAAAACGAGAAAATGAGACTGTAAAGAAACCAGTGACTAGTTTTGATGATTTAAGGAAAAATATGTTTGTTATAGTAGGATTAGTTTACAACAAAAATTCTAAAAAAGAATACATCAAAGAATTTTTGGGACAAATTATTTCTCTTGATAAAGGGATTTCCGTTAGTTTCCTAAGAAATTACAGTGGGAAAAAAAACAGGTTCATTTTTCCCGCTGTAATTGACACTTCAAAAATTAAATTCCAGGATATTAAATACATAGTTTCTGAACCGATAGTGTGCAGAGGAATTTATACGTTCGGTGGTGATCTTTTGTGATAAATATTTTTTAGATAGTTTTTTGTTAAATAGTTTGTAAGGCAGATGAATTTTTTTTAAGAATTATATTTTTATGTTACATGCTTATATTAATTTACGTTATGTTTCATTTTTTCATTTTTTTTGGATTAATAGAATTAATTATATTTTCACTAGGAGAATGTATTATTTACAAAAAAATATGTTAGATGTGATATTTTATCATAACTGCTTACTGTTTCCTATTTTTTAGTTTTTTTTAGGTTCTTATTTCGAATATTTTGTATCAAAAGTTTAGTGTGAAACAATAAAGTCGTCTTTAAATCCATGTGTTTTTTGTTTGAAGGGTACCTATTTAAACCCGGTAAAAAGTTTTTTATGCTTTTAAAAATCATGCTTGTTTCATACAACCCATTAAAAAGTACAATTTGACACGTTATTTTAGTTAAATAAAAGTATAATACGGACCTAGAATCGTTTCATATAACCCCAACCCTACGGGTTATATGAAACACCGAAAAAATAAAACTGAAAAAAACTGACATCTTAAAAACATAAAAACATGTTTGAAAAAGAAACCTTTATATATCTTCTAAATACCACAGAAAACTGAACGTTTTTTTGTTGAGTCATAATTGAGAAAAATTATCAAAACCTCAAAAATCGTTTCATATATACCCAGATGACGGTACGGTTTCTCTGGTAAGGCGAAACCTTTTAAAAAAACTTAATTCATCCAATGATTCAAAGTAATTATTCCTGGTGTATACCCTTCGAGGAATTCCTACCTCCAATACTTCTAAAACTTCAATATCGTCTTCAAAAATTGGATGCATTTCAAATTCAACATCCATTTTTTAGGTTAACGCGAACTTTAAGTCGCAGAATTTGACGGCTTAAATTTAAGATTACCTTAAGCGTTTAACCATTCCTTAAAAACCTGGTGCAATGCTGTAAGGAACGCTTAAGACTTTTAAGGCTTCCTTAAGGTTTAAGGAGCACTGGTGCAATCGGGCCTTATTGTTTCAGATTAATTATTAATTATGAGTCGTGGAACTAAGAAATCAGCAGTGTTTCAATACTTTAAGTTAAATGAAAATCAAACCCACTTTGTTTGTCAAATAGAAAATGACAATAAGCAGTGTAATGCCAATATTAGTGCTCACACTTTGTCTGAGAAATATGTTGGTTGTAATACTCCTACCAGAGCATCAAATTTGAAGCGCCATTTACAAAGCAAGCATCTTAATGTTTTTAAGTCTGTGCAGGAGCTCGACAAAGAGAATCAGAATCGTGGGAACAGTAATGTTACTTTATGCAGTTCGTTTTCAAAAAGCGAGCAACCATCTGTAAAAACATTTTTACATAGTGAAAAAATAACAGTTTCCATGACAGCTGAAAAATTCAAAAAATATCTAATAGAATTGGTTGTAAAAAATGGGATTGCGCTTACATTATTTTCTACACCAGCCTTTCGTGGATTGAATGGGGAAATGGCAGCAAAGCTTGGAGTACCTTTAGAAAGACATTACATTCGGAACTTAATCCTCCAAGAAGCGGAAAATCAAAAAAAAATATTGAAAAAAATGCTAAAAAATAAATTATTTTTTATTAAGATGGATGCCTGCACTAGAATGGGAATCAATTACATGGCAATAAATGTCCAGTTCATTGATGATGAAGGAAATTTAGCAATACGTACTCTAGCAGTGCGGGATACAGAAGCTCAGCACTCAAGCGAGTACATTAAAACCCTGATTGAAAGCATTTTAATAGAATATGATATCACTAAACAACAGGTTTTGTCAATAGTTACTGACAATGCTTCAAACATGATTAGTGCAGTTGAAAAACTTAATGAAGATGAAAAGGAAGATGAAGGGGAAGATGGAGAGGAAGGGGAAGAAGAATTTGTACTATAATAATTTGTAATAAATACTAGTGATTGTTGTGAAAAACTTTCCGAATGTCCCAATATTGATGAAACTCTGAATACTGCAGTCAATGATTTTGTTGGGTCATCTAACATTTCTCACATGCGATGCGCCGCACATACGTTACAACTTGCAATACGAGACGGCCTCAAAGAACGGAATGTAGCTAATATAATAGCAAAATTACGCAGTATAGCAGTTACTGCAAGAACCCCAAAACTTGACGAAATATTAAAGCGCCGATCAGGAAAAAGGGCAATTCTAGATCAAGTAACCCGTTGGGGAAGTACATATGAAATGATACAGCGTCTTCTTGAATTAAAGCCATTCCTTATTGATATGGCAAACCCACAGATTACCATGACCGATAAACAATGGGAAAAGGCAAGTCAACTTGAAGAAATACTTAAATATCCATATGTAGTAACAAAAAAATTTCAAGCTGCTGAATTAACACCTGGCTCATTCTACAAGGAATGGAAAAGTGTAAGCTTTAAATTATCTCAAATTGGTGGCATTGTTGCAGATGGTATTAGAAATTCTATGCAGCGTAGAGAGGACAATGTAATGAATAATGTGCTATTGGCTGCAATTTATGTAGACAGTCCTGGATTAACGTACAAGCCGAACAAGCCCGGGCTTGTGGCCCCCACGCAAAAAAGGGCCCCCTGTGGCCCCCACAAAAAAAGGCCCCTGTGGCCCCCACGAAAAAAAGGGCCCATGTGGCCCCCTCGAAAAAAGGGCCCCTTTATTACTTCGTGGTGCAAATTTTTGCAAAAAATCACCTGTGCCTTTTTTCGGTTGACGGGGCAGCAAAATTTTGCAAACTCATAGCGCGGTGCCAGGATGAAAATATTCGGTCGCGAGAGCGCAGGCTAGGGTCGGGATCGCCCACACACATTTTTTACATGTGCGTGAGCGATCGCCGCCTCCAATAGCAACAAACAAATACAGAATATAGTGAGACAGAGCTAAGTGCCAGGTGCCAAACAGTCCGTGGTGTGTGCACTTGTTGTGTTTTTGTGTACAGAGTACAGATGAGAAGCGCAAAACATTAATTGAGTTATTGTTATCAATTGTCATATAAATAGGTAAGTGCTAGTTTAGTAAAACGTGTTTTTTTTAAACCATCAGTGGTGGCCGGTTTTTTTTATTAATTAAATAAATACTAATTTAATTTGAAAGTTCACACGACGTCCAGAATCGAAACCCAGGCCACTGAAAATCATACAACATACAACATAGTCAAATTTCTAATTTATAGTTATATTTCGCAACGAGTTGACATTTTTTTTTCATAGATTCGAGATTCGAGCGAGCACTATGAAACGAAATTATCCAAGCGGTTCCGAAAAAAGGAAATTGGCAGCAGAAAAACAAAAAAAAATGCAGATTGCTTGAGCAAGACTAGAAAGCTGACTAGCTTTTTCACATCTTCTGCACAACCTGAGAGTGACTCTCAGAATCAAGGTACATCCAAAGAGAATGCAAATAATAATACGTTATCTGACAACGACGAGAGTGAAGTTGGCCAAAACTCCAAGGCTACAAGTCCTATTTTAGCCGCATCAAAAATTCCAAGATTAGAACAACATGAAGATGTCGCGAAAGAGATTGAATATTCATTAGGCCAGGGCGAGGGTAAACCAATACAATCTGCAGAAGTAAATCGATGCTATGATCCTGGATTATGGAACATTTTCTCTAAAGAGGACGTAGCTTACTGGATTGCATCTGGACCCAGTAATTGTCAACACCATAATGGACCTTTTGACAAATCTTGTCGAACTTATCCCAATAAATCAAGATATTGTACGAAAAATAATTTTTTGGGAGTAAAAGCTAACGGTGAACAATATACAAGAGAGTGGTTATTGTACTCACCAAGTAAAGGATCACTTTACTGCTTTGTTTGTAAACTTTTTCCTGATGAAAACTTTACCACTACAAATTTCGTAAAAGAAAGTGGTTTTAGTGACTGGAGAAACGTAAGTGGAATTAATTCACATGAAAGAAGTACTGCTCATCGAAACTCGATGTTAGCATATTTAACTCGCAGACAATGCTTAGGTTTGACTCACGAATTCGAAAAACAAATCAAGGAAGAATGTGCTTATTGGGATCACGTACTAGAGCGTGTAATCGCTGTTATATGCACTTTGGCTGAACGTGGCCTTGCTTTTCGAGGAACTGTCGAAACATTTGGTTCTATATCGAATGGAAACTTTTTAGGCCTTCTTGAGCTAATAAGTCAGTTTGATCCCTTTTTAGCAAGACATATATCGAAATATGGAAAATCCGGCAAAGGAAATCCATCTTATCTGTCTAAAACAATATGTGAGGAATTGATAAGACTAATGGCTAAGAAGGTTCACAAAGTCATTATTAATGAAATTAATTCATCTGGATACTTTAGTTTATCAGTCGACTCGACACCAGATTTGTCGCATGTAGATCAGCTAAGTGTAGTTATTCGATACGTAAAAGATGGAGAACCAATTGAGCGCTTCCTAACATTTCTTCAACTTAAGACACATCATACCGGTGAAGAACTCGCAAAGCAAGTGTTGCAGTATTTACGCGAAGATTGCAACCTAAATTTTTCAAAATGTAGGGGCCAGTCATATGACAATGCTGCGAATATGTCTGGTCGTTATAATGGGATGCAGCAAAAAATTTTAGAAGTCAACCAGTTTGCTATATATGTGCCCTGTGCTGCCCATTCGCTAAATTTAGTAGGCCGAAGTGCTGTTGATTGTTGTCAAGTTTCCGTTAATTTTTTTCCTATCTTGCAATCTCTGTATACTTTTTTTTCCGCCTCAACAAACAGATGGAAAATTCTTAAAACTTGTCTGGACAATGAAAGTGTTTTAAAATCTCTATCTGACACTAGATGGGAAGCCCATTATATGGCAACATCAGCAGTTTTGAAATCATTTCCCAAGATTATAGAAGCTTTGGATGGTATTCCTGGTGATGAAATGCAAAAAGGAGATACCAAAAGAGAGGCAGACAACTTGGCAAACAAAATGAACGAGTTAGAATTTGCATTTATGTTGGTCATGTGGGATGAAATTTTGAAAAAATTTAACAACACCAGTAAAGCTCTACAAAGTGAAAAGGTTAATTTACAGACATGTGCGCATCTATACGGATCATTAGTTAACCACCTACAAATGTTAAGAGGAGATTTTGATAGGTTTGAAGCACTTTCAAAGGAAATATTACCAAATACGGATTACTGTGTAACTCGGAAACGCATACGGAAGAAAATGCCAAATGACGGGAATGCACCAGAATTAGATCTGAGTGCTAGGGATAAATTTCGTATTATGACGTTTTACCCAATAATTGACAAGCTTGAGGTGCAGATGAGAAGAAGAGGTAATATATACCAAGAAATTGCAGAAAAATTTTCATTTCTTAGCGACATACCAAATGACATTATGTCATCCGCTGAAACTGCAAATTACAAACAGCGCTCACAAAAATTAATTAATGCTTACCCAGAAGACTTAAGTCCTGATTTATTCACTGAAATTCAGCAGTTCCATTCTTATGTTCGCCAGAAAACAAAAAATGAAAATGACACTAATAAAACATTTTCCCACGCTGAACTTTACAAAATAATGTATGAAGATAGTATTCATTTTGCTTTTCCTAATGTAGATACTGCTTTGCGTATCTTTTTAACGTTAATGGTGACGAACTGCACCGCAGAGCGATCATTTTCAAAACTTAAGCATATTAAAAATCCAAATCGAACAACAATGATGCAAGAAAGATTAGATAGCCTGTGTATTTTGAACATTGAAGCGGATTTGTTACGCAATATTAATTTTCAAGAATTAATCAAAGAATTCGCGAATGAAAAATCGCGGAAGAAAATGTTTTGTAAATAAACCAAAAATACCAAATTGTTAATAAAGAGTTCTTAAATTTAACCGCTGTTTATCTAACTAGGTTTTAAATTGGGACCCATGGCGGTACCGTATGGGGCCCCCCAAATTTTTTTCGTTTTTTTAACCATGCAGGGGCCCCGTGGCTTTTCTGGGCTTGTAGCCTCGGCTTACCTTAATCCGGCCCTGTATGTAGACCCCATGCACAGAGTACTTTTAAGTAATGAACAGCTTGAACGAGGAAAATCAGCTCTTTGTGATGTAGCTGTTAGATTCAAAATGTTAACGGATAAAGATTTTCCAGGTAGTTCAAATCTTGAAAGTGAAAACTGCTCTAGCCCTTCCGGTAATGAAGACTCTTCATCAAACTCCGATGGAACCATGGATTTTGAAAAATTTCTTGACAATGAAGAAAAAAATAAACGTTGTCGTTTGAATATAGATAAGGAAGCTGAAGAAAATATAAATCTTACCCCATTAATTAAATTTAATCAAGAATTGAGTGTTGCATTATCAAAAATAGAAAAAATTGATCGAAAATCAAAACTAGATGTAAAGGTCGCTATATCCAAATATCCTGATATAGTTCAAAATGCAGCTAGTATTGTTACTGCATTGCCACCGACGCAAGTCAGCGTTGAACGACTGTTTTCAGCTCTGCGCTTAATTAAATCTCATCTGCGAGCTAACTTAAAAGAGGATATAATGGAGGCTATTCTTTTTTTGAGAATAAACTCACCATAGTGAATAGTGACTGAAATATATTAGATTTTTGTAATTAATAATATATAATATTATGAATAATAGATTATAAATACAATATTAGAAATTAGAATAAAATTATAAAATTTAAAAGTATTTTTAATTTTTTTATAACAACAAAATTATTAAATCGTTGTGTAATTTAATGAAATCGAAAGTCTGAGTCGAGAGTCGGAGTCGATTTAAAATAATATCAACTCAGGAGTCGTGAGTCGTTTATTTTTCAACTGACTCCCCATCCCTGCCGCCAACGAGTACTACCCCATTATGAAGGAACTCGAAATCGTAGCAATTAATACAAGTAATAAAGAAGATGGAGACACCATCATCGATGGAATATGGGATTCTGAACAAATTAAGTCTGTTCAGGAAAATGATTCACAAATACTGAAATATCTCCAAGACTATTGTTGAATATTCTAGATTGAAATTTAAAAATGAAGAAATCTAGTGAGTTTGATTATTGTCAAAGCTGTTATTATTTTTGTTTTAGTTAGTCTCATCTGTCTTGAACTTCATAGAACCGTAAAAGAGACTTCTGAAAATAAAATCCATATTATTCATTGTGTTTATATCATACAAATATTAAAACATAAGAAACGGGTAGTTTCCAAAGATCCTGAATTCTGAAACATTTTGGCGACCGTGACAGGACAATTTCTTTTTATTTGTACTAAGACCCAGAAAATACATTGAAAAATTGTAGATGGAAGATCAGAAGAAAATTAGAACGGCATTGCGCTCCGTATTTACAAGAAAACTAAGAGAACTCAATGTTTTGTTAGCTGAAGAAGAACCGAATAGAGAAGAGGTAATTGTTTTGAGTGAAATAATAAAAGAAAATTCAAACTACCTGTCATTGAATTTAGAAAATTTTCGGGAGAAATCAGAGATTGGCTTAGTTTTTGGAGCCAATTCAAGAAAATTCACGAGGAAGAGGAAATTGATCCAGCTGACAAAATTTTTTATGGAAATGGGTAAATTTGAACTTCGAGGGTGGGAGCACAGTGGAGAAGATGGCGAAGATGTTTCCGTACTAGGCATAACATGGGATAAAAAGAATGACAATTTGAAATTAAAGAACAAATTTGAATTTAATTCCAAGGTGGTTATGACGAAAAGAATATTGCTTTCAACAATACAAAAAGTTTTTGATCCCATTGGTTTTGCTAGTCCAGTATTATTACAAGCTAAATTAATGTTGCAAGCTTTATGGGAAAAGAAGATTGGTTGGGATACACCTTTGGATGAGGAAACAAGAAGACCTTTTGTTATTTGGTGGGAACAGTTGTGGATGCTGGCTGAAATAAATATACCAAGATGGATAGGTGGTGCAAAAGAAAGAAAATATATTTTGCATATTTTTTGTGATGGAAGTCAATGAGCATATGCAGCAGTAGCTTTTCTGCAAGTTGAGTCAGATGATGACATCAGTGTTCATTTAATTTTTTTCAAGTCTCGTCTTACACCATTGAAGAAACTTACAATTCCTAGGCTGGAATTGATGGCTGCAAGTATAGCTAGTAGGATCTATAGTAATTTGAAAGAATGTTTTCCCTTTGAACTGAAAGCTTACTTTTGGAGTGATTCAACTACTGTACTTGCATGGATTCGTCGAAGTTTAGAATGGGCACCTTTTGTGGGAAATGGGGTGAATGAAATTCGAAATTTAACAAAGATTGATTCTTGGAAATTTGTACCAGGAAATTTAAATCCGGCGGATTTACCTTCTAGAGGATGTTCACCCAAGCAATTTTTAAAATCGAAATGGTGGCAAGGACCTTCTTGGCTTTGGTTAAATCAGTGACCTGAAGAGAGAGAGGATTATAACGAAGATGGAGTTAATAAGTAAATTAAAAAGTCTGTGATTAGAGTTATGTCTAATATTACATGTGAATTTCGTCTTGAGTATTTTTCCAAGTATTTGAAGACTGTAAGAGTGGTAGCTTGGATATTAAGATTCATACGTAATTCCAAGAATCCAAAAAATAGATTTAAAGGTGAAATAAATGTAGTGGAGATATCGAAAGCAGAGAAAATATTATGGAAATTTATTCAACAGAAGAGTTTTAAAGAAGCAAAAGAAGATCATTTACAGCATTTGAATGTATTTGAAGATGAGGAAGGGCTGATACGTTTGAAATCACAAATAAGTCGTAGGGATGATGTTAAAGATTTTTTATATCCTATTGTTTTACCAGGTGAGCACAGTATAGTTTAGCGAATGATTTTTGACTCTCATACGAAAATGTTTCATATTGGAGTAAATGGCATGCTTAGTTTTTTACGAGAGAAATTTTGGATAGTTGGTGGACGTCGTGCAATAAGAAAAGTAATTTCCAAATGTGTAATTCGTAAACGATTTAAATTTGAAACAGAAGAAGCAGTGTTACCAAAAGATAGAGTACGTGATGCGATCCCATTTGAGATAATTGGAGTAGAATTTGCAGAACCGCTTTCATTGAAAGGTGGTGAAAAATCTTGGTTGTGTCTTTTTACATGTGCAGTATATAGGGCTGTTCATTTGGAATTAACAACTTCATTAAGTGCAGAAGCTTTTATAAGAATTTTGCGGCGTTTTATATCTAGAAGAGGATGTCCTAGAAAAATATACAGTGATAATGGAACTAATTTTGTAGGAACTTTCAATATGTTTAAAAAAATCGAATGGGATGAAGTGGTAAAACATACAACTGATAGAAGAATTGAATGGCATTTAAATCCTCCTTCTGCAACATGGTGGGGAGGTTTCTGGGAACGTTTGATTGGTATGACTAAACAAATGTTAAGAAAAGTTTTAGGAAAATCTTATTTGAAATATGAAGTTATTAACGGTTTTATGTGACTGTGAAGCAATTTTAAATAACCAGCCTTTAACGAGTGTGTCAACCGAATCTGACGAACCTAAAGTTTTGACTCCGAACATGTTTCTGAGAGAATCCATTTGTGAAGGTTCTCTTGAGTGCGATCTTTCGGAAAGAAATTTATCACGAAGAGCAGCATATCAACAGAAATTAAGAGATTGTTTACATAGAAGATTTCGTAATGAATACTTAGGACAACTTAATACGCATCAACGCAGAATTAAAACAAATAAAATTAATGTTGGAGATATAGTTTTGGTTGAAAGTGATAAAGATAAAAGAATAAATTGGCCCATTGGACGAGTCTTACAGATAATTCCGGGAGTCGATGGAGTAGTTCAATTAGCGCGAATAAAAACCGAAAAATCTATTATTCTTAGACCGATTCAAAGATTGTTTACTTTGGAATGTAATGGCAACGAAGAAAGTAGAATTAGTGAAAAGAATTTAAACGCAGAAGATAAAAACGAAAAGGTTGAAGTTTTCGATAGAACTCGTTCTAATAGAATAATAAAAGAGCCAAAACGTTTAAATTTATGAGTCTGATTTTGACGAATTAAAAATGCATTTAGGCTTGTTATAAATGCATTTGGTGGGAGTATGTTGAATATTCTAGATTGAAATTTAAAAATGAAAAAATCTAGTGAGTTTGATTATTGTGAAAGTTGTTATTATTTTTGTTTTAGTTAGTGTTATCTGTCTTGAACTTCATAGAACTGTAAAAGAGACTTCTGAAAATAAAATCCATATTATTCATTGTGTTTTATCATACAAATATTAAAACATAAGAAACGGGTAGTTTCCAAAGATCCTGAATTCTGAAACCAGGCCCGGATCTAGGGGGGGGCAGGCAGGCCCGGATCTAGGGGGGGGCAGGTGGGGTAGCTTGCCCCGGGCGCCAGGGTAAGGGGCGCCAAAATTGCATCGTTTATTTTTTACCCTTTTCACATGATAAATCAGACGGATGCGTGCGTACGGTCCGTGCGTCCGTGTCATGTGAAAGCGACTTTAAGCGCGCGTCGTTCAGACGCCTGACGCATGTGTACTGTGTACGCAAACACTGCGTGGGCCGTACTTTCAATGCAGTAGACGGGCGACGGGCGGACGGATGCCAAATGCCAACTCGAAAAATAGTTAACACTTATCTGAAAAGTAGCTAAAAATTGCAAAAAAAATCTACCGTATTGATAGAAGTTCCAACTCTAAACTCTACTCCCTGATTTTAATTGATAAATTAAGAATTAACTTTTAAAATCAGCAATCAATGTGTTGTGTGTTGTAGGTTGTAGTGAATATTGAATATAATTTTTATTTAAAAAAAAATAAGGTAAGTAGATCTGTAGATGAGTTTTAGTTTTCTTTAATTCTTTATTATTTGTAAATGGCGCATGTTTGGGAAAAGTAGTATGTAGTATAAGTATATACATATTCTATATATACTTATACCACTTTTCCCAAACATGCGCCAAATGTTCTCTCTGACACGATATACATATTAAGAAACTAACTATTTAAATTATTTAATCAAATAGATTGAAAAATACCTTTATTATCTATTATTCAATTTATTATAGAAACATTATGGATGAACCGAAGAAAATTAAATCTAGTAAACCTTCTGGTTTTCAATTCAGAAAAAGAGCTAAGGCTAAAATTATACAGAAGAAAAAGATAGCCAACACCATGAAAAAGTGGCTGCAAGGTCCAGAAAAATGTGATCCCATAATATCATCTGATTCCGTTGGAAACGCAAGTTCGTCAAAAGAATTTTCTCTTCAACCTTGGTCTTCTGACGTCGCGGAGCCGATGGAGGAAAACATAACAAATGAGGAACACGAACATATTTTGGTCCAATGCCTTTCAAATAAGTCACCTCTTCAAAAAAATTCTAGAGAAGATCTAGAATTAGTGCATTTTAAAGAAGACGATATCTTCCCGGAATCACTCCCAAAAGCAAAAGTTACGGAGGATTTGATTCAGGATATTGACGTTACTGACCCACATACATGGTCTCAAGGAAAAGAATTGACTGATGCTCTTAGATCTTTTATCAGTAGCAAATTAACGGTATTATCTCATGAATATCCCGCAATAGTTGAATTTAATAAAACCAAACGTCAAGAAAGACAACTAAATCCCAATATGTGGTATAAAATACTTCCCAATGGGGAAAAGGTTAAAAGAAATTGGCTCTTTTATTCCAAAAGTATAAATGCTTTATTTTGTGCACCTTGCAAGTTATTTTCAATTTCATTATCGTCCTCATCATCTTCCGCCTTACAAACGACCGGACTAACTAACTGGAAGAAGGTTCATGAAAAATTGAACTCTCATGAATCATCACCATCTCACAAAGAGGGAGTCATTAAATGCAGGATGCGAATTGTAGCAATGGAAACAAATGCGGGAATTGACAGGGAAATGGAGAACCTGATCCAGGAAGAGAAGAAAGTGTGGAAAGAAATTATACTTAACATAATTGATGCCACCTTGTATCTTTCAACCAATTGTCTGCCTTTTCGAGGTACGGATGAAGATACCAGTAATCTCTTGACAGAGTGTCCTAAACCAAGTCGTGGAAACTTTCTGAATTTGATAGCATTACTAGCTAAGCGTAATAGTTCTCTAAAATACCTCTTAAGTAATACAAAGAAAGGGCAGATAAAATATCTGTCCAAGACTATCCAGAATGAACTTATAGATTTATTGGGAAAATCGACTAAACATGAAATCATAAAAGAAATCAAGGAAGCAAAATATTACACTATCATGTTTGACTGCACGCCAGATTCATCACACACGGAACAGATGAGTGAGGTTATTCGTTATGTTAAGATTATCAATGGAAAATGTGAAATAAAGGAAACTTTTATAGATTTTATAGCAGTTGAAGGAAAAACAGGAGAGTATTTATCAACAAAAATAATCGAAAAACTTAAAGGTGACGGTCTGATGCTTGAACACTGTCGAGGGCAATCATATGATAATGGATCAAATATGTCTGGATTTTACAAAGGAGTACAGGCTAGAATTTGTGAAAGAAACAGTCAGGCAAAATATGTACCATGCTTGGCACATTCTTTGAATCTCGCAGGAGTACACGCTTCATCAGCTTGTTCGGATGCGACAAATCTATTTGGAACCGTCCAAAAGATATTTTGTTTTTTCGTCAACTCAACAAGTCGATGGGATGTGCTCAAAAAATGTACAAAATCCAATTTGAAAGGTACCAGTCAAACCAGATGGTCTGCCAAATACGAGGCTGTTTCAGCCCTTCTGAATAATCTACAGGCAGTAACACAAGTCTTAAAAGAATTTCGAATAAAAAGAGAAGGTAACACCCCTGAAACAATGAAGGAAGCTAAAAATCTTTTTGCTAATATTACTAATTTACATTTTGTTTTGAATCTCATTATATGGAATGATATTTTACGAGAAACAAACAGAATTAACAAGGAAATACAGAAAAAAGATATAATTTTGAACCGATCTGTGCTTCTAATGAAAGGTTTATCGAAAACTCTGCAAGTAATGAGGCAAAAGTCATTCCAACAGTGGTTGGAAAAAGCAAAACCCGTTGCCGAATTAATAGGAGTTGAAACAAAGTTTAGAGACAAACGAACATCAAAAAAAAAAAGATTTCATGATGAATTGGCTGAGGATGAAGTAAGAACTTTGTCTTTCGAAAGAAAATTTAAACAATCTATCAATATTGTTTTTGATAGAATCATAAGTGAAGTAGATAAAAGAGTAGAATGTGCTCGAAGTCTAAATGAAGATTTTGCGTTTTTACATGGATTCGAGATATCGACCAATTCAACGACTAGTTTGCAAAACTCTGTGGAAAATCTGGCCTTAAAATACCCAGATGACCTAAATTCGGAAGATTTTTTTCACGAAGTTATCTCGTTGCAGCAGCAACAGGGTTTATTATTTGTTGAAATTGAAAAATTAAGTGCTTTCGATCTTCTTAAAAAAATTTACGAACATGATTTGCAGGATGCCTTTCCTAATTTTTGTGTGGCGAATAGAATTTATGCAACCCTTCCTACAACTTCCGCCGGTTGTGAAAGAAGTTTCAGCAAACTGAAACTAATAAAAAATTATCTGCGATCAACGATGAGCCAGGAAAGGTTGTCAAATCTCGCCATTATTTCAATTGAGAACGAAATTGTCAATCAATTGAATTTGGAGGAAGTAATAGAAGATTTTGTGGCCATGAAAGCGACGAAAGTTAATATTATATAATTATGTATAATTTGTTTATCTTCATTTAAAAATACATATTTAATTTCTTTTTATATTTTATATTTTTTGTTGTAAGAAATAATATTTTTTTTATATTTTATTTTTTTATTAATTATGAAAACTTTTTTACTTGAAGATGTTTTTATATTTCCTATATTTGTATGTTTTTTAAATAAAGACTGATTTTTTTATTGGTTTGCAATTTTTTTACATAATATGCTGCACGCTGTACCCACATAATCCTCATAAATAAAATAGGGAAGGCAAAATAGTGTTTGTTTTTTAAATAAAAAATTTTAACTTTCGGATATTTTCAAAAATATTTCCATTCATTCCAGGTACTTTTTAAGAAAAGAGGCAATACCGAGTTGTCTTTCTTAAATGTAAGGAAAATGCATGACCTTGAAAATTTTTAAAAATTTCAAAACCCCTAGCAAGAAAATTTGGGACCCCCCCCCTTTTACGCCACTGCAAGGGCGTCAAAAAGCATTCTTGCCCCCCCTAAGAAAAGGCCTAGATCCGGGCCTGTCTGAAACAACCATGAACATTTTAATAAACAGCATAATGGGATAGCGTACCGACTGAGGCAACTTGGTAACTTCTCCCTTTCGAATTAAAGCCACGGATGGCGCGGTTTACACAGTTTTAAATTAATATTACAGGTTGACCTTTGATATAGTGGTTTTCCACACTTTGTTTTGTTATATAGTATTTGACCAATTTGGATGAATCAGATATGGTGACCTTTAATCTCTTATTTTTAATTTGTGTTATTTTCGAACCAATTTGGATAAACATCAGTTATTAAGCATCAACACCTTGATAATTGTTAGGCAAAAGTTGAAAATATTACTATCTTTATTAAACTGTTCCTAATGCATTTCGCAAGTAATATTGCATCATCAGAGGAAGTACTATAAAAACCTAGAATTGTTTTACAAATGTGGCGTTGACCATTCACTTTTTAATACTATGGTTTATCTTGTTATTTTATTTACCAAAAACCAATAAGCATAAATCCGATTTGTTGTCTTTTAACCTTTTGTTTTATTGGAATTAGTATGGTTTCTGTATTTCATATAATGTAGATAAACACGAGTTTTTAGATTCAATGGCTTGGTATTTGTTTGAATTTTGACATGAAACCAATTAAGATTAATGTAAGTTGTTTATCATTGATTTCTTGGACTTAATATTGGCTATTTTGATTATTCAATTTGGATAAATCAGATATGGTGAATTTTAACCTTATGAGTTATAAAAATGTGTATTGTTTTGATATTTGACATTAAACCGATTTAGTTGACTGAAACTTTCAACGTCTTGGTAGTTGTTAGGCTTCTGACGTGAAACCATTTGGAATTGTTGACCTTTAACCTCTTGATTTTCACAGCTGGTTTGAGTTGGGAGATAATACCAATTTGGATAAAGTGAGTTGTTGACCCGTCGCTTTTTAATACTTCAGTTTATTTTGTTATTTTATTTGCCCAAAACCAATAAGCATAAATCCAATTTGTTGTCTGTTAACCTCTTGTTTTTTAAAATTAGTTTTGGTTTTTTACATTAAACCGATTTAGTTGATTTTAAACTTTCAACCTCTTGGAATTTGTTAGGCTTCTGACATGAAACCACTTTGAATGTTGATCTTTAACTTCTTGATTTTCATAGCTGATTTGGTGTGGCAGATAATACCAATTTGGATAAAGTGGCAAGTCTTCTTGGTTTTGAATACTTGGTGTTGATTTGTATTTTTGAAACAAAGCAATTTGGAAACCCATAAGTTGTTTTTTAATTCATTTTTAATATTTGCCGTTAATCAGAGACATGACATTAAACCCATTTATATAAATCTGACTATGTGCCCTCTTGGATTTTACCACAATGTATTGATTTGACCTCTTACTTTTGCATTCTTATGCAATATTGGTTGTATTTCATTTATTTATAACTGGTGGCATGATTTTCAAATTTGTACTTTGCATTTTTTTTTGAGGTAAGAAACCAAACCAGTTTAGATAAAATGTACTCGATAATGTATAACTCCATTGTATTCAAATGTTTAGTTTGCTTTAGTTTCCAGCATAAAATTAATTCAGGTAAATATTAGTTAAATTCTTGAATTTGAAAAAGTTAGTCCTTGCTTTGATATGGTTTACCACAAGTGACTTTAATTTAATTTTAATGAAACTTCATTAATAATCATTTAGTGATATTCCAAAATACCACCGCTCCCAGACAGTGTGCATTTTTGAAGCATAACGAGTTACTTCTGTTTATTTCTTCTTGTTAACCATTTGATTTTGTACTTTAAATTGTACAGTTTTTGGTGATTGGACTAGGAATAATAACGATTCCCCACTATATAGCTTTATTAAATAGCTTCATATATTGGTTGAAATGATTTTATCAAAAATTCTTGGCCCTTGGCACATTGTAGGCAGTGTTTATAAATCTGAAAATAAAAAAATATAATTATAAAATATTAAAGCAATAGAAATAATTTAGTAGTTATTTTTTCTTCAAATGTCATAATAGTACAGTCTTCTGTGACGTTTGGCAGGCTTTAAACTGTCACTTTTTATGTTCAGTGATTCTATAGTCACTTTGTACTGCCTAGGAGTAGAAATTAAATTTCTACTCCGCTTATTCCGCAACCCAATATACATGTCGTATTGAAATTAAACAATGTTAATTATAATTAGATAGAGGATTAGTATAAAGTAGATAAAGGATTAGTATAAACTTCAAAAAAATTTATAATAACAGTGTTTAGCTACAAAAAAAATATTATGCAGCCGCTTAAGAGTCATTTTCTAATAGTCAAAAATAGCAGTTTACGGGATACACTAGATATGCTAGTGCAAACAATATTTTTGCATACTTTTTTTTATTTCAGATTCTAGAGTCATTCAACTAAATTATGTCACAAGGAAAAAAAATTAGAGAATCTATAAAAAAAAATATAATTACCCAAAAGTACCTTAACTTTGGACACTTATAATTAATTTTGTATAAAATTGCAACCCAGAAGCTGAGCTGTAGACCAGTTTTAGTTTACTTAATCTAGTTTACAAATCAGAAAAAAATTTGAAAATCTGTCGAGAAAAACTTGAGATATGATGTATCCAGTAATGTTCGATTTCATGATTTATCGCGATTTTTGTTCCCATCCTTTTGCGCCTCTAGCGGTCCGAATAAAAATTACGTTTTGGGCTCCACCTTCGCCAGACCAGGCCAGGCGGAGCTACAAATCATTGCAACTTTTATTTTGCTTGGCAGGTGTTCGATGAAATTTCAATTTCTGTGCTGGGATTGTTTACGAGCATCAGTTTTTCGTTTTTCGTTAATTATTATTAATAAATAAATTATTTTTAAATGAAATAAAATCATTTCCACAAATATAAATATGATTGAATATATTCACGCAGTTTAAAATTTTAAAATTTTATTTTTTCAAATATACTTAGTTTCAATGTCCAATGAGCTAAGAATTATGCAGATGTTATTTAATATTTAATATACCGGGTGGAAATGAAAACCGGGTCACCTCGATAACTTTTTCATTTATGAATAAAAAAATTTGAAATTTGGCTATGTTCTATGGTTCAAAAAAAAAAATTTTATGTGCATTTTTTAATTTCGAAATCACTTCAGGTTTCACCGGAAACACCATGAACTTTGTTTTTTTTAATGTAACATACCATATTTTTATTCATGGCTTAAAATACTTTTAAAAAGAAGTATTTTTGAGATATTAGTTTTTATTTTTTTTGTAAAAAAAATTTTTTTCAAAAAAAAAAAAAGGTTTTCCAAGTCGGTGAAAAGTACCAAAACTAATTCTAAATAATTCAAATACCTAAATAAAATTGTAATTTGAAAAAAAATTTAAGTGGTTTTTGAACTATTAATTTTTAAACTTAGTTAATGAAGATTTTATCAAATATCTCACTTTTTTTAAATGCAATGATGCCGGGTCATTCGACTTTTTAAAAAGAGGATTTTATAACGATCATTTATTTTATGTATTTGAATTATTTAGAATTACTTTTGGTAATTATCACCGACTTCGAAAACCTTTTTTTTTTTTGAAAAAAATTTTTTTTTCGCAAAAAATAAAAACTAATATCTCAAAAATACTTCTTTTTAAAAGTATTTTAAGCCATGAATAAAAATATGGTATGTTACATTTAAAAAAACAAAGTTCATGGTGTTTCCGGTGAAACCGGAAGTGATTTCAAAAATAAAAAATGCACAAAAAATTTGTTTTTTTGAACCATAGAACATAGCCAAATTTCAAATTTTTCTATTCATAAATAAAAAAGTTATAGAGGTGACCCGGTTTCCATTTCCACCTGGTATAATCAAAAACTCAAAAAATCAAATTTTTATTTCTTAAATTACTCAGATAAATTAATTAAAACTTAATTTTTTTTATAAGTAAGTGGGTGTTGTATAATGAAGATAGAATAAAGTAGGGCTTTAAATAAATCTATCAAATTATTGAAGACAATTTCTTTTCTTAAATTTCTTTATAATTCTTTCACCTTCCCTTGAAATTGACATTACTACAATATATGATAATTTTATGGTAGCAAACTTCCGATAATATAAATATCTCCCTACCGGGTATTTCGAATTCGGGAGCTAAATAGTGCAGGTGTTTTATAATATATTAAAAGATGTAAAATCCAAAGAAAAATATTAATTAAGAGTATTTAATATTAAAATAAAAAACTCACTCTTTTTAAAGATATTTAATAAGCCAGAACGTTTTCGTCAACCAATGTTGACATTATCAATGGCATTAAATGACAGAAAAATACAAATATGGTTGCTTAGGAAACAATTTTAGAAAATCTTAATTTGGAAAAAGAAATATAATAAATACATCCGAAAATATAAATATTATATTTTGCGTCTACAGGCCGACTTAAATACCGCTAAGCATTCGCTCAAGGATCCAAGGAAACCTGTAGAAAAACTTGGACCTAGCAGTTTGGTTCAAAAAGAATATCTAAAAAGCACGATTGGTAAATATCAATTTGTTCGTTTTTTAATATGAAACCAAAAACAAATATTTATTATAACTCGGGCATTTATAAATTAAACTGCAATTCTTGTAATGCAGTTTATATAGGTCAAACAATTCGTAATTTCAAATTTAGGTACGGTGAACATTTAAATGCTTTAAAAAAAGCTTACTTAAACAAATCAAATTTTGCCAAACATATTTTTGAACAAAAACATAAAATTAATGATGATATTTATCAAAATCTTAATGTTTTACATATTTCTAATAATAGATTTAAACTCAATTTTCTGGAACAATTAGAAATTCTTAAATGTCAAAAAGAAAATGTACCTTTAATGAACGAACAAATTGATATTTACCAATTGTGCTTTTTAGATATTCTTTCTGAACCAAACTGCTAGGTCCAAGTTTTTCTACAGGTTTCCTTGGATCCTTGAGCGAATGCTTAGCGGTATTTAAGTCGGCCTGTAGACGCAAAATATAATATTTATATTTTCGAATGTATTTATTATATTTCTTTTTCCAAATTAAGTTTTCTAAAATTGTTTCCTAAGCAACCATATTTGTATTTTTCTGTCATTTAATGCCATTGATAATGTCAACATTGGTTGACGAAAACGTTCTAGCTTATTAATTATCTTTGAAAAGAGTGAGTTTTTTATTTTAATATTAAATACTAATTAATTAATTTTAGACGGATCTATCACATATTAATTAATTAAGAGTTTTAATTTATTTATAAATGTGATTATTTTTGTTAATGATATAGATTTATTTTATATACATGATTATAGAATTTAGAATTCATATTTTGTTTATTTTTATTTGTAAGAAAAAGAAGTCTGATTTTGTTTTATACTTTCAATATTTTGTATTTTTGAAAGGGAATATAAAAGTACAAAGAAAAGCGTTTTTTTTTAGCATCGGGGTTTTGAATTTCTGGTAACCCTGTGCCTAAAGTAAAATCACATGATAGTAAATCGGCTCAGTTTAAAAGAGCGCACAACTGTATTTATGGCTAAAGTGAATGCATATTACAAGTAAAAAAATTGATTTAAAACCAGAAAACCGTATTCGCACTTAAGTTCGTAGCAGCTAAAAAGCCTAGTTTAAAAAAGCAAAAAACCATGTTAGCCCCAAATCAAATCAAGCCAAACGTCTCAACACTCGCTTTGGTTTTCTATATGGCAGTAAATAAAAAAAATAATTACCTGGTATATGTTATACACTTTCTTAATTGGAAATACGCAACTCTTGGCGACTTTCAAAACTTCTTGCGGTTGTTTTTTAACTGTATCTTGGACATATCTTAGTGTAGAAATGTTTCATACATAATGAATTCATCAGTTCGGCAAATTGACTTGCTCTCCGTGGCGCAGCAGCTAACTTTGCTTCTACTTATAAAACAACTGTAGATTTTCTTTAACACACTTAATATCTTGTGATATTATTTATAAGAACCTAAAAATGGTAAATATTAGTGGGCAGCAGATTTATAATAATTATTGCTCCTCTTGAAACAGTTTAATAAATGTTTATTATTGATGAATATTTTACTCACTTTTTCATAATAAATAAAAGGGTAATAGTATAAAGGGCTCATATACAAATGCTTGTGCGTAAATATAAGATATTTCATGTTCATGATGCACAAAAAAATAAATTTTCTTAGAAAATCACAGGAAAGTTATAAAAGCAAGCCCAAACAAATGATGTCAAAACTGACAAGTTACTTCTGTTTATTTCTTTTTGTTAACCATTTGAATTTGTACTTCGACATCAGAAATTGTTCAGTTTTTGGTGATTGGTCTAGGATTAATGATGATGCCCCACTATACACCTCTATTAAATAGGTTCGTACATTGCTTGAGATGTTTTATAAAAAATTCTTGGCCCTTGGTACATTGTAGACAGTATTTATAAATCTGAAAATAAAAAAAAAATAATTTTAAAATATTAAAGCAATAGAAATAATTTAGTTTGAACAAAAGTAATCATTTTATTGGATTTAGACAGACAAAACAATATTTTTTATTGGAATAAAATAAATAATCATAATATTTGTATTAACTTCTTTTATACGGTATAAGGTAAGTGTCCCAGTTATCGATCACGTCCCAAACATCAACCACTATTTAACAACAACCTTTAAGCACGATACCTTATAAAAGCGAAGACTTTTAGAGAGAAGACCTTTAAGAGGATAGTCGGCAAATTTGAGCGTTTGATTTTGAATTTCGCTTGATATTTGCAGTTTTGGACTTAATTTCTTTTCCAGTGGAGCTTTTTTAAAATTTCTTTTTTTTAGTATACCGGGTGAAAACAAAATACAGGTCACCTCTATAACTTCTTTATTTATGAAAATAAAATTTTGAAACTTGACCATGTTGTATGGTTCAAGAAAACACATTTTAGGCACTAAAAAGTTTTTCAATATCAATTTTTTTAAATGTAACACCTAATTTTTTTGTTCATAATTTAAGAATATTTTAGAAAAGCAGTATGTTTGTGATACATTTTTTATTTTCTTTGAAATTTTGAAAAATCCCGAGTATAAAAAATATGAAAAACTTGCACTAGTAATTTGATTACACCCTACATATGGGATACCAAAATAATCGTATTAAAATCTTCTTTTTGAAAAACCAAGTGACCCGGCCTCTTTCCATTTAAAAAAAGTTATTTTTTTTTTCAAAATTTCAAAAAAAAAATTAAAAAATTTGTTACAATCATAGTCTTTTTATAAAATAATTTCATATTTTGAACAAAAAAAATGGGTGTTACGTTTTCGTTTCTACATGGTATTTATCAGTCATTTTTTAATAATGTTTGATGTTTGTGATAATAAGTATACTTATTAAATTTAAGTGATAAAAGTTTTTAATTTAAAATCGACGTTTATTTTGAATTTGTGTTTATTCACAATGTTTGATTTTTGACAATTCTAATAAAATAATTTTTTGCCGAATTCCTATATTTTCTTTTTCCTGGTGGTCGATAATATGGACACGAAGGTGTCGATATTTGAGACGATAGATTTTGAGAGTGGTCGATTGGGACAAATGGCCTTTTTTATTTAATTTATTTAAAATAATTAATTATTGTGGTATTGTATAAAGTCGTGGTTAGGTCTTAAGGTGTCGATAACCGGGACACTTATCTTAATTTGCTCAAATTTAAAACGATTGTGCAGAAATTGGACAAAGTTAAAAGTTCATAAACAAGTTGGATAAAGGTTAAAATTGTAAAATCTTTAATAATCCACAAGATTAACTTTCACCAACTTAAAGGCATAGTTTCTTTAAGTAGCCACAACACAGTACCTTATTGCTAATAAGTCGTATCTCACAAGGGTAAAATTTACAGGAGGTTTATGAAACTCATTATTTTATAACATAATAGTTGTAAAAAATATTTCATATGATTCCTAAATAAGATTTAAATACATGCTTACTACATATTTCAAATTGAGGAGAAAACAATGAGAAAAAAACCTATTTTTAATTATCGATCTCTGGGTATAACGTTGAAAAACTTTATATTCATACCACATGTACAAAAAGGGAAAATATTCCATTCTGAGGATTATTGGGCAATGATAGCTTTGATTTTATTGAAATGTTCAAAATAATTAACAATATTTTAAAATAACTTATTCAAGAAAAGAGAATTCCTTTTATGGAAGCTTAGATGAAACAAAGAACGTACCGATGACACTAAAGTAACTAGATTCTGAAAATGTCCCCATTTTTTTTTTAAATCTGAGATAAAATACTTTAAAACAAATAAATTTCAAAATTGTAATATATTATTACTAAAACCAAAGAAAAAATTTGCATTTTTGTTAATTGTGAAATGGTCAAAATTGTTTAGTATTAATTGTAGTATCAACATTCCATTTTTTGTTGATGGTTTAAGACAATTTTAGAAAATGTGTGATATTTTTCTCTTCATCGGAAGTTGATAAAACCTACCAAAACTCAATGTAAATAATGCAAATGTCTAAATAAAATTGAAATTTGTAAAACTATTCAAATAGTTTTTGAGATATTAATTTTTTAACTTTTTTGAGAAGCATTTTTCCAAATAGCTCAGTTTTTTTAAATGCAACGATGACAGATCACTCGGTTTTTCAAAAAGTAGATCTTATAATGATTATTACAGAGTTATTTGCAAAAATGCTCCTCAAAAAAGTAAAAAAATTATTATTTCAAAAAATATTTGAATAATTTTACAAAACACAATTTTATTTAGGTATTAGTATTATTTAGAATTAGTTTTAGTTCAGCTGAAGAAAAACATTTTTCATATTAATTTGAAAAAAAAAATGAAAAAAATGTCATAAAGATACTAAACATACCTAGAATTGTAACAAACTGTGAACAAAAAAATAGGGTGTTGCATTTAAAAAAACAAAGTTGTTGTTATTTTCGATAAAAACGGAAGTGTATTAAAAATAATATAGTGCAGAAAATGTGTTTTCTTGAACAATATAACATAGTCAAATTTCAAATTTTTATTTTCATAAATAAAGAAATTATAGAGGTGACCGATGCTTCATTTACACCTAGTATACTTGCCAACAGCTCTTGGTTGGTGCAATTTTTATTCCCATATTTTTTAAAAATTAATATTTAAATACAAATTACCATCAAATGTTTTTTTTTTGTATCTTAAGCATCATATAAGCTCCAAAAGACATAGTTAGATAATATGTTTTTCATTTGGATACTATGTAAGTGGTCAAGAGTAGGAGGTCATTGGTATATTGAATGTCATGTAACTTTTTAATGGCTTTACAAAAGAGCAGAAACCTTAATTTGTACCTTAAGTCATTTTTTGAGTATGCTAAATAGGGTGCCATGCCCTCATAAATAACTCATAAACTACTTAATTTTTTTGTACCAAATTTTGGTAGCATTAAAAAATATTTATAATGAACAAAAGAATTAAAAAATATTAACAGCAAGGCCCTTAAAGTACTCCTACTTTACAGTAAAATTACTCAAAAACCAATCAACGCCCCATGTTAAACTTGTGATAAGTTGTTAAGCCATAAAATATGAATGGATTGGTACCATAAACATGCCAAAGAAACATTTCTTTAATTAGTTATTCGTGCGGTACGAAACGTTGTTTTTGAACAAAAGTTGCCCAAATTAAACGCAGGTTTGAGTATAATTTCTTTATTTTTTAAGATAATTTGATCAAATTTGAAACACACTCTAGTTATTATAGTCTTAACAAGATAAAAATATCAAATATCGAAATAAAATACAGGGGGATGTATTTTGGGGGTATAGACCCCATTTTTTATGCCATAACTTTTTTGTGCTACCCCACTTAACATTTTAAATGAGATATTCAAATTCCTTGCTTTTTTCTGAAAATTTTTGATCTCTTGTGTATACAAAAATAGTAAATTTCGGTAAAAACTCACTTAGTGTGACATAACCTTAAAACTAAAAAGAGTGTGAAAATAACCAAAATCAACAGGAAAAAGAAAAGGAGATGGCTGAAGGGGAAATCAAGATAAGATTATTGGAAGAAAAAATTAAATACATAGAGAAAATTAACGAAGATAAAGATATGGTGATTAAAAATAATGAAAAGATTATAGAGAAATTAATAAATCAAAATAGTGAACTTATAACAATGGAAATGAATAGAGAAACAGATGATATTAGTAAGATCAAAAATAACAGTATTGAAATGATGAAAATGTTTAATTTGATAATAAATAGGGATGTTAACGTAGGTGGTGAAAAAGTCAATGTAGAAAATTATATGATGATGGAGGCCATGAAAGAGATAAAAGAAAATGTGTGCCAAATTAAAAGTGCAATAGATAAAAATGAGGATGCTCACAGCAAAAGTGATAGAATGGGATCCCAAAAAACGTATGCGCAGAAGGTGAAAGAAAACATGCAGGTACTTATTATCAAACCGAAAGGAGACAAGGCACGCGCTGAGGTAGAGGCTGAGCTAATGAAGAATGTTGATCCAGTACAGATGAATACAACAATAAAAATTGGGAGAAAAGTTAGGATTGGAGGGATACTATTGGAGTGCGATAAGGAGTCAGCAACTGAGGTTAGAGAGGTGATCACAAAAAAATATGGGGAAGCAGTATGATGTATCTCAACCTAAAAAATCGTATCCACGAATGAAAATAATTAAAGTACCAACAGATGTTTGTAAAGATAAAAATGAAATTAGAGAACTATTAATTAAACAAAATAAATTGGAAGATACACGGGATACGTTTGTGCTAAATGTCCTACACGCTACAGAAGAGTATAACAAAAAACAGGATCTTATAGTCGAACTAGATGTAGCAACATCTAACTCTCTATTAGTAGTGGGAAAGGTGTACATTAACCTAAACGAGTACAAAATTTTTGAATGTTTAAGGATCATGAAATGTTATAATTTTCATGGATACAACCATAAGGTTAGAGATTGTCGCCTTAAGCAAGTTTGTCCTGCCTGTGGGCAGGATGATCGATGTATTAGTGAGAAGTATCGCTGCATTAACTGTGTTAGAGCAAATGAGAGGTATAACGCTGATTTAAAAACAGATCATCCAAGCTGGGATCTTAGTTGTAAATGCCTACTTAAAACAGAGGAGGTGCAAAGAAGCAAAATGAACTATATATTTAATAAATAGCAATTAACATTGGTACACCTTAATGTACAGAGTTTGTATAGTAAAATAGACGAAATTAGGTACTATATAAAAAAAACAATTCAAAATTAGACATTATTGCGTTAACATAAGCAAGGTTGACAGCTGACATAGGAAATGAAGGTTTAGATCAATGGCTATGAAATTGTGAGGTGTGATACTGACACGAGGCATACAGGAGGGATTTTATGTTACATTAGAGAATCAGAGAAATTTGAAATTATAAAGAGCATCAGTGTTGAAAGAAAATGGTGGATGTTGGCTATTAGGGTACGGAATGATATAATAATTGTGGTATATAGATCACCAGCATACAGTGTTGCAAGTTTTCAAATTGGAATTGATGAAGAGGTTAACCAAATAATAGAAATGACGGCTAAGATGGTTCACATATTGGGAGATATGAATATAGATATTAGTAAGGATACGTACTATGGGCAAATGTTGTTGCAGCGGATGGGTAACTATGGGTTAAAGCAAATAGTAAAAGATCCTACAAGAATTACGTTGACAAGTGAGACACTAATAGATGTAATGTTCACAAACAGTGATACAGTAAAGGCTGAAGTCAAAAGAACACCAAAACTATCAGATCATGATATAATCAATATAACGATAAATACGGCAGCTAAAAGGGCAAAGAAGGAAGGTACGAGAACTGGATCGATATGCATAAGAAATACTAAAATGATTCTTAGTGACAAAGTTGAAGTCATTAAAAAATAAAAAATGGAATTATAGTGATGTAACCAGTTTATGCAACAGGCTGTATAATAATATTAATGAGACTCTAGATGAAATTGCACCAAAAAAAGTGATGAAAATTAATAACAATGCAGACAATAAATGGTATGAGGAGATATTAAAAATGTCAAAAGAGAGAGATATTGCGTACAATTGTGCTAAGCTAAATGTTAATACACATAATTGGGAGACATATCCGAGAGCAAGAAATAAAGTAACAAACTTAATCAAATTTAAAAAAAAGAAATACTACGAGAAAATTATCGATGAAAATAAGGGGGATAGTACGGGAAAAAAAAAGCAATGGGTACTTCGTCCAAAGCAGCTCAGTTTGAGTACATACAATTCAAAGAAGACAGAGTCTATGGAGATAGCTGAGAAATTTAACGAATACTTTGTTAATAGTATTGAAGAAATTGTGGCATCCAATCCTGGCATTAATAGTGATATAATAGATGATGGTCAATCTAATAACAAAGAGATCCATGAATTGGGTGAGTTCAGAAAAATTGATGTTGAAAATATTAAAAGCATTTTGAAAGATGTTAAAAAACGTAACTCGCCTGATGAGATTGATATGAATTTAATTGGAAAATCTAATACTATAATGGAAAAAATTGGAGACATTATTAATAAAAGTATTGAGGAGGGGGTAATACCTAACATCAATAGTGACACCAGTGCCCAAGATAATAAATACAAAAAAAGCTGAAGAATATCGCACTATCAATGTACTGCCATTGGCTGAAAAGATAATGGGGTTGCATGTAAAAGAACAATTATTGGAACACTTGAAAAAAACAGATATACTTATTGAACAACAATCTGGTTTTCGTGAGGATCACTCATGTGAAACTTCGCTACAATTAATGTTAGATAAATGGAAAAATTTGATAGACGTGAATAAGAAGGTCTTGACAGTCTTCATTGATTTTAAACGTGCCTTTCAGACAGTTTACAATTGAATACTTGTGGGAAAATTACAAAAGTATGGTGTGAAGAAAAAAGCCTTGGAATGGTTCATCAACTATCTAACTGACAGAACACAGATGACAAAAATTGGTGAAGAAAAATCCTCCAGCAAAAAAGTGAAGTACGAAGTGCTGCAGGGATCAATATTAGGACCAATATTGTTCATAATCTATATCAATGATATTATTAGTTGTCTAAGTGGAGGAACCTTGGTTAACCTATTTGCGGACGATACCGGAATAACGGTGTTTGGTGATACAGTGACAGAAGTGCTATTACTAATGCAAAGTGAGCTCAGAAATCTGTAAGTGTGGTTGTGTGTTAATAGCTTGTTTGTAAATGTTGAAAAAACAAAAGCTATGCTATTTTCTAATAACACTGTCAGCTTGAATAAACTATCTTTGTTTTCAGAAGAAATAGATTATGTATCAGAATATAAATATCTAGGGGTAATGTTAGATACCAGACTAAACTTTAATAGCCATGCTGCTTGTATAAGAGAAAAACTTAGTAAAAAAATCAATTATTTTTATAGAATAAGCTCTAACTTGTCTAAAAATACAAAAATTACCATATATAAATCTACAATAGCGCCCCACTTTGACTACTGTTCAACAATATTGTACTATCTTAATTTAAGTCATAAGAATGAACTCCAAAAGCTGCAAAATAGGGCAATGAGGTGTATATTAAGAGTTAACAGGTATACACCAATAAGACTAATGTTAGATGGGCTCAAATTCATGTCTGTTGAGCAGAGATTGTTTTTTAACTCTATGTTATTTATTTTCAAAATAGTTAATGGGCATGTGCCAAGCTATCTGTGCAACAAAATAATGTATTTTAAAGATGTGCATAATTACGAGACGGGAAACTGTAAAAATTTATATGTAAAAAGGGTAAAAACAAGTGGTGCGCAGAATACATTATTTGTTAGGTGATTAAGTAGTTTTAATAAGATACCAGATGATCTAAAATCAGAAACTAATATTATAAGATTTAGAAAAGGCGTAGCAGACTTTGTAGGGGTTAGAGTAATAGATAGTGTAATTAGAGAGAGATGAAAGAAAGGAGTGTATATACAGTGAGCGGCAAAATTATGGAATAAATTCAATAAAACTGAAACCATAGGTTTTTCAAAAAAAAGTTTCCAATAAAAGTTGTTTGGTTTAAAGGTATAATCACTAAACATATTTTTATTTTTTATATAAAATTTGTTTTCAAGGTCATTTCAAGGTCAACATTGTTTTTTTAAATGCAAACCTATATTTTTTCTAAAAGAAATTTACAGCTCTTCAAAAAATAAACAACTTTTATCTAAATCATTTTTTTATACCATTCTTAGTTTTGAAGTTATACCGAGTTTAACATTTTGGATCGTAAACTTTTATCCCATTGAAATCAAGTGTACTTTACCTTAAAATGTAATTATGTGATGACGTCATCATTTTGAAATAGCAACAACGTTTATTTGAATTTAGCATTTTAGATCGTAAATGTCTTAAAACATAACTATTTTGTCCGATTAAAGCCAAGTGGGACTTAAAATGTGAAAGAATCTACATTAGCATTACAAACAATAAACAAATAATACACTTTTGAAATTTTTTGTTGTATAATGAATTTCAATCGTATTAAATTGATTGATTTTACAAAAGGCATGATTTTTGGCTCGACCAGCGTTTGCTTAAATTTAATAATATCATTTTTATTAATCGCCTTGCAATAACGTAAGCAAATAAAATAATGGCTCGCTTAAATGAAACTCAACGGATTGAAATTTTGATTCTCGTTGGATGCGGAGATAAGACCAGAACTCAGCAAGAGGTATGCACTATGTTTAATGCAAAGTATCCAGATAGACCTATCAGCCAATCCACGGTTAGTAAAATCGAGAAAAAATTTAGAGAAACTGGACATGTTAAACATATTCCAAATGCCGGGCGTCCTGATAAACTTAGGGAAAATGTTAAAATTGATATTTTGTTAAGTATTGAGGAGAATCCTCATAGTAGTTCTCGACAAGTTGCAGCAGATAATGAAATCAGTCAGCCATCTGTATTACGTTTTTTAAAACGAGAAAAGTACCATCCTTATAAAATACAACTAGTCCAGGAGCTCAATGAAGATGATCCCGATCGCCGGATGCAATTTTGTGAAAATATGCAGGATGTATGTAACCGCAATCCACAATTCCTTCGCCAAATCGTTTTTTCGGACGAAGCCACTTTTTCCTTAAATGGCGTAGTGAATAAACAAAATTGCCGGTATTGGAGCAGAGAGAATCCTCATACACAATACATAGTTGACAATCGAATAATTGGCCCTTTTTTCTTTGAAGAATCACTCACGGGGCAGAGGTATCTAGAGTTTTTAAGAAATGATCTTGTACCTGCCCTAGCAAACATATTTCCGAATGAAAATGATCCTGACTTACCAAATCCTAACATCTGGTTTCAACAAGATGGTGCACCTCCACACTTTGCACGTCCAGTACGGGAGTTTTTAGACACCTACTTTCCTGGGAGGTGGATTGGCAGACGAGGACCGATGGAATGGCCCCCAAGGTCAGTTTTTATTAGTATTAAAATGCTTTTTTAACATCCTTTAAGAAGGAGAAAAAATGTTGCTATTTCAAAATGATGACGTCATCACATAATTACATTTTAAGGTAAAGTACACTTGATTTCAATGGGATAAAAATTTACGACCCAAAATGTTAAACTCGGTATAACTTTAAAACTAAGAATGGTATAAAAAAATGATTTAGATAAAAGTTGCTTATTTTTTGAAGAGCTGTAAATTTCTTTTAGAAAAAATATAGGTTTGCATTTAAAAAAACAATGTTGACCTTGAAATGACCTTGAAAACAAATTTTAAATAAAAAATAAAAATATGTTTAGTGATTCTACCTTTAAACCAAACAACTTTTATTCAAAACTTTTTTTTGAAAAACCTATGGTTTCAGTTTTATTGAAATTATTCCATAATTTTGCCGCTCACTGTATGATATATATTTTTATTTATTCTCTCTTTATGAATATGTATATATGTTGTATATTTTTACTTTGTGAATATGTATATTATGAAATGTATATTAATAGTACTTGGTTACTAAATAAAGTAGGTATATATTTATTTATATTTATTTAATTTTTTCACAGCTGGTACGGTTTAGAAGTTATTTAAAAACATGTACGAAGTTGTATGCCAATTTTTCATTAAAGAGGGGCTTTTTTAAAAAAATAAATACCCGAGACTTCCTAAAAGACTATTTGACCAATTTTAAGATGAAAACAGAGAATAAATATTTTCTCTAAAATGCTTCGTTTTTAATTTAAATTAAAATAAAATTAACAAAATAAAAAAAACTTATTTACATATAGGATTACACTTTTTAGGGATAGTTTTCCATCTACTTTTGTTTCGCTAGTTCATTTAGTGCATAAAATACATTTGTCTTTAATTGAATAGGAACATTTTCTAACAATGCTAGCAGCCGATAGTCGATAGTTGAAATTTGAAAAGAAACCATTTTATTTAAAATGAAGACATCTGGTTTTAAAAATGTGCATTTGTATAATTTTATGAAAGCATATTTTATTGTATCAATTTTAAATAAAATGATTTCTTTTCACATTTCAATCTGGTTGTGTGTGTTTTCGAGTGAACATTACCTTTTTTAATTACGTTAAAATGAACTACACGAATGCTGAGATGTGCGATATGCATTTTGTATACGGTTCAGCGAATGGTAGTTCAATACTTGCCCAACGTATCTATCAAGAAAGATTCCCAAAGCGCCAAATCCCTCATCATTCGATATTTGGTCGACTTCATCAACGTCTTTGTGAAACTGGAAGATTTGGTAAAAATACAGCTGATAACGGGCGACCTCGAGAAGTTAGAACTCCACAATTAGAGGGAAGATTGCTCTCGCTCTAAATGTAAGCCATGCTACAGTTTGGAGGATATTAAAAAGTCAGCTTTTATATCCATACCATATTCAACGAGTACAAGATTACTGAGTGACTTTCCAAAAAGAGTAGAATTGTGTAGATGGATAAGAGTAAGACTTGCAGAAAATCCTCAGTTCTTAACTCAACTCTTCTTCGCCGACGAGGCTAGTTTCTCCAGGAACCAAATTATGAATTTTCATAATAATCACAATTGGGCGGAGGAAAACCCACATGCATTAGTTACAGCTCGTCATCAGCATCAATTTTCACTTAATGTGTGGACCAGAATTATTGGAGATCATTTGATCGGCCCATATTTTTTAACAATGAGGCTAACTGGAGAAGTCTATCGTGATTTCCTTGAGCAACAGCTGCCAGCATTGTTGGAAAATGTTCCTCTTCGATTAAGAAGACAAATGTATTTTATGCATGATGGTGCGCCTGCACATTTCAGCATAGTTTCTCGACAGTATTTGGACAATTTATATCCTAATCGTTGGATTGGTCGAGGAGGCCCACAGCCTTGGCCACCTCGATCTCCAGACTTAAATTCCCTGGATTTTTTTCTATGGTGTCACCTAAAATCAATGGTTTATACAACACCCATTGAAAATGTTGAAGAACTAAGGAATCATATTGTTGCATCCTGTGAAATAAATCGAAATACCCCTGGTGTTATTGAACGAGTTCGAAATTCAATGCTGAGAAGAATAGACACTTGTAAGTTGGTGGCAGTCATTTTGCACAGTTATTATAATTTAATATTAAAGTATTCGAGGTCAGCTAAGCCATTAAATAATTAAAATTAAGTAAAGAAATTAAGAATGCATATAAATACTTAGAATTCTTAAACATAGAACTTTTAAACTTACATAAATTCTTAGCTTCATATTTGCACCCTTCTGAATTTGACGTTTTTGACCAACGTTGTAGAATTAATGCGTTCTTTAACGGTAATAGGTTAAAACTTAAATTAAGGAATAAAATTAAGATTTTGAAACGCTTGAACAACAACAACAATAATAATGTAAATAGATGTACATACAATAATGTAAATAGCTGTACATACAATGTTAATATAGATCTTAATGATCCAGGTACACGAACTGATACTTCGATCGAGCAATTTGCTTCGTCAAATAACAGTTTAGGTTTACAACATAAAATTAATTTTAATCAAAACTGTGTAACACAAATTGGAAATAGTTTCACAACAACAGTGGATTTAATTAATGAACAGATTGATGATTTACCTGTTGGCTCACTATTAACTTTAGACAATTCCATCCAAAATAAACTAGGTTCGGTTTCAAAGATACTTATTGATAATAATATTATTGATATAGATGAGACAGTTATTTTGAATGTTGACAATAAATCTCACAATGATATTGGAAGTGATAGTGTTGATATTGATGTTGATTCCAGCATTTCAGCTGTTGATCAAGTTTTAAATAATTCACATTCAACACCGAGTAATACTGTTGGAACATTCAATGGTTCTAAAATAGACGTGGATCACAACTTGAACATTAATCATATGAGAGGTTTGAATACCATCTTTTTACACCCTAATTTACAATATGAATTAAAGTCTACTTTTACTAAAAACATTATTCAGAAAACGTTCTTTGATAGGGTTTTAAACTTCTCTAAGGTTATTTTCGATGATAATGAATTTTCCATTTTGAATTATGGCTTTAAGTTTAACTCATATGATGGCTTCGATTATAAGCAAGTTAATACTTTAGGACTTGAAATTATTAATTTATTTGACAGATTCAAAATTAAAGATGAATCTTTTCAACAAAAAACTATAAAAATTTTAAATAATGTCAATAACCACCTTGACACTGGTAAAGATGATATTTTTATCAAATTAAAAGAGAAAATTTCCACTAATAAGCTAAGTTTATCTAAAGCTGATAAAGGGAACACTCTAGTCATATTAAATAATTCTGATTATCTTGATATTGTTGAAAAGTTTTTAATTAATTCTAACTTTAGACCTTTGAACAAAGATCCAACTACTAAATTTTCAACTGTAGTTAAGGAAGTTTTCCTTGATGCAAGTAATTTGGGCATTAATACTAGAAATTTTCAAATTCTGAATCCAAAAATACCTAAACTATACGGGTTACCTAAGATACACAAAATTGACTCCAATAATATGGATAATGTTCGAATATCTGACATACCTATTAGACCGGTGGTATCTTTTGTTAACTCACACACGTATTTGTTGGCTAGGTGGTTAAACCAATATATTATTAGTTCAACTGGTTTTAATAACCCTTATAGTATTAAAAATTCAAATGATCTTGCTCAACAACTTGTTACTTTTAATGTTCTTCCATCTTATAGATTAATTTCTCTTGATGTGGTTAGCTTATTCACTAACATACCTGTTCAGGATTGTATTGACTTAACGAGTGAATTGTTGAACGAGGCTGACTTGGGTGACTATGAACTACTAGCGATAGTAAAATTGTTAAAATTAGCTTTGAGCCAAAATTTCTTTAAGTTCAATAATAAAATATATGAACAAACTGATGGCTTAGCCATGGGATCACCCCTAAGCCCACTAATGGCGGAAATTTTCATGAAAAGTTTGGAATTTAAATTGTTTGAGTCTTCTTTGAATTGTGTCACTAAAATCTGTTTTTGGAAAAGGTATGTTGATGATATCTTTATAATATTTAATGGTAATGATCATGATTTAAATCAACTATTACAGTTAGTTAATCAATTACACCCTAAAATCAAATTCACTGTGGAAATTGAAAACAACAACAAGTTACCTTTCTTAGATATCTTAATTGAGAGATCCAATTATAATTTAGATTTTTCCATTTACCGTAAACCTAGTTTCACCGACACAACAATTAATTTCAATTCTAATCACCCTAGAGCGCATAAGTTGGCTCCGTTTCACAGCTTCACTTATAGATTATTCACTATACCAATGAATATTAAAGATTTTGAAGATGAAGTTAACACAATCAGATTAATTGGTTATAACAATAATTTTCCTGATTCACTCATAAAACAGATTATTTCTAAAATGCGTTTAAAATTATTGTATAAGAATGCTTACACTCAAAATTCTTTAATTGAGCAACCGAATTATGGATCACTTACTTATGTTAATAATAAATGCCATGATTTGTTAAAACTTTTTAACAAAAATAACATAAAAATTTCATTTAAAACTAATAACACCCTGAATAGTTGTAAAAACAATAAAGATAAAACTGATAAAGGTTGCAAGAATGGTGTCTATGAGTTAATTTGTGATTCTTGTCATGCTTCATATGTGGGTCAAACTCGTAGAGCCTTTTCGATTAGAATAAAAGAACATTCGGCTGCAATTAGATTGAATCGCCCTCAAAAGTCAGCTTTTGCTGAACATATTTTGGAATCTGGCCACAGACACAGCATAGATAAAGATTTTAAAATTTTACACACATGTGATAACGCCAAATTATTGAATCATTTAGAAAACTTCGAAATATTAAAATGTGAACTTAATGACCAAGTTATAAATTTGAACACCAAGTTAGAATGTAGTCACATACCGTTCTACAAACAATTGATGGCGTTACATGATCATTAACTTATTATCATTTGATTTACTTAACTTAAATTTTCATCACCCACAATAGGCAACCCATCTCACTGTTATTTGGGCAATCAATTTGATTTGATTTTCATAATTTATAATCTTCGTTTTGTCTGTAGTTTGCAAGTTCACTTCTTGTTGTGTCTGGTGTTTACGGTTCGATTGACACTTTTAATTCCGTGACTTTTGCTTCTTTCAATCCCAACTGAAGCCCGCCATAAGGATTTTTTAGGTTAAGAAAAATTTTTAATCTTAAATTATTTAGAACATCCTAAGTATTTGATGTTTGTAATGGTGCACACAAATGAAATATAGTTAAAAAGGATAGATGAAAGTTGTATTTTGACTAGATGTTTAATTTTGTGATTGACTTCGGTGAGTTAGCCTGATAAGTCTTCTTGTTCATATTTAATTTTATAATGTGTTTTCTCCTCATTAATTTCCATTTTGTAATTTTAGCCTTGATTACTGACTATGATTTGACAATCCTTCCTTCGACATATGCTTTGATCAATTTCCACTATTATATTATTGTTTTATACTATCTACTTATTTGTTGGATCCTGGTTTATGCCTGTTTTGAGTCTCGAGTTAAGCGTCAACTTAATTATCTAATTCCATATTTTACTTGAACGTTTTTGATGTAAGTACTTTGCTTTTAAAAATAATAATTTTAATTACTGTTTTATATTTTGTGTGCTATTTTATATTTTATATATACATATATTTTAAACTTTTTTAACTTTTTAACTTCTTATACATTTTAAATTATATTTTATGCGTTTTAAATTATGCTAAAGTTTAACAAATTGTCACCACTTTGTTACAACGTAATCTTAATGTTTACATAAATACTATATTTTGACGTATTTTCTTAATTTTTAGTTTATGCGCCTGAAGATGAGGGATATGTACCCTTGAAACATGTTGCGTTAATTGTTTATTAAATTAAATAAAGTTGGATAGAAGGAATCTCCGTTTTGGTGTGTTTTTGTTCTAATATTTTATCCAAATCTCCGTAACAATTCTCTTGAATTTAATTAAAATTATTTTTACACACAATTTTATTAATAATACATGTTTAATTTTGTTATCATTTTTATTACACAGTAATTTTTAATTTATTATTTTTTGGGGTGCAAAGCTAGTTCGCCTCCTCGTGGTGCACCATGGGTAATTATAAATGAACTAGCGAAACAGAAGTAGATCGAAAACTATCCCTAAAACGTGTAATCCTATAAATAAGTTTTTTTTATTTTGTTAATTTTATTTCAATTTAAATTAAAAACGAAGCAATTTAGAGAAAATATTTATTCTCTGTTTTTGTCTTAAAATTGGTCAAATAGTCTTCTACGAAGTCTCTGGTATTTATTTTTTAAAAAAGCCACCCCTGTTTAATGCAAAATTGGCATACAACTTCGTACATGTTTTTAAATAGCTTCTAAACTGTACCAGCTGTGAAAAAATTAAAGAGATCAAAAATTTTCAGAAAAAAGCAAGGAATTAGAATATCTCATTTAAAATGTTAAGTGGGGTAGCACAAAAAAGTAATGGCATAAAAAATGGGGTCTATACCCCCAAAATACATCCCCCTGTATTTTATTTCGATATTTGAAACAGTTTAATAATTAACATTGTTTATCTCTTATGCAATTTCTCTATCTGCCTTAATTTAGGCAGAAAAACAACATAACCTCAACCTTCTTTTCAAAATTTTGGCTAAAAGGTCTGTACAAGATAATACCACATGTTCTTAAAACTAAAATATGTGGATTTAACTCTATTTATTTTAACTCAAAAGTGCTTCGTTAAGCTTCTATTGATCATACAAATTTTTATTATTTTAAACATTTTCAATGTGTCTAACAACTTTAAAATTCTAAATTCCCTGACCTTTCCAGGTATTCCAGACAATGTTTTATTAAATGAGTTAAAGAGAAAAAAATGTTTGAAAATATTACTAATATATTATTAGTAATATTTTGCTATGCACTTTATTTAATTTACGAGCTAAATATTGAAAATTTTCAAACCTTAGAATAAATAGGTGCTTTCCAAGTAAATTTTAACTACTCTGGACTGAGTTGCTAAATAAAAACGACTTGGAACACGTAAGGAGTCTGCTCTGTTAACATGACATAATAAAGAGTGCCAATCAGAACGAATTAGGTAGGTACTTCAAGGGACTGGGACGAAGCAAAATGGAGTGTTTCAGAGTAGTTCACTCCGATCCTCCTGGAACACCCTCGAGTAGTTCGGGGCTACTTTGGACTGCTCTGGACTACTCAGAGTGGTTACCTGGAAAGCACCTATTAATTAGGTACACAATACCTAATATAACCTAACTTAACATGTACAATCTGCTTCACCGTAATGTAGCACACTAAAGAAATATTAGTGACAATAAGCTTTTGTGCGGCTTGAAATATAAATAAGAATGCTTGTTAGATTAAAGAGTTTGGTGTAGGAAAAAAATTTTTATTATAATATGGCTATTCTTAGCATTTCTTTTGTGTGCTAAATCTCGGGGAAAAATATTGTACATGAACACGAATGTCTGGCACATCAATAATAAAATCATAAGAAACTAATGAAAAATAATCATAATATTAAAGCAGATTTTAAGTTTACAGGTTTTAAAAAAAAATTAGTTTGAATTTTTTTGGAGACCTAAGAAGTATTTTTGAATAAAGATAAAATCGATTAAATTGTTCTATTTTGATCTCGGAATTAGGTAGTGTTTTTATATACAAACATATTGGCAAAAAATTTCATTTTTTCTTAAGACTGGGGAATTGTGCAAAAGAGAGGGAAAGGCAGCAACCGTTATTTTAACATTTTTTCATAAAAGATTATAAATAAAAGCTGTATGCTCCTTATGATTATAGTTATTAGTCTTTAAGTTTTACCTAATTTTTCTAAGAAATAAAATTCTGGGATATCATAGAAGTGGAAATATAATAAAATTTGGAAAAAATGTTCTATTTCAACTTCTACTCTCTTCCTGGGGCACATATTTAAAAAATAAATGCTGAAATTTAATGATTATTATGCAAAAAAAAAAATAAAACAAACAATTGCTATACTTCTCTCTTGTTCTCACAATTTCCCCATCTTAAGTTTGGTTATGAATGAAATAAAAATAATTTTTTTCTGCCCAAATTAAGAGATATAAAAATTGTACAATGTACAAAAAAGTTTATAATTACACTATTTAGCTACAAATAAAATATTATGCAGCCACTTAAAAGTTAGAAGACATTTTGGATATCAATGACCTAGTTTTAACCACTCTTATTAGATGCAGAAGTAAAATATGTTGCCAAATATACCTTTTTTCTATTCATATACCAAATTTTATCCTGATCGTTCAAACCAATTATTTTTAGTAATTTAAAAAAAAATCGTAATATTTTTAAGAATTTAAAAGGTCTTTAACAACTTAATGAAGCAATTCTGAATGTAAATAAGTTTGGTTAAATCATCTTATTTTGATCTCAGGAAAAGGTATCATTTTTTAAAGACCTTTTAGAGACAACCTCTGTATAATCAAATATTATAAAACTTTTTGCAAAAACATCTGAAAATGATGGTCAACTTTTGTTTTTCAAATAGTAACATGGGCACCAAAATTTAATTCCAAGAATAATCCTAGCCAATACAAATATATTTTTTACGGGATTTTTTAAATTATTCCTTTTTTTTTTACAAATAAAATATTATGCAGCCATTTAAATGTTAGTAGATATTTTGGACATCGATGACTTACTTTTGACCACATACATAGCATGTAGGAGTGAAATGTTTATGAGAGAAAACAAAACGACAGCTTAGAACGATCTCCTTCTTTATGGTTAATTTTCATAGCTTGCTGGCAGATCGTTTTAAGCTGTCATTTTGTTTTCCCTCATAAAAATCCATATGATCGATAAGCAATTTAGGTGAAATATGTTGTTCAAAAATACCATTATTCTGTATAAATTCATATAGCAAATTTTATCCTGATCGTTCAAAACAATTTATAGTAATTTAAAAAAATCTAAATATTTTTAAGAAGTTAGATCTTCTATAGCAACTTAACAAAGCAATTGATATACTTAAATAAGTTTTATTAAAATATCTTATTTTGATCTCACTGTGTGGTATCATTTTGTACATACTTTTCAGAGATAAACAAATATAAGACTTTTTGCAAAAACTTCTGAATATTATGGTCAATTTTTGTTTTTCGAGTAGCAACATGGGTACAAAAATTAAATTCCAAGAAGAATCCCAGAAAATAATACAAACACATTTTTTAAATTTTTATTTAATTTTACTTGAACTTTTGATTAAAATCACTTTTTTTAATTTTTTTTTGTTACATACAGGGTGTCCTAAAAATGGCTCTCCACATTGTTTAACCTTTAACTAAGTACTGCAAAATAAAAACAAAATTCTATCCGTCGTGGAACACTTCTTTTTGAGTGCACTTGGTAATCATCTTTACTTTAAAACAGAGTATATTTAACATTTAAGAAATGAAATAAGAAGTAACACATAAACTAAAAAATTTTAGAAATAAAATTAAAATTCTAAAAAATTTGACAAAAGTACTATCAGATACTTATCAATTAAATTTGATTTACTTTTCAATGAAACATTAAAAGTTAAAAAAATGAAATGTTGCGTGATTGTGCAAATCAAATTACAACTGTTAAAACAGTAATTATTCAATTTGCACTAAAAGAACCAATGCTCCTGGAAACTGGAAAAGCCTTATTATCAAATATTTTAAAGTTGCAAAAAAATTAATTCCTATTTTCAACTTTTTTTCTACGTACTCTAAGTGTCCCTAAATCAGATCTGGGCCTGGCCAGCACTGGCAAAGATTATTCTTGGAATTTGTATTTTGTTATCATGCTACCATACAAAGAATCAAATGTTGCGTATAATTTCTCTGATTGTAACGGGAACATTAAATCATCCTAAGTGGGGGTACCGGGAATGTGAAGTGCGTGATCGGATAAGGGATAAGTTAAGATCAGCAGAGTTCTGTATCCCGAACCGAGTGTATCGGCCGTTCCCTGTTCCAATAAAAGTATAAAGTGCCGCGGTGATTTTCGCCCGTTCTTTGTTCTTTCCACGCGGTGTATTGTTACGCCCGGGTTATTAGTTATTATTTTGTTAATTTTTATCAACATTTATTTGTAAAACATCATTCGTGTACGATTTGAGAATATAGTTATTTTAGTTGAAGTCGTGTTTACTTTATTGAATGTGTAAAGGTCAAAGATCCCATAATTTAAAAATTCATCCCTGAGAGTGTTACAAAATTGGCGCCCAACGTGGGGCCTTTAAAACAATAAAGTGGAACTTTCATTTAACTTAACAAAGTAAACAAAGTGTGTGCTTGGAAATGATCTAATGGTAATAACGAGAAGTCAGCAAAATCAACCAAATATGTCTGATGCACAACCCGTGGTAATGTCCCCAGATCAATTTTCGCAACTTTTGGCAACTTTAACAGCAAACATAACAGAAAGGTTGGTGGCAAATGCAAATCCTTCGGAACCACAGGCGGCGAAACAAGGTAACTTTGTTGCATGTTCTTCTAGATTTGATGGAAAGAAAGGACGTGACGTAAACGCATTTGTTGACGCCGTTTGTGTATATAAAGATTGTGCAAACGTCAGCGACGAAAATGCTCTAAAGGGTTTCTCCATGTTATTAACTGATGATGCTGCAACATGGTGGAGAGGAGTTAAGCACGAAGCGGTTAAATTTGATGACGCGTTACGTTTATTACAACATGCTTTCGGTCAACAAAAACCAGCATATAAAATTTATCGCGAGATTTTTGCGGAAGAACAAGACTTAAGTACACGTACGGACATATTCATAAACAAAAAGAGAGCATTGTTTGCTCAGTTACAAGAACAAACATTAACAGAATCAGTGCAAATCGACATGTTATACGGATTGTTACATCGAGAAATTCGGGAACGGGTACCGCGAAATAACGTTAAGACATTTTCCGACCTTCTGGAACATTCTCGGTGCGCCGAAGAAACATTATCGGAACTGCAATTATTAAAAACAAAACAAGACGTTGCTAGTGCGGATCGCAGATTAAGGTGCTCTTTTTGCAAAGCATGCGGTCATGACGTTAAATATTGCAGAAAGTTGGAAAAAGAAAATAAACAAAATAATCAAACATCTGACGTGAATCACAAAGAGTCAGGTAAAAGTTTAAATACAAAATTTTTCTCACAAAATATTGTATGTTACGGTTGCGGAACAGCAGGTTACATCAAATCAAACTGTCCGAAGTGCCAAATTAAAGATACACAAATTAAAGTAGAAGCTTCGAGTATCGGATTTTATTCTATGGATTCCGAAATATCTTTGAATCCGAAATCGAGACCGGTTTTGATGGTTGAGATATTAGGAGTACTAGGTCGTGGTTTTGCAGATACAGCGGCAAAACAAAGTGTCGCTGGGCATTCGCTGTATAAAATTCTTAAAGAAAATGGGCAACATTTTACTGAAACTACTACGAACATTACTTTAGCAGATGGGAAAAAGAGAGAAGAAAAGGTTCTTTTAACCACAGTTACTGTGAAATTATGTCAAAAGGAAATTCCTACGACATTTGTAATAATGCCAGCAGCAACCAATAATTCGACACTACTGGGTATCGATTTTCTGAAGGACGCTGGATTAGTATTGGATATCCAAAAGAGTGAATGGTATTTCGCTGATGAACCACAAAATATCCATAAGTTATTACTTGAAGATGATCATTCTGAAATATTGTTTGCCTCAGTAGAAAATGACAATGGTTTAGATTTAAGAGCTGGTGAAGGTCATAACCTAGATGAAACTCAGCGTCGCGAGGTTAATAAGCTGTTGAAGGTATCTTTAACTTCAGCACCTGTACTTAGGCAAGCAGACAATTCTCTTCCTTTTATAATTCGTACTGATGCCAGTGATTATGCGATCGGCGCAGTTTTGGTACAGGGGGAGGGAGTAGAAGAAAGACCAGTAGAATACATAAGTAGACTCTTAAGTGCAGCTGAGAAAAATTACAATACTACGGAAAGGGAAGCGTTGGCGGTGGTATACGCGGTTTCCAAATTCCGAGGTTATATCGAAGGAAGTGAAGTCACAATTGGTACTGATCACCAAGCATTAAGATGGTTGATGTCTTTGAAGTCTCCAAGTGGACGTCTGGCTCGATGGGCATTGGCATTACAACCCTATAATCTTAAAATTACGTATGTCCCTGGGAAAATGGAAAATCCAGATCAACCTATCGGATGTTTCCATGTTTCACATTTAACACCATTCCGAAGTGAAGAGGATTCTACGATCCCTACATCGGTGGTACCTAGAAGAAAGAGAGGTAGACCAAGGAAACGACATAGAGTTCCTGTACCTTCTCCGAGGGCGGTTTCCAGGTCCAGAGGGGGAGTCTGTAACGGGAACATTAAATCATCCTAAGTGGGGGTACCGGGAATGTGAAGTGCGTGATCGGATAAGGGATAAGTTAAGATCAGCAGAGTTCTGTATCCCGAACCGAGTGTATCGGCCGTTCCCTGTTCCAATAAAAGTATAAAGTGCCGCGGTGATTTTCGCCCGTTCTTTGTTCTTTCCACGCGGTGTATTGTTACGCCCGGGTTATTAGTTATTATTTTGTTAATTTTTATCAACATTTATTTGTAAAACATCATTCGTGTACGATTTGAGAATATAGTTATTTTAGTTGAAGTCGTGTTTACTTTATTGAATGTGTAAAGGTCAAAGATCCCATAATTTAAAAATTCATCCCTGAGAGTGTTACATGATGTTTTTTTGAAAAATTAAAATTATTTTATAATCTAATTATAGTATATATTATACCTTTAATGTAGGTATTATTTGAATTAAAACTTTTTAATAAGAAAAAATAAGAAAATATTTTATAAAAATTATTAGAAAAAATTTTAATTGTATTATTGACAGTGATTATTCTAGGAATTAAATTTTTGTAATCATATTAGCATTTGAAAAACAAAAGTTGTCTATCGTTTATCATTGTCTGCTATGTTTTTGGAAAAAAATAAAATCTGATAACAGTATTGTTTAAACCTTTAATTTGACTTATTTAAATTGGATCAATAATAATGAAGCCACTTCAGTGGGCGTTTTTTATTCTCTCTATTTTTATGCAATAATGCAAGGGTATTGATAGATCCACAGGTAAGATATAAAACTGAATCAAAAATATAATATCGCCTATTGCCTTATTAGCATTTTTTCATAGCATAATTGCTTTGGCTTCGCATTAAAATCCCCAAAATATTGTAGCTTAACGTAGATACTTTTGCCTAAAGTAAAATCAAATGATAGTAAATCAGCCTAGTTTAAAATAGCACACAATTGTATGTTTGGTAAAATAAATGCGTATAACAGGTAAAAGAATTGATTTAAAAACCAGAAAACCATGTTCGCACTTAAGGTGCATAGCAGTTACAAAGCCAGGTTTAAAAACGATGTGTATATTCACCCGAGCGCCCGGCCGATTAACCTCACTACTATTTGATGGGGAGTCGTAAACTGTGCAGAAGCGATGATTATTTTGAATTGCACGGAAATAAATTATAACCCATCTGATTTACTAATTTTCTCACCAAAAAATAAGCTAAAGGTAGTTTTTTTTGATAAATTTATTGAATACCTCTTAATTGAGCACTGTCAACGAACTATGAAATATCCTATTTAGTAATTAAAGAAGAGAGTTGTACTTTTTAGTTTGTATAAAATTGAAAATCTAGTTTTCCAATCATTAAAATTTGATAAAGTCCAATTTCAATTTTTAGAATTATCTGTAAATTTGTTTTTTGTTTTATTTTAGTTTTTCTATAAACTATAAATACTGCTATAAAAAGTGGAAACATGAACGCATCGAATCAATAATCAATACCATTAATTAAAACTATTATCGACAACATATTTCTTAAATGTATTTAGTTTTTTATTAAAAAAATCTTATTATTAAAAAACCTGAAAAAAAATAGAAAACCCAAAATTATATTGTATTACATAAAAAAATTAAAATGAAACAGAGAATATTATTTTTTATTGTATTTGTAAAAATCTTAAAAAAAATAAAAAAATGTATGTTTTATTGGCTGAGATTACACTTGGAATTATATTTTTTACTTTTATTGCCATTTTATTTATTTTTTTGGAATTTTTTATTTTTTAAAGTTTTTTACACAAACAATAAAAAAATAATTTTCTCTACTTAAATGTATTTTTTTGTGTAATACAATATAATTTACGGTTTTTTTTTAAGTTTTTTTAATACCACTTTTTAATTTTTTTGTTTACTCATTAAAATGAATTTATAAAAAATAAATACAATTAAGAAATACGTTTTCGATAACAGTTTAAAATTAACGGCATTGATTCACGATGCGTTCATGTTGCACATTTTTTAACAGAATTTATAAAAAAACTAGAGAAACTAAAAACAAATTTAAAAAAAATTCTAAAAATAGAAATTGAACTTTATCAAATTTTAATGATTGGAGAACTAGATTTTGAATTTTATACAAACAGTACAAAACTCTCGTCTTTATTTATTAAATAAGATATTTCATATTTCGTAATTTCGTTGGCGGTGATCAAATAAGAGGTATTTAATAAATTAGCTTATTTTTCGGTGAGAAAAAATTAGTAATAGTTCGTTGACAGTGGTCAATTAAGAGGTATTCAATAAATTTATCAAAAAAAAACTACCTTTAGCTTATTTTTTGGTGAGAAAATTAGTAAATCATCAGATGGGTTATAATTTATTTCCGTGCAACTGAAAATAATCAGCGCAGTTTACGACTCCCCGTCAAATAGTAGTAAGGTTAATCAGCCAGGCGCCCGGGTGAATATACAAATCGGTATAAAAAAGCAAAAAACCATATTAACGCTAAGTCAAGCTAAGCGTTCCATCAACACTTGCTTTGGTTTTTTTTTATTGTGAATTGCTGACCCCTGCTCTATTGCAATAAAGAATAATAATTACCTGTTATAGGTTATGCACTTTCTTAATTCAAAATACGCAACTCTTGATTACTTTCAAAACTTCTTGCGGTTGTTTTTTAACTGGATCTTAAACATAGACATCTTACTGTAGAAATGTTTCATACATAATGAAGTCATAGGTTCAGAACATGGACTTGCACTCCGTGGCGCTTCTACTCATAAATCAACCGTAGATTTTCTTCAACAAACTTAATATCTTCTGATATTATTTATAAACACCTAAAAATGATAAATAGTAGTGAGCAGCAGATTTATAATATTTATTGCTCCTATTGAATCAGTTTAATAAATATTTATTAATGATGAATATTTTACTCACTTTTTTGATAATAATTAAAAGTGTAATGGTATAAAGGGTTCATATATAAATGCTGGTGCGTAAATATGAGATATTTCATGTTCATGATGCACAAAAAATTAAATTTTCTTCTTATAAAATCACAGGAAAATCATAAAGCAAGCCGAAACAAATGCTGTCAGAACTGTCAAGGCGTCAAGTGGCTGACAACAGCAAGGGTGCGTTCTACCTAACGTTCAGGACCCACGTTCGGTACGTTCCACTAGATGCCCGAATACAATGACGGGAACGAGTCGCAAAACAAAGGGCTTATTTTTGAATTTCATTCGACAAATATTGGGAATTTTAATTACAAATTGATGGTTCTATAAATGGAGGATATTCGGTACTTGTCAGTGTCAAACATTGTGTTTAAAATGCATTATTTTACCTTATAACTACATATTTAACAAAACACAAATAGATTTAATAAGAGAGTTCTTTTCGGTTTTTTCGGATAGTTTTTATTATTAATCAAATCAACTAACAATACATTGCCGACGTTTCGCCACAACACCGTGGCTTTTTCAAGGCTACAAAAAAATGGACGATATTACTTTGAAATATTTTTAAAATGTCACATAAAAAACAAGGATTCTAATTTAACCACACATCTACATATAGTACATAGCACATTATCTTATTTTCATACCTTTGTAAAAGGAGTCAAAATTAATAATAAAACAGCAGCTTGGGATGATAATCATAAAAACAATTAAATATTTGGCCAAAATCATAGGACCTCAAATTATTTAACGTAGTATTAAATTCAATCATTAATCACCAAAAAAAAAAACTAACACACATCTGAAAAAAGGCGAATCGTTTAAGCCAACTGCGCATCAAGTACTGTACAAGTATTCAATTCCACAATGAGATGTATTTTTATAAATTTATTTTATAGGTATTATCATATTTATAATGTGTGTTTGGTTGCCTATTCTAAATATCTACTAATTTTTTTTCCCTTTTTTCTTTTTCCTCCCATCACTGTCCATTTTATTTTACAAATTGTTTTTTTAAAAAACATAAAATGCGCTCACGTACTCGAAGGTATGGAGCATCCTTTTAGAAACAACTTAAACAAAATTAAGAAACAGTTTATGAAAGCGGTATTAAATACGGAAATAAAAATTACATGTTGGTCCTTTAAAAAACTTAAAATTAAGATTGATTTAGATACTAAATGGTTACAATCAAAAATAACACCCCAAGATTTTAATTTATGTATGAAATTTATTGATTCGGATTTAAAATTTAATTTTGACCAGATTAAGCAAAATAATATTGTAAAAATTAAACATTTATATAACAGTGTTGCTAAGGACACAGTAAATTATAATACTAAAAGTAAATGTTTAATCAACCTAACAGATACTGAATTACCAACGTATGTTAAAGATATATTAAGTTTAGGTCCTAGGTTTAGTATCCAACCACCCCCTGAACAACTACCTATTAAAGAAATAGTTAAAGATGTGGAATATTTGGTACACAAGTTAAATGTTAATGATAATCAGAAAGAAATAATAAGGGGAAAATTCACAAATATTATTAGCAACCACATACATTATAGCAATAATATTAATGATTCTGAAAATTTGATTTATAATGATTTTTGTGATACAAAAAAGTGGTTAAAAACAAATACAGATATTGTAGTGACACGTTCAGATAAGGGGAATTGTACTGTGGTACTGTCTAAAGATCATTATGACAAAAAAATGTCAGAGTTAGTACAGGATAGTAATACTTATAAAATTCTTAAATCTGATCCAACAAAGAAAATTCAACTTAATGTCAACAAGTTGATTACAAAAATCAATAAAGATGGTGAAATTGATAACATCACAGCAAAAAATCTAAAAATAAATAATGGTGTGGCCCCAAAAATATACGGGTTACCAAAGGTACACAAACCACAGGTACCGTTAAGGCCTGTGGTCTCATGTATTCAAAGTCCGACTTACAATATTGCCAAATTCGTACATTCAGTCTTATCAGATGTCACTTCCACATTTGAATTTAGTGTAAAAAATTCATTTGAGTTTGTCCAATTTATTAACAATGTTAAAATACCTAACAACTATGTTTTAATCTCACTTGACGTACAGTCGTTGTTTACAAATATCCCCAAAGACCTTGTGATTCAAATTATAATAAAAAAATGATTGGAAATTTATTTCTTCTTTTACTGAAATAACAAAATCAAATTTTTTAAAAATTATTGAGTTCCTTTTTGAGAACAGTTATTTTATGTATAATAAACAATGTTACCAACAATTGTTTGGCTCACCAATGGGTAACCCGGCCTCTCCGGTACTAGCTGAATTGATTATGAATAAACTAATAACTCAGGTTATAAAAAGGTTACCTTTTTCGGTACCTTTTTTGAGGTTATATGTTGATGATACCATTCTGAGTATCCCTAAAGACATGATTGATGTTACATTAAAGGTGTTTAAGCAATTCCATGAACGCCTACAGTTTACCATGGAAATTGAAAAGGATAATAAAATACCTTTTTTAGATGTTATGGTACACAGGGATGATCAGGGTGGTATCACAACTGATTGGTATCAGAAAGAGATTAATTCGGGCAGAGTGTTGAATTACCTGTCTTTCCATAGATATGAACATAAGTTATCAATCATTAAACAATTGAAACACAAGATTTTAACTCTTAGTCATCCCAAATTTCATGCCAGCAATTTTAAGAAAGCGAAAAACATATTACTTAATAACAACTATCCACGAATATTGGTAAATTCGATATTTTATAATAACAACTACCTAAAAAGTTTAAGAACGTCTAATAGTATACAATCTCTTAACGGCTCTTCTGACCATCTTAACACCTTTGATGATAACCCAAGTAAATATTTTAAATTGATACATATTCCGGGTTTGTCCTATAAGTTAAAGAATACTTTACACAATACTTTTAAAGAGGAAAATTTCAAAACAGTGTTTTATAACACCCTTACAGTCAATAAATTATTTACTAGACTTAAAGATACAATAAAAATTGATGAACGTAGTTATGTTGTTTATAACATCCCCTGTTTAAGTTGTAAAAAATCGTATGTAGGTCAAACCAAGCAGTATTTATCAAAAAGAATCCAACAACATAAATTGAGCTGTAGAACTACTAATACTAATAATAATGATTATGAAACCGCTTTAGCATGTCACCATAAAAACACAAAACATACATTTGATTTCGATAATGTTAAAATTTTGGATCAAGAACAAAATTATTTTAAAAGACTTATGAGCGAAATGATTTATATAAATAAAATAGATTGTGTTAATTTTCAGACAGACATTGAAAAATTGAGTGGTGTATACAGAAACATAATTACACATATAAAATAATGGATAAAAAACGAAAATGTATCACAATAATAGACGTTGTAATTTTTGTTAAATTAAAATTTTTTTATTGATTAACGATAAATTTATGTTTGTATTTCTTTTTTTAAAAAAACAATTTGTAAAATAAAATGGACAGTGATGGGAGGAAAAAGAAAAAAGGGAAAAAAAATTAGTAGATATTTAGAATAGGCAACCAAACACACATTATAAATATGATAATACCTATAAAATAAATTTATAAAAATACATCTCATTGTGGAATTGAATACTTGTACAGTACTTGATGCGCAGTTGGCTTAAACGATTCGCCTTTTTTCAGATGTGTGTTAGTTTTTTTTTTTGGTGATTAATGATTGAATTTAATACTACGTTAAATAATTTGAGGTCCTATGATTTTGGCCAAATATTTAATTGTTTTTATGATTATCATCCCAAGCTGCTGTTTTATTATTAATTTTGACTCCTTTTACAAAGGTATGAAAATAAGATAATGTGCTATGTACTATATGTAGATGTGTGGTTAAATTAGAATCCTTGTTTTTTATGTGACATTTTAAAAATATTTCAAAGTAATATCGTCCATTTTTTTGTAGCATTGAAAAAGCCACGGTGTTGTGGCGAAACGTCGGCAATGTATTGTTAGTTGATTTGATTAATAATAAAAACTATCCGAAAAAACCGAAAAGAACTCTCTTATTAATTTAAAATACAACGGATAAAAAACTATTTGGATTGGACAAATAGATTTATTATTTAAAGCTTCAGTAAAGCTGTACTAATGCGATAAATCGAAGAAGTAAGTACCGAATATAGAAGCCCATATTTTTGCCACCAGAGGGCGAGCGGCTTCTTAAAATTGGTGCGCTCTGTAGTAGCCTAAAGTTTTGTATTCTAACGTATTTGTGCCTAATGCAAAAGTGTATATACAAGCATCTAAAAGGCCAAATTTAAAAATGCACAAAACCGTATATGCACTTAAAGTTAAAGTGCATAATAGCTAAACAGCCTAATTTAAAAAATACACAAAACCGTATTTGCGCCTAAAGCAAATACGGATAACAGCTAAACGGCCTAATTTAAAAAACCACAAAACCGTACTCGCGCCTAAAGTAAAAGCGCATAACAGCTAAATGGCCTAATTGATTTAAGTTTCTCGTGACTCTTTAAAAATTATTTATGTCATTAGGATCTTAAATAACACGACGTGAACCATAATGATTGGTTACGACCCGAATTACATACAAAACCTTATCTGCTTTCTGCTTGCATAAGTGATGAAAAAATCAATTTTAGTAACGATTTTATTATACGGGGTGTTTATGGTTCACCCATTAATCTTTAAAGAGGTGATACTAGAGGTGAAAATAAGTAGAATGACAAAAAATCATCTTAGTAAAACTTAATTATAAGAGATTTATAGCCTTTTGAAGATGCTGCCAAAAAGTGTGTTTTGACGATACTAATTCCAAACGGTTTACATTATACTTTTCAAATTTGTTACAGATCTTTATAAACTTTAGATTTATTATTATAATTTTTTTGAAATTTTTTGATAGTTTCTAAAGGGTAATTTTGAATAGGCTTGAAGATTTTCCAAACTTTGCAAGGGTTAAACATCAAAGCTTTTTATTCTTTTAAAATAATATTCTTTGCTTTATTTTATACAAAAAAAATTATCTTATTCTAACTCGCTAGGATGCACCGTTTACCCAAAAACGGCATTTAGCCCCCCTGCACACTAGCGACAAAATGACGGGCGGCAAATGTTCGCGCGTATATTATATATTACTATGACGAAATATCGCGTCAACTTAACGCAAGTGTGTAGATGTCAATATGGCACAATGTACAGCAAAGACGCGCGAAAATTTACAACGCTTCATTTTGGGAACACGTTGGTGGATCGAAATTTGCTGCATCGAAATATTGTCCGATCGAAGTATTACCGGATCGAAAAGTTGCTGCACCGAAAATTTCTGCATCGAATATTGCTAGATCGAAAATTGCTGGGCCGAAATATTGCCCGTTCGAAACTTTGCTGGTTCGAAATATTGCTGCGTCGAAATATCGCTGGATCGAAACATCGCTGCGTCGAAATATTGCTGGATCGAATATCGTCGCATCGAAAAATAGAGGGGGTAAAGCAGAACAGCTGCAAGCGTCAACTTTTGAACCGCGTCTCTGCATAAAATTTAGTATAATTATTTAAATTATATTTTCAACACTTCAATATCAATATCACTAGTCTCTAGTCCTTCTTATTGCTCTTAGGTGAGGTAGAGCTTTATATTTACAGTGAGACGCTTCGATATTCGATCCAGCAATGTTTCGGTGCAGCGATGTTTCGGTCCAGCGATATTTCGATGCAGCAACATTTCGAACGGACAACCTTGTAAACTGCCCTCGCTCATTAAATAAGATGTTATTGTGAAAGGGAGGCTTTAATACTTTTGATTTGGATTACTTCAATTCAATTCATAAGTAGGCGAAAGGCAATTATACATGAATTGAGTGGCTTCGTCGGAATTAACGGAATTAGATACATTATGCGTTAATAAAACTCAACATTTTAAATTAAGTCCGAAATTGGCAGTGTGAGCATCCTTAGATTTGCGACTTGTAATAATTATTTGGGGTTTTTCAAAATTTAATCAATGTTTATTTAGTAAATTAATTTCGTTGAAGATTGTAAGTTAGTAGAAAGGTTCTCGCAAGTTCTTAATATTAAATCTGACCGGGAGATATTTATTTTCAGTAATTCAATATTTTTAGAAATTTGAAAGTAATAAAGAACTCAAATACACTTAATTCTTAAGTGGTGCTGTTTAAAGAATAGTAATAAATTCCTAATGGGGAACAAATATTTTTGGAACATGTGGATAACATTATGGGTGCATTAAAACATCCAGAGTAAAACTAATAAATTTTAAACCTTGCGAGGGTCGTTCTAATTCAGTTAGAAAAGGGAGTTTATAATATTCTTAAGTTTTGTTGTCATTGGTTGTTAGAAATACTTAAGTAAAACTCCTAGGGGTATGACGCGTTTTTGGGTTGGGCTTAAGTAATAAAAGGGCTGAATTTTAAGTCAGGGCAATCAAGACAATTGAAGAGTCACTCTAACTTTTAATTATTTTTGTGTTTTGTGAATGTTAGTGATTGTGTTCATTTTGGGTAAGTCCAAAATGTATTATTTCTTGTATGTTTAATTTTGTAAATAAATAGTTTTAAGTGTTATGTTTAAATGAAGTTTTGAATTTGTATCAATAACCGTAATCCCAACGAACCCACTCAATTTAAATATGTCGTATTATCCTTAGTTGGTTTCTGAATTTAACAATTCAGAAATTATTAAAGTCTCCCTTTCAAACTAACATCTTACTTTTACAATCGGGGGTAGTTCACAGCAGCCCTTCGAAAACTTCCTCCACCAAGTATACAGCAGGGTCCTGAATGGTAATCGGTTTGAGGTCCAGAATTCTGATAGTTTGGTACAAATCAATGATGATAAGAATGAGGATATTCGACCATTTTTGTGCGAGGTGTATATTAAGTTTAATTCATTTTTAAAGAAAAAAATTGAGAATCTCTTAAATTTAAATTTGCACACAAATCGTTTGTATTAAATATGTTTATTTTATTTTAAGGTTTAATTTTTATATTTAATTTTTATGTCTTATTTTTTATATCTTTTATAAATAAATGCATAATTAAATTTTATTTTTTTTTATTTTTAAATTTATTTATCCTAATTTACAAACTAAAATTAAATTAAACATGGTAAGTAAATATTTTTTATGATAATAAATTATTTAAATTTAATAACATTAAAAGTAAGTTAATAAATCGTGCTTGGTTCCAAGAAAACAAGTTCAACACTACAAAACATTATTTTTGCTAATCCAGCTATTATGAGTTTTATCAAGCCCGAGCCACTTGCCAAACATTTTATCATTCTTTTTTCTAATAATTTTTTCAACGAGATATGCATCTTCGTGTTTAACTTTTTGTAAATCCTCCGAGTAAAATGCTCCTTTTATGGGTTGGCCCTGCATATCCTCTAATAAATACGTTATTGGACGGTTATATTCATTTTTTTACACGAAATATCTCAGTGGTCCAGTTTACCAAATAACTTTTGTCGAAAACCGCTTTTTGCTTGCTAATTCTTACGACATCACCAACATTTAGTTTACCACGTCCGGCTATTTTTATATGAGAATAAACTGTATTTAATATAATATATTCATTTTTCTTTGAAACGTCAGCAGGTTTCATTTTTATTGTTGTGTGTTTAGTATTATTGTAAGAATCGATAATTTTTTCCAGAACATCACACCACTTATACTTTCCAGCTAAACTGAAGTGTTTGTAAATTTTTTCCTTTAATGTGCGAATAACACGTTCAGCAATAGACGCCTTCATGATGCTAAATGTATTCCGTTGATTTTCATAAGTTTTGAAAAGTTTTTATTGTAAAATTCTTTGCCTTCTGTCTGCAAATTTGAAGGTTTTCTCCCCATTTTAAATATTGCTATCATCGCGTTTGTTATGGTGGATCCACTTTTATCTTTTACAGGAACAGCCCATAAGTATTTAGAAAAACAAACAATAACAACCAAAATATACTTGAATCCTTTATTTTCCCGTGCGTAAAGTTGCTATAAATCATCAATGCCTTTTATAATAGTTCTTCTTCTTTGAAATTTTTTTCTAGCTGGTTTATGAAGTTCATTTACAATATCTTGCTTTACGTCGCTCATTTTTCTTGATATAAATATTGATTGTGAATGTACGATTTAATTTCTGCTATACTCTTATCGATTTTTGAATCCATCTGATAGAGAAGTTTATTTGAAACTGAGTCGAGAGTTTTCTCTAAATTTGCTATAAGCTGATTAGTTTTTATCTCAGAACTTGAAATCTTCTTACTCATGGACTTATTAACATCTCTTAACATATTGTTTATATTTTCATTATGCTCATTTTTTAAAGTAGTTTTTAAGTTATTTATTTTTTTTTTATTATTTCTAATTCTAAATCATCAACGAATTTCTTATTTACAGCATCCATTGAATCGATTGGTGTTGATAGTTCTGTTAATCGTCTGTTTTCAAGATTAAAATTCCCATGTCTGGTAAACAAAAAGCCTGGACCAGGAGGACCAGGTTTTATCGAATTGATATTTTTTAGGTGACGTCCAAATTTATCGACGCTCATGATGTCAATCATAAATGATAACTGGATATTTTTGATTTAGCACACCTATTTATGTGAACTATAAAATTAAGTTTGCCTCTCTAAGTTCTTCCTCAATTCTAATAATTTCGTTTTCATGAGAATTATTGCCCACCCTTCTTGACGCATGTAATAAACACAATCGATCTACCAGCTCATTAGGGTCATCCCAGTAAACATATTCCAATGGTTTTTGTGTTAATTTCAAAAAGCCGGTTCCAATTCTATTTCTTGATGCTCTTGTTGTAGGACCGATGTAAGTCCGAAATCGGTTTCGAAGAGTTGGTTCGACTAATAAAGGTCTTATTATATTTTGATATTTGTAAGACTTTGAACCTTTAATTTGCTCACTTGGATCACCGTTTCTTCTCAGTGCAGAACTCTTTTCCAATATTTCCTTATATGCTTCTTTATCATTATTATTAAATCCCTCAGGATCTTTCTTAAATAAAAGTTCATAAAGACCTGGGGTTCCTTTGTAGATCTTCTTTTCAATAATCAAATCTGCACCATTTAACACAATGTTAGATTTTCCATTTTCCATTAATTTTTCATAGCCCGCCCATGTGTATTCGATAAACGTGTCCTGTGTTGTGATGGCTAAAAGTCGGTATTAATTGTGAATTAATCTTGAATTTTATTACCTATTGGGTTTGAGGTAGTTGGAAACTGTTTGTGATAATATTTAACGTCTAATTTGATATGTAGGTACCCACAGAGTCTTAACCGGTGTTCAGCAAATTTACATATTCGTATTGTGTTATTTATTTATTCAATGCTGCTCGCTCATACATAGGCGTGCGCGCGGGAACTAATATATTTACTTTGTGTCTCATTATTTTTATCCTAATAATCCTCTGTTTCTCACAATATTTGTAACCTTTCCGTTGCCTGATCTTTGTTTTTGTACAATATTAGTTAGTCACCACGATAGGCAGCGTTGGTGTGAAGGGTGTGTCCTTGTTAACTATCCTTGTCAGTCATACCTTATAATTCGTATCTCAATATGAGTCAACCAGCTAAATGCGTCGGAGGCTGCGGTTTGAACGTAGCTAGCTTAACAACTTGTCCTAAATGTGAAAAACCGTGCCACCCTTCATGTATATCAAAGAGTAAACATATTTGCTCTTCATCTATTGATAAGCCATACACTAATTCCGATAATAATGTATTAGATGCCGTATGCATAGAACGCATTTTTGAGAAAATGTTTGATAAGTATTTTACCCAATTCTCTGAAAAAATTGACTCGTCGCTGGAGACAATTCAAGGTTCAATGACTGCTCTCGAAAATCGAATATCTACCATAGAAGACAAACAAGGAGATTTGCAGCATCAATTTGACCAGCTAAGCAAGAGGATTAGTGACTTGGACCTCCCACCTGCTGGAAACACTGCAGGAAAGATGGATATTTTGGATGAACTTGAAGATCGTGAAAGACGTAAAAACAATGTCTTATTATTCAATGTACCTGAATCTAGCTCGGAAGTTGGAGCTGATCGTAAAAAATATGATTTTACTCATTTGCAAACTACTTTGAATGGTATTTGTGATGTTGATAATATAAAAATTTTTATGCGCCTTGGAAAAAGATCTGCAAATCCAAGACCTATAAAAGTGATCTTCAATGATGCGGCCAATGTTCATAAAATGTTTAAGAATAAAAGTAAACTTCAGAATAATATTAAAGTGCAACCAGATAAAACGTATTTGCAACGGGAGGAATTTAAGACCTGTATAACTGAGCTTAATATGAGAAAAGAAAAAGGAGAAACTGATCTAGTTTTTCGATACGTTAACAATCGTCCAAAGATTATTAAAGGATTTAATAATCAAAAAAACTAAGTTATTACCAACAGTCTATCTCAGAAGAAAATTCTTTGTTAAATGTTAATATAAATGATAATCAAAATATTTTATCTATCTATTATCAGAATGTACGTGGCCTGGGAAGTAAAACTACTCACTTCTTTAATAACAATATTACCTCAGACTATGACATCCTGATAATCACTGAAACATGGTTACATGATGGTATCTACGACAGTGAATTGTTTAGCTCTGATTATGTTGTCTTCAGATCAGATAGACTCTATAAAAAAGGAGGTGGTGCATTAATAGCTCTAAAGAACAAATTTAACTGTGAACTTGTGCAATTGGATTTTAATATAAAAGAAATTGATTTAGTGTGTGTTAAGCTTAATTATGGATCAAATTTCTACTATATATTAAGTATTTACATACCTCCCTCGCTCCATACTGATATCTACTCTGCGTTGTTTGATTATTTAGAATTTAAATTTTATTTGGAGCCATATGTCTGCATAGGAGGAGACTTTAATATACCGAAGTTTTGTAATCATAACATAAATACGGACGTTAGAGATGACAAGTCACATCGATTGCTTGAGTTTCTAAATTTTTGCAATATGAAGCAAAGTAATAATGTTCCTAACACATATAATCGTACTTTAGATTTGTTAATACTATCTAACAAGCTAGAAATCCAGGTTTCACGTGATATAAATCCAATCGTAATTGAAGACGACTACCACCCTGCATTATCTTGTCTACTAAACATGCATCATTTTAAAATTGCAAATTTTATGGGTGGTAATGACCTGAATTATAACTTTAAGAAAGCAAACCTATACAATTTATATACTGAACTGGCCGGTGTTGAATGGTCTGAACTTCTAAGTTCTTCTAATGTTGAAGATGGATGTATTATTCTTTACGATACTCTTCTAAGAATATTTGATACGCATGTTCCAAAAACAAAGCCACCTGTTAATGTACATAAATACCCTCCATGGTTCAATAGTGATATAATTAAGAAGATAAAACAAAAGGATAAACACAGAAAATTATTTCTTAAAGGTACAAGTATTAACAAAGAAAGGCACAAAACTGAGTTCGAAAGGATACGTAAGTTACCCAAAACCCAAATTAAGGAAGCCCATAAAAACTATGTTGAAGATACTGATAACCAAATTTATAGGGATCCAAATAAATTTTGGTCATACGTAACATCTTTAAAAAAATCTACAAGGTTGCCAGGTTCCATGATGTACAATAATGATTCACTAACATCTCCACTAGATGTAATAAATGGATTTGCGATGCACTTTAAAAGTGTTTACCTCCCGCCTTCGATTGATATGGATGACTAAATTCGTACAAATAAACTTGGTGACTTTCGTATTCCTGAAAGCAAAGTTTTAGAGCATTTAAAAAAACTAAAACCATCACTCACTATGGGGCTGGACAATATTCCTGCATTTATTCTGAAGGACTGTTCATCAAGCCTAGCAAAACCCCTGGCTTACCTATTTAATCTCATATTGGAGAGTGGTCAGTTCCCAAAGCAATGGAAGCAAGTTAGGGTTACACAGGTATTCAAGTCAGGGCAAAAGAATGATGTACAAAACTATCGCCCTATCTCCATTCTTTCAAATTTTTCCAAAGTATTCGAGTCCATATTGTCTCAACATATCAACTTTATAGTGCACGATAGAATCTCTAGCCATCAACACGGTTTCATGAGCCGTCGATCTATTACAACAAATCTCACATATTATACGCAATTCTTATGAAAGAAGATGGATGGAAAGAGTCAGTCGGATGTAGTATATACCGATTTCTCCAAAGCGTTTGATCGCCTTAATCGCCGGATTTTGTTGGAGAAACTGAAGTCCTATGCCATAGCTGATAATATTATTGATGTAATACAATCTTATCTATATAAACGTGAGCAGGTCGTTAAATACAATGGATTCTCTTCTGTAAAGTATTATGCCACTAGTGGGGTCCCGCAAGGGTCCAATCTTGGACCACTACTATTTTTATTATTTATTAATGGAATATCTGATAATATGGTGTCGTCTGTACTCCTATATGCAGATGATCTGAAGATCTATCGTGAAATAAAGACCATTAGGGACTGTGAGTTACTACAAAAAGATTTGGATACGTTACAAGAGTGGTGTAATTCAAATGATTTACACCTTAATATAAAAAAGTGTTTTGCAATATCATATACGCGTAAATTAAACAACATAGCATACTCCTATAAATTAAATGGTGTTACTCTCGATAGGCCCTCCTCGTTTAAAGACCTAGCTGTGATTTTTGATGCTAAATTGACTTTTAAATACCATATTGCTCAGTTATGTGCAGATAGCATTAAGTGTCTGGGTTTTATTATACGTCATGGTAAATTGTTGTCCACTAGAACTCTAACATTACTGTACAGTAGTTATATATTAAGCAAACTAAACTATTGTTGTATTATATGGTCGCCATATTATAAAAAATACATTGATAAGATAGAGCGAGTGCAAAAGCGCTTTCTTAAGTATTTATATTTTAGAAAATATAGTATCTATCCGGACAGACGTTGTATTACCTATGAGATGCTATTAAATGAATTTAATTTTATGTCAATTAAAAACAACCATAAAGCTATATCAGTTTGTTATATTTATAAGCTTATCAATAATTTAGTGAACGACGCTGATACTCTTTCACTTTTAAACATTTTAGTACCTAGAATGGCATCAAGGAATTCTGTAACCTTTTCATGTTCTACTGCTCACACTCTTCACTACGCTAATTCTCCTGTTAATAACTTATGTAATTATTATAATTTATATGCTGGAAATGCTGATATATTTTGTTTAGGATTTAATTCATTTAAGATCAGTGTTTATAATGCTGTAAGCTAAACTGCTTGCATGCAGGAATTTGTTCTTCTATTATTTATTTTTATATTATATTTAGTTGCTTTCTTATATATTATATTATATGATATTTATATTTTCCATATTTTTGTTTAAGTATTATTAAGTTAATATGTAATTGAATTATGTTACCGTTTTGGCCAATAGGCTGTTGGTAATAAAGTTATTTATTTATTTATTTATGTATTATTAAGTTAATATGTAATTGAATTATGTTACCGTTTTGGCCAATAGGCTGTTGGTAATAAAGTTATTTATTTATTTATTTATTTATTCCAATTTTCCATTTTTCCGTAAGTGGGTTATATATAATGCCATAAGTGGTATCATATTCATCTTGTGTATCTTTCATTAAACCATTAATGTAGTGCTTTGGAAGTTCATCAAATTGTTCTAAAAACTGATCATAAACTTCAGGTCTTACATCTTCAAGATATGATTGATAGAATGGTCTCTCCTCCTCAAATACATAATCATCCAAATCATCATGTACCACATCCTCATATACAGTATCTGTCAATTTAAGTGTTTTAACTTTATATTTGTTAAAAGTAGCTTTTCGTTTATAATTTCTTAATGATTCATCATTATTCGCTTCCAATTTTTCTTCTTTTGGCTCTTTTTAATGGCTCTAAGATTGGCTTATGAGATTTAGCCAGTTGCTCTTCTGCATCAGATCGTCCTGTTTTTAAGGCAAGGACCTTTTTCCTAATTACTAGGTGAATAAAATCTTCGGTTTTCGGACTTAAATAACTTTATTGTTTAAACTAAACTTTTAACCATTTGCCAACGTTTCGCCACCATTTGTGGCTTTATCAAGGCTTTTGATTGCAATTATAGCTCAACAAATCGTCAAATATGAATCCCATTTTATCATATTTGACGATTTGTTGAGCTATAACTGCAATCAAAAGCCTTGATAAAGCCACAAATGGTGGCGAAACGTTGGCAAATGGTTAAAAGTTTAGTTTAAACAATAAAGTTATTTAAGTCCGAAAACCGAAGATTTTATTCACCTAGTAATTTTTTAAACGGACGTGATTGGAGTTGTTGTTGGTTCTTTTTCCTAATGTCCTATTGAATTTTAATTAAACTTTTCTTAACCTCAAGCCTTTCTTATTCATTTTAGCAAGATATTATCAATAAAATAAATAGGTATACGACCTAGAACAGCTTTTTAACAAGTCTTGAACAGGTTTATCAGCTTTTTATCAGGTGTTATCAGGTTTTGAACAGGTTTTATCAGCTTTTATCAGCTTATTATCAGGTTTTGAACAGGTTTTATCAGCTTTTGTCAGCTTTTTATCAGGTTTTAATGGGTTTTATCAGCTTTGAACAAGTTTTATCAGCTTTTGAACAGGTTGTATCAAGTTTTATCAGGTCTTGAACAGGTTTTATCAGGTCTACGTATGAATTTGCAATCTGATATTGATAATATAAAGGCATGCATCAATATTCAAAATGCTGATGATGCATGTTTGGCTTGGTGTATCGTTGCGGCTCTTTATCCATCTCAACAAAACGTAAGTAGGACAACGAGTTACCCAAAATATGAAGATGTTCTAAATTTGAAAGGTGTCACTTTTCCTGTTAAATTGGACGATGTTAAAAAAATTGAAGTTTTAAATGATATTAGTATAAATATTTATGGTTTAGAGTATAGTAAAAAATTAAATAAAAACTTAGTAGTAGGTCCAATTCATCTTACACAAAATAAAAAAAATAAACATATTAATTTGTTATACATTGAAGAAGGCGCAAAAAATCATTACATTTTAATCAAAAACCTATCCAGATTAATTTCTTCACAAGTATCATCCTATGAACATAAGACATTTTTGTGTGATGCCTGTTTAACCTTTTTTTCATCTCAGTTACGCTTAGATCAGCATTGTTTAAATGATTGTAGCCATGTTTACACAATTCTTCCGTCAGAAGATTTAAAATTACAAAAAAATGGCGATTTAATTCCTGGCAATATATTAAAATTTCATAATTATCAAAATACAATGAAAGTACCTTTTTGCATTTATGCGGATTTTGAGTCTCTCATCCAACCAATTTTAACATGTCACCCTGATCCATCTGGCACAAGTTACACCGAAAATACTCACATTCATGTACCCTACAGTTTTGCTTATTATATTGTATGTTCATATAATAATTCCTTTAATAAATTTAAAACATATACGGGCTTAGATTGTCAACAAGTTTTTATAAAATCCATAGAAAACGAAACGCAGATAATATATGAAAATCATCTTAAACCGATAGTTAAAATGAATAATTTAGATCCTTTAGATAAATTAGTATTTTATGCAACAGATGACTGTCATATATGTGGTAAAATTCTGGATGATGATAGGGTAGCTGATCATTGTCATCTCACAGGTCGATTTATTGGACCCGTTCATAAAAGGTGCAATTTAAATTACAAGGTACCGAATTTTATACCTGTTTTTTTTCATAATTTGGGAGGATATGATAGTCATCTCTTCATAAAAGAATTATGTGAACATGCAAATAGTAACCTCAATAAGACTAATGACGAAATGGACCCTACTTGTAGCAATGATGATTACGAATACGATGAAGAGGATGACGAAAATTATAAAGATTTTCCAAAGATTGATTGCATTGCACAAACCAAAGAAAAATATATTTCTTTTTCGAAAAAAATTAAAGTTGATATGTATTTGGATAAAGATGAAAAAATGAAGAATGTACACATTAGATTAAGATTTTTAGATTCATTTAAGTTTATGAATTATAGTTTGGATAAATTGGCAAAAAATTTGACAGCTGAAAAATTTTATCATCTAAAAACACATTTTAATGCTTTGGAAAAATTTAAATTGGTTACTAAAAAAGGAGTATTTCCGTATAGTTATTTAGATTCAATGGAAAAATTATTAGATGAAAAATTACCTGAAAAAAATCATTTTTTTAATTCATTAACTAATTCAAACATATCAGAAGATGACTACCGGCATGCAATTAATGTTTGGACATCTTTTTCGTGTAAAAACTTAGGAGACTATTTAAACATATATCTTAAGACTGACGTATTACTTTTGGCTGACATATTTAAAAATTTTAGATTAATTTGTATGAATACATATGACTTAGATCCAGCTCATTATTATACTGCTCCTGGGCTTAGTTGGGATGCTATGCTTAAATATAGTGATGTAGAATTGGAATTAATAACTGATTTAGACATGTATCAAATGATAAAGAAAGGTTAAAGAGGGGGTATTTGCCAGTGCAGCCTAATAATAATACATGTCTAAATTTGATCCTCAAAAAACATCATCATATTTAGCATACATTGACGCTAACAATTTATACGGGTGGGCAATGTCTCAATACTTACCTATTGGGGGCTTTAAATGGCTATCTGGAGATGAGATTGACGTTTTAGATATTTCAAATATTTCTGATGATTCGCCAATTGGATACTTTTTCGAAGTCGATATTGAGTACCCAAGAGAATTACATAATAAACACTGTGAGCTGCCATTTTTGACTGAAAATATTTCGCCTCCAAATTCTAAATTTAACACCAAAAAGCTTATTGTAAATTTATATGATATAGAAAAGTATGTAATTCATTATAGAAATTTAAAACAAGCTTTATTTCATGGCCTAAAAATTAAAAAAAATACATAGGGTTTTATGTTTTAAACAAAATAATTGGTTAAAGAAATATATTGATTTGAATACCAGCTTTAGACAAAATTCTAAAAATGACTTTGATAAAGATTTTTATAAATTAATGAATAACAGCATATTTGGGAAAACTCTAGAGAATGTTGATAAAAGAAGGGATATTCTATTTGCGACGCACTAAAATCCGTTGGCACAATTTGTTGGTCTACCAACCCCTAATGACAAACTCAGAGGAGAAGGGTGGGGTAAATAAAATAATAAGATTGATATTGGGCGCCACGTGCCTGAAATGGTATGACCAACCTACTATGTTGTAATAAATCCGGGCAACAGACCAAACACGAATTCTGTTGTCCGTACAGCAACTACAAAAAAAACAAACCCTTGACAGCGACTCCGATGAACAATCCAAAAGTTTGTTGACGACTCGAAGGCAACCTAAATTAAATTAAAAGACCACAAATAAGGTTGGACAGTTAAACTGTATGTATATTGAACTAAAAAACAAGTATAAAAAGAAAAAAAAATAGTATAATGGTGGTTGCAAATGCTGTAATATGTACTAATAAAAAAAATAAACATAATATATATATATATATATATAATATCGATGGTTGCAATAGGCACCTAGTGCAATTGCGCAAACACTTAAGTATTGAGGCCCGTATGAATAGGGCTACATATATGGCATGCGCCAACAAGATAAATATATATGACAAATTAAAGGTACTCAGTGACATCAATTAATAGAGAGTGTAAGCTTACCCGCCCTTTACAGGTGATTTAAAATTAATGAGAACTAAAATGTCTAAATTGTTATGCAAAAAAAAATGTATATATATATATATGTATAAGTAGGCTTGTGAGAACGCAATCAACCCAAGCATGTCGAATAATAATTAAAAAAAAACATTTAATTACTCTACTATATCTAATCTTATGTCAATTGTTCGTTAATTCGATTTAACACGCCTTCAAAAAAAACAAAATGGCTAGTTCACGCCTTGGACTCATCCACGACAACACAACGAAATCCACAATTAACGGACCTATAATGTCAAGAAGAACCCAAAATTATACTCAACAAGTGGACCAGAATTCCAAAACTCACCACTAATGTAATAGGTCTCGATCCACTGCAAAACTCCAAAATAAATTTACCTTCAAGTAATTAAATAAGGCGTACCCACGCCGCGCGACTTTTCCAAGATCCGGCCAAGCCGTCTGCACCAACAACGCAGTAGCGTATTTGCAAAAATTAGATCCAGTAAATATACTGTATTGTTCCCCAATTCAATAATCCAATAGGACACAATTAATTTATTTCGCAAAAACCACAAAAGTCGGAAGCTAGGAACACCGAAGGCACTATTGAAGATTAATACTTTACGAGATCAAGTTCGAATCAAAAGTGGCCGTTCCAAAAATTGTTGTAATAATTTCCAAATTTCCCAGAAAATTTCATGAGGGCAGCACCATCCAGACGGCTGCTGGTATCACTGCGTCAAAATTCAAAATCCCTGCTGAGATCTAACAGCTGATAACGACCTCAAACGTAAACAAACCATTTGAAAAACCAAAATACCTATAACGACCTCGATTTAAAAAGTGAGTTGAGTGTAATTGAGTGTAGTCCTTATTCAACAATGACCAACGATCGTGCGAAATACTAACCAGGACAACCGTGACGCATAGAGACAGGAATAAAAATAACAAAACAGGACGAAAGTTACAAGACACAAAAATTCCGCAAGGAATCCACAAAGAACGGCGAACGGAAGAATTAACCTCTAGGGCAAGTGAGTACAACAATTACCTTAAACGGTCACAATTCTATTTTTTTTCCTTTTGGGACTCAAATCAGGGAATGCGAAAAGCGAAAAATGGGCCACCAACACAACGTTGTGACGCCCGATTAGTTGCCCAAACATCCGAAAACTGGACAAACAAATTTTGAACCGTTACAAATTGGTAAATCATTGGAAAGATATTGGAAAGCATAAAGGAGCTGAAAGTATGATTGCCAAACTTAATTTTAAAAGTACAACCATATTTTCAGAAAACTTTGCTGCCATACATTTAGAAAAACTTAAAGTAATTTATAATAAACCCATTTATGTGGGATTTTCGGTGTTAGAAACTTCAAAATTTTTAATGTATGATTTTTATTATAATTTCATTAAAATAAAGTATGAAAATAGAGTTAAGCTTTGTTATATGGATACAGACAGCTTTATTTTATATATTGAGACAGAAGATTTTTATATGGACATAAAGTATAACAATGAGCTGTTTGATACTTCAAATTTTGATTTAAGTAATCCCTACGAAATACCACTAATTAATAAAGCAGTATTGGGTTTAATGAAGGATGAAAATTGTGGGAAGATAATGTTTGAATTTGTTGGATTACGTCCCAAAATGTATGCATTTGATGTAGTTGGTGAGTGGACTAAAAAAGTGAAAGGTATAAAAACGTCTGTTGTTAAAAATGAAATATCAGAAAATGATTTTAAAAATACACTATTTGATCCTCAAAATATTAAAATTTATCAGAAACAAAATTTATTCAAATCCATTTATCACACAGTTTTTTCCCAAACCCAAAATAAGGTAGCATTATCATGTAATGATGATAAGCGTTATATTTGTCAAGACAGAGTAAATACTCTTGCTTGGGGGCATTACGATATACCAAATAATGATGCAGATTCTTCAAAGTATACCTAATTGAAATGTTATTTTTTATTTTTGTACATGTATATTTATTTTATTAGTTTTAGTTTTAGAATAATTTTAAAATATTGATTTTATTTAATATAATGTATCATACTAAATTTTGTTTATTTTGTTTATTTTGTAAGTATGTATATTTAAAATAAAGGTAATTTTACACACCCACATTATGAGTTTAATCACCCCACATACCAATGTATCAGGTAAAATTCGATATATATTACATATCTAACTATAGAAATGATAACTGCTTGGTGGTCACAACCGCTAAGTCGTTGGAATTAAAAAAACGCAAAACAAAGACTGTGGCTTCGATTCACGGTGGCGAGTGTTTTTTAAGCTTTGGCGCTTTGCCGCAAACTTCAGATGGCGCCACTAGAATCAGTAACTTAAGCTACAGATTCGCAGATGGCAGCACTAACTTAAGCAGGTAACCAATCAGCGTACTTGGGGTGGGGCAATAATTAGGAAAATGGCCGCCGTCCAATAAAATTAGAGTGGGGCAACTGGAGGACCAATAGGACCTCAAGAAGGAGGAGCTTAGGTGGGGCAGGAACTATCAGAGGTTAGGAAGGAGGGGAGAATCGACCAATCAGAGCTCAGGTGGTAGGGATTTAGGTGGGGGGTGGGCGTCACACTCCTTATGGGGACTTTACATGGGAGGCAGAGCTTCCAAATTGTGGATTCTGGATGATCCAGAACCGGTATATATCCACTACTGGCGATAAATGTTTTGGTTTTTTTTATGATTTGTTTTTGTTTGAATTTAAGTAGTTGTCAATCTTAGTTTTTTTAAAGATTTTATGAAATTTAAGTAATAGAGAGATATATCCTACGAAATTTCAAGAACCTCGAACTTAGAGAAGTTTTTTTTGTGGCAAATCAACATTTAGAAATTTTATTTATAGTTAAAAGGTGTGGAAAGTTTTGTACATTTAAAAAAAAATGTTCAAGAACTGTAAGATAAGATGTTTACAAAAAGTTTGTAAGTAGTTTGTTGTATGTTGTATATGTAAGAAATTCAGATAGGTAAAATCGATTTTTTTTGTGGTTGTTTGGAACGTATAAATTGCAGGAAAATATTATTTTTCTGAGGATGTGGCTTGATGTTTGATTATCTTTATTAAGTTCTTTTTTGTATATCTGGTGGTAAGAGACAAGGTACTGATCACACTTTATTGAAGACTGTCCCATGTTGTAAATTGTATGTGGCATTGGAGATAATCACACATCTGGTCGGAGTATCGTAGTTGGAATAACTACCTGTTCATGAAAGGTTGTTTAGATTGTTTTTTTTTGTTCATTGGTCGCAGTGTTGTAGTACATTAAATTGTTACTAGTTCATTAATTTGATCATAGCTATATAGGAACAGCTATGAATTATGAAGATTGTCAGAGTTACTGAAAGGGAGTTGAAAGTTCATTGTCAAGGTTTTGCATTAATTAATCGTGTGACTTATATTTACGAAATAAACGAACAGCTTTTTAAAAAGATTTATTTTAATTAATTAAATGTTACTCGTACTGGAGTTGAACATAGAGTGTCAATGCATTTGTGAGTTACAATAATTATAAGAAAGATTATGCTGACAAAAGATTAAATACAGTATATTCAGCAAGTAATCCTGAAATGTCTTCACATAAGTCCTCCCCTCGAAGTCCTGAAACTCCGGTGAAGGTTCTTCAGAATTTTATCTCGTTCACCCTTGACATGGGGATGTCCTCAGTTGGGTTGCCCATTGCAGGTGATGATTTCCTGAAGTATCTTCGGTATACAAGGAACCCTCCAGCGATGATTACGATGGCGTAAAGTAGAAAGGTTCCAGAAATATGCCAATGGTCGATTTCCATTGAATTTTCGATTTCTATTGGCTGGATATTTCTTGATAATTTCGTCATTTCCAGGTTTCGGTAACTGATGAGTAGACATGGTGTGAGTTTCAAACGATAAATCTTCCAATAAGATTGGTTGTCCTCTGGTGAATTCATTGAAGATTAACAATTGATTATTTACCAGTGTTTCACAATGTTTATTTTCTTCGAATAAAAATATTCCTTTGATTCCTTTCTTCGTTCGACTTTCCTCACAATTGATTTCCATTGTAGCTGGTTTCCAAAATATTCCCAAATATTGGTTAATTTCTGGGATATATTCCAATGAATGTTCCATTTCAATTTGAGTAAACAAGCATTTGCCAAATTTATTTGATTTCAAAATTTCAGATTCGCATGAGATGTTTACATACTTTCTCATGTTTTTGGAACAAAAATACTGATTTTTGTGTTTGTCACAGATGTTTTTTAAAGGAACTAACTCAGATTCAGTTTTTAAAATATAATTTGCATTTGGCATTATTGCCTGAAATCGTTCATTTGGAATAGGAATGAGGTAAAATAACTCATAATTTATTTCATTGAACAAAGGTAAATTTAGAAAATAAATTATTTCATTTTTATTTATAATACAATTTGAATGTATTAAACTTTTGTAATTTTGAATGTTTTCTTCATCCAATGGGAATGGAAGTTAATTCTTGTAACGAAGTTTAATATTTTTTAATTCTCGCAATAATTCCTCATTTGTAATTATTGTTGGATGAATGATGTTTAATTGACAAAATGTTAATGAATTTTCAATGTCTTGTGTAATTACTAAAATTACGTTTAATAAGTGAATGACCTGATTTAAAACATCTTTTACAAACAAATTATCAAATTGATTCTCAAATGTTTTGATGGAATCTTCTAAAAATGCGATTCTGAAGAAGAGAGGCTGCTCATTATGTATAATGTTGTTTAAAGTTTGATTAAATTTAGTAATTAATTCATTATTAATTGAATATTGGTTATTGATTTGATGAATAATGTTATTTTGATTATTCTTCTGAATTTAAATGATCAACTCGAATTTTATTTAAATCGAATTTAATTTTTGAAATTTCGAAATTATTTAAATTTTGAAAATCATCTTTTATTTCATATTCTGAATTTGGAATTACTTTAAAGGATTTATCTAAATTCATCAGAATATTATTTTCTGTGGGGTTTAAAAGTGTAGTATAAGCGTAATTATTTTCTATCTTAACTAAACTTTCAGGAATTTCCAAATTATTAAATTTTTGATATGGCAGAATAGCATTGCCATCTTTTACATTATTAATTTTTATTTTAGCAACTTGTATTGATCTTGGTTTTATTGTTATATTATTAACTTGACTTTCTAAATGTTTAAGTTTTATTTCAATTTTTGTGTTAGGCAGAATTAAAATATTTTTTGTTAAATCGATCACCGCTTGTAAATATTGTAAATTATCTAATCCTAGTAAACAATCAAAATATTTATGAAAATTGAATAAATGAAATTTTAAATTTAAATTTTTTTGTTTTAAACAAATCTGGACAAGGTATGGTCAAACTGAATTTTTCTTGACTTGTACCATGTGCAGTAGAAATTACATAAGGATCTTTTTTTATAAAACTTGAAAAATATTTACTTGCACTTTCGGGGTTAATAAATGATTTAGTTGAACCTGTATCTAACAAACATTTTAAAGTGAAATTTTTTATTGGTATTGAAATAAAAGGAAGTTGTGATTTAAAATGATCGATATTTAGTAATTCAATTAAATTGTTCCCGAGGCTGTTGGATCAAAAAAAATGTTCATCATTACAATTTTCAGATTCATTATTAGACTCTAAATGTAATTGTTCAAAATCGAGATCATCGTATTCAGTGACAAAATATGGGGTTTCTGAAGAATTATTTGAAGATGGCGGTTCGTCTTGATCTTGCAAATTATACAATTCTTCAACACAAATTTATTTTGTGGTCTCGAATTATTTCTGAAATAATTATTTGTATTTCTGGAATTTACACTCATAGGAGTCGTTTTGTTTGTGGGGGTAAAATTCTGTTTTGGTTTAAAAACATTTGGTTGTTGTCGAGAAAAATTATTATTATTACTTGTATTAGGTCTTTGCTGATTACTTTGATTGTAAGAATTAAAATTTTGTGCTTGAGCAAATTGTGGCTTTTAACCTATTGCAAGTTGTTTCTTATTATTAAATTGAGGTGGTTTATTAATTTTATTTTGACTCGTTTGGGAAAATCTGTCATTTATATTGAAATCGTTAGTTAGCATGTGTAAAGCAGAATTTAAAGAATCAGGATTTCTAGTTGATAAATAATCACCTATTGATCCATTTAAATACTTTAAAAATACGCGTAACGCTAACTTTTGTGAGTAAGCAATTAAAACGTCTCTTTCATAGACTTCATTATTCATCTTAATGTAACTTATCTGAAGATTGAGGTTATCATGAATTTTTGTAAAAAATTCTAAAGGTTTAGAATTGTTTTGCCTCATGTTACAAAGCTCCATTGTAAGGGTTTGCAAATCTCTCTTATCCGAATAGCTGGCTAAAAGTGCCTTTAATCTTATTTTTAATCGATTTTAATAATAAAATATTTTGAAAATCATTAGCATCATTAGTATTTAGAAATTTTGTTATTAAAGTTTCACTTGTTGAAATGAATTCACTTAATAACGCTCGATTACCTGTAAATTCTGGTAATATTTGCAAATATTCTAATTTAAATGCTGGGATAGCCATTCTGATTATTGGGGATCTTGAACGATCACGACTATCCAAAGGATTTGCTTCTGAATCGGAATTAGAATTTATTTGTGACATCTATGACTCACCAGTATTTGTCCATTTGGCTGCTATTTTTCCGAAAATATGCTGTTAATCTTCAATAGTAAAAGTCTCTCCCGGACTGGGCGTTCACCAAGAAAATTAAATGTTTCGTATTTTTCAGCAAAAGTCAATCCCGAACTGGGTGTTCACCAACAAAATAACGAATTTTCGATAGGCGTTTAAAACATTAAAATGTACCGTTTATACGTTTTGGAAGTCCTCACTTATTTTTCACTTCTGGTCCAAAATTTTGGAAGTCCAAGAATTTAAATATTATGCGGTCCAAAAACTTCGACAAACGTTGTAGCCTATCCTACCGACTGCGCCACTTATATTTACGAAATAAACGAACAGCTTTTTAAAAAGATTTATTTTAATTAATTAAATGTTACTCGTACTGGAGTTGAACATAGAGTGTCAATGCATTTGTGAGTTACAATAATTATAAGAAAGATTATGCTGACAAAAGATTAAATACAGTATATTCAGCAAGTAATCCTGAAATGTCTTCACATAAGTTGTGTGTATATGAAGTAAGATCGAACATTGCATATTTGTAAATGTCTAAAAAATGTTATAAGTTTGATAAATTTGATAAGAATAGAAGGTATTCGAATAGTTGTATGTATTTTCTCCTTGTAAAAAGGAGTTATGAGGTATCGATTTTTGGGGAAAACCAGAAATTTCGGCTTGTGAGAAAGAAATATTAAGGTGTTTTAAATTTATGTAAGTTGGATAAAAATTTCAGAAAATTAGACTTATAGATTATTAATAATAAAATAATCCATTAAAGTATATAGTTATTCGATATATAATAAAATATATTAAAAAGAGAGGTATCTTCGAATAACAAAAAAAAAAAATTATTCGAAGATACCTCTCTTTTTAATATATTTTATTATAGATTATTTTTTTTGTGTAAGTTATAAGTTGTAGGGTGTGTCTTGTGTTTGACTTAGTTATAAGTTGTATTGTTATCATAAGAATCTGATCTGCCATACGATTTCAGAAATTACCTTTCGATGCTAAGAATCTCGTGGATTGGAAATTTGTCTGTGGTGCATGGTTTGAAGCAACGACAACGCTATTTTTAAGATGTCCTGAGATATTCCGTCCGTATTGAATTGAGAATCGTGACGAAATGGTGGACCAAGATGAAGGAGTACATAAAAACTATATATGTAACAAGTTGGTTACTGATTATATGGGTCTGAACCGAGTAGGTTTCCTGAGAAAACCACCACCATTCGATCAAGAGAAAGGACGAAAAAAATCTGGGACAAAATTGCGAACCGAGTAAGAGGAACCACAAGATTCTGAAATAATAATTTGTTTTTTTTTTATTATTGCATCTTAAGCAGTTTAATTTTTTTACACTAAATTTTAAAGATTCATTTTTTTTCAAAATCAAAACTAATTGGCTTATCAGACTTTTTATTAATTGTTGTAATTTTACATTAACGCTGACGTTTCGCCTTACAACCGTAGGCTTCTTTAAAGCTACAAACATACGTACACAGTTAAAATACAGAAAATCACATAATTATTAAGACATACAATAGATAGTGGAACCATTCCTTATTTTAAACGTATTTTTAAGTCAATTTTTTAAATTTTGTAAATGTGATAAAAACCATGTGTGAGAGTTAACTATAACCTACCTTAATGAGTCATTCAACAATAGGTCAAAAATATTTCCGTGATTATCATTATATGGAAGTGTATACATATACAGATGAAAATGTAATTCAATAGGCAAGGGTTGTGCGCCTAAATTAATTAATTTAACAATTATATAATTTCTATTACTTCGGTAACACAGAACCATTGAGCGTAGAGTGATCAAAACTAACAATCTGACATGACATCTCGATCATAAAATTATTTATTAAACATTGTGTCCTTCAACCAATTTATATTTTGATCACTATACCCTATGTCTCAAATTCAGTATATTATGATTTGTCTTTTAAAATATTACAATATATTTGGCTCAATTTTTCTGTGTCACATTTGAAGTTCACACATTTATTCTGTCGAATGTACAACATCTCACCAATCAACCTTTTCTGATAATTATTTTCTATATCGAGTATTTCAACATCACCAAAGTTGAAAGAATGTCCAAGTTTTAAAGCATGTTGAGCTAATGCCGTTGTTCCATCTGTGGGTGCATTATCTTTACAACTTGATTTATGTTGTTGTATCCTACGTTTAAGGTACTGTTTTGTTTGTCCAACATAACATAGGTTACAATTATTACATGGAATCTTATATATCACATTGGACATCATTTCATCTTTGGTTTTCTCTTTCAATTTACTGTAAATGTTGTTGATTGTAAATTCATTATAAGGTGCTAATCTGATTTTAAATTCTGACAGTATTTTTGAACTTTATTCAAAAAGTTAGGGATGTTAATAAATCCAGTGTATAACCAATTATCAGTTTTAGGAATAACGGTTGAATCATCATTTGTACTATAAAATATTTTATTAATTAACTTAATGGGATAGTTATTATTTTTAAGAATGTTTTTTGCAATATTAAAATTTTTTTGATAAAATTTTTTATGGTTGAGTGTTAATATTTTGTGTTTGAATTGTTTGATAACACCTATCTTTTGTTTAAGAGGGTGAAAAGAACTGAAGTTCAAGCATCTATTGGAGTCTATTGACTTACTATACCAATTTATATCTATGGTGTTGTCTTCTGATCTTATTAATAATAGATCCAGAAATGGCAAACTCCCGTCCTTCTCAATCTCACAAGTAAATTTAATATGAGTGTGGACACTAATAAATGTATTTAAGGTGGAAACAATTTCATTTTCCAGTAATATTAGGAAAATGTCATCAACATATATTTTAATTATTGGAATCTGAAATGTTGTCAGTTCAGTAGCTTTACTTAAAATATGATTCATAACTATTTCAGCAAGAACAGGGGAAGCTGGGTTAATAAGCTAAGGGTGAGATTTACAAATACACGAACAAATATCTACTACTTTGTCAATTTAACCGACTTTCTATCTGCAATAATAATAAAAAGATACCCATACAGTACAACATCAAATGGGACACCCTGTATAGGCTCGAAAACCGGAAACCCTGTTTATTTATTTATTTTGTGTACTTTAACCGCAAATCGTTTTTCTTCTTTTTTTAAATTAGACCATTTAGCTGTTATGCGCTTTTAGTTTAGACGCCTATACGGTTTTCCACATTTTTATATTAGGCCATTTAGCTGATATGTGCTTTTACTTTAGGCGCAAATATACGGTTTTGTGTATTTTTAAATTAGGTCGTTTAGCTGTTGTGCGTTTTTATTATAGGCGCAAATACGGTTATACGCCGGTTTTGTACATTTTTAAATTAGGCCGTTTTGCTGTTATGCGCTTTTACTTTAGGCGCATATTCGGTTATGAGCAATTTTAAATTAGGCCGATTAACTGTTATGCACTTTTTACTTTATGCGCAAATACGGTTTAGTGCTTTTTTAAATTAGTTAATATATCTACAGTATCAGCACCGTAGTATATACGTATCAACAACGTTGATAAAAGTATACTATGATTTTTTAAACAATTAATGTACCTTAAAAAATACGTTACCCATACGTTACATCCACGTTACTACTACAGTATACAAATAAGATTGAAACTATTGACATTGCAAGGTTCCGGTGAAAAAATCATCGCGAATATTTTAACTGCACTATTTTATGTTAAAAAAATCACTATTTTTTTATAAATATTTGCAACACACTGAGTAATAACTTGAAAAAATACCCGAAGAAAAACTGCTATGGTTAAAGTGACAGATCCCAGTAAACAAAATAACATTGAAATAACATCTTATAAAATGTTTCCTGGAAACATGCAACGTTACCATGTTTTGAGACAATTACGTTGAATTAACGTTTCATAAACGGTTGCAGGTCGTAGCGCAATAACGTTGTCGCGGAAACGTTTCAAATTAAACATTTTTTAAATATTTTAAATAAATATCATAGAAACGCTTAAAATTAATATTTTATAAACGTTGATAAAACAGAAATTTTACACTGCTTATTTCAATAAAAGCGATACTTAAATTCAAAGAAGGATGGATTTTCAAAAAAAAAGACATTGTTATATAAAAATTACATTATATTTTTGAAATATATATATATATATATTCTATAAATATGTATAAAAATAAAATTTAACTCATAAATTTTCATAAAACAACATACATATGGGTATATTAAAACAGTATTATTTTTTTATTTCATTCGACGAATGTAGTGTGCGAGAAATGTAGGCCCAAAGTGTCGTGCACGACAATCAATTTGTAGTTTATAATAAAGCGTGTCGAATGATGCTTTGGCAACTACTTCAATCTCACCAATCGAAAAATTTTAGTTTCTTCCTAGTAAACATCGCATTTCTCTATCTCCTGTAATTTATTTGTGCAAAAAGTCCAAAAAATAGGCATTTGCTTTTACTTAAAATTTAATATAATAAAATTGTTTTTTTTTTTTTATATTTTATAATTTAATATTTTTGACTGATATAAAACATATTTTGTTATATTATCATAAATAAAATGTTAATTATTTATTAAAACAGTTAATATGTAAAAAAAAGCAATTTTGAAAAGTGAAACTTTTCTGAAGTATTGTATATTTTGAATTTTGTTACTCATGTAAATCTTAACATTTAACTATACAGGGTGACCCAGTCATCTGCCTACGGTCTATAGCTTCTTTGCTATAAAACATATCGACTTGCGGTTTTCACCAACATATAGATACATGCATGCCCCACAATTTAAAAATATTTCCGATATATACAGGGTGTTTCTTAAATAGCGTATTAAATTGAAACCCTATTTAGGAAATACTTTTTTAAGAAAAAAAGTTCTTATGAACATGTGTTTGTTATTGATTCATAAAAAAGTTATAAGCATTTGAAGAAAAATAAATTAAATCAATTTATTACTAAAAAAATATAATATCCCAGTAAACAAAATAACATTGAAATAACATATTATAAAATGTTTCCTGGAAACATGGAACGTTACCATGTTTTAAGACAATTACGTTGAATTAACGTTTCATAAATGGTTGCAGGTCGTAGCGCAACAACGTTGACGCGGAAACGTTTCAAATTAAACATTTGTTAAATATTTTAAATAAATATCATAGAAACGCTTAAAATTAATATTTTATAAACGACGGGTGGATTTTCAAAAAAAGACATTGTTATATAAAAATTACATTATATTTTTAAAATATTCTATAAATATGTATAAAAATAAAATTTAACTCATGTAAATTTTCATAAAATAACATACATGGGTAGATTAAAACAGTTATACTTCGAAATGGACTTAAACCTGCTTATTTAATCTTTCTCTTCTTAATTTAGAATATCGAAACCAGTTCATTAAAATAGTTTCAAAATCTTCGCCATTTGTTGGAAAATTCTGCCGTACACATTCTGCAAAACAAATATATGTTTATTAAAAATACACATATCAAAATTGTTTCAACAAAGGAAATAAAGGTTGAAAATCTTTATTTTAATAAACAATAGTTTTTTTTTTAATTTAAACAGCTACTGCAAAGGTTAAAAAAAATTGTGACTCAACCTTAAAAGTTATTAAAGGCATTGAGTAAAAAGGTTAGGTTAGTTTTTATTAATCAATGTTAAAAGGCAATCCCAGAAAAATAGCTAGAAAATGTTTTGTTATGCTTTCAGTTTGTTTTTCTTACTCTAATATTAATAACAATTATTAATTACCTTATTTTGGGCACTGCTTCCAGCCGCAGATACAGGTGTCGTTCCATCATGTAACTGCACGCTGGACATAACTGGAACGTACCTACCTACCTACCGCGCCCTATTTTGCTTGGCAAAATTTAAAAAATGTACAAGAGTTCAATGTGATTTCAATGTTTCATTGCAACGTTGCATTAATGTTGCAATGAAACGTTTAAAATACGTTACGTAACATTACATGTTTACTGAATAACCTTTTTTCAATGTATCATTGCAACGTTGTATTATTGTTGCATTGAAACGTTTAAAATAGGTAATGAAACATTACATGTTTACTGGGATAGCATGCTTTGAAAATCGTCTTTTAAATAATTCATTTAAAATCATTCATTTAAATAATAAAAAGATTTAAACATTTATCGTATTTAAGTTTGAAACAAATAACAAAAACTACAAAATGTTTAGTAATTCTGAATATGCCGATATAATTTTTTCCGACGACCATATGAGAAAATCGTATGTCATTCATATTAGTAGTTTAGAAAATCTTTCATTTCAACACTAGTGACTTTGACTTTCTGTTTTGTAACTCTGAAATAGTTCTTGTAATTTTCGATAGAGGCGCGGCGAAGGAATTCCGAAAGGCCTCTCTTGGATTTTTTGAACTTGCAAAAAAAGGATAGTTCAAATAAAAATTTATATTTAACCCCGCCAATATTACTAATTTTATTATTAAAATCATTATATAATTCACTTTTCTGTAAATTTTAAATAAAATAGGAACATTTTTTATTGGTTTCGATAAGTTGCTTCTGTCAAAACAGCGCCACCTACAATTATTTACATTTAACTAAAAATAATCGATAACTTCAATGTCAGCTGCTGTTAACATAGGTTATGTTATGTTGTTACTACAAAATATTAATAATGGTCGCAAAATTTCCGTGGTCGTCGGAAAAATAGCGTACACAACTCGCAGAAAGTGAATTTCGTTGCTCGTGTAGTATCCTCTCTCGGCTAGCACCTCGTTCGGCTATTTTCACACTCGCACAAAATTCGTCACTTTCTAGCTCGTTGCGTAATATACTATTATTTATGTAATTTGTAATGGTAATAGTTTGCAAGCAAGTAGAGCAAATCAACGCAGGTGTCCCAATAGACGTCACCCTTCTTACCATGTTTTCTCCTTTCAAAGATTAAGGGACACCGGAAACATACATTGTGCACCAAAAATTGGTGCCCCTGAAAAACATATATTTGAAGAAGAAGAAGCAGTAGTGATAGACGCCTTTATTGAAAATCCTCGTACAAGTAGACGCAGTGTTTCTTCAATGCAAGGTATTTCTCAGTCATTTATTTGGAAGACGCTAAAGAGGGAAGTAATGCATCCATACCATTTTCAACAAGTACAAGCCCTTCAGTCAGGAGATGAGATCAGACGTTTAAACTTTTGTCAATGGTTGTTGGAAAAAATGGGAGCAGATCCAAACTTTGCCTCAAAAATTATTTGGACGGATGAAAGTCAATTTGGCAGAGGAACTACACCAAATTACCACAATGAACATGCGTGGTCATTGGAAAATTCCAAGTTAATAAAAAGAAGAGGATTTCAGCAAAGATTCTCAATAAATGTCTGGGCAAGGATTTTTAATAATCAATTAATATCAATGCAAGTACTGCCTAATAGACTGACATCGAATGATTGTTTGATTCTATTAAATACCAAGATATTGTTGACAACGTAGCCTCAAATGTCTTAAATCAGGTTTGGTATCAACACGATGGAGCGCCACCTCATAGGGAAATGTGACTAATTGGTTGAATGATAATAATAATTGGATAGGTTTTGGAGGACCAATAACATGGCCACCGCGATCTACAGACTTAAATCCGTTAGATTTTTATCTTTGGGGTACTCTCAAAACAAATGTGTACACGATTGAGGTAAATACTCGAGCACAATTACTTGAGAGGGTAAACAATGCGGTTGCTGAAGTGCAAAATAATTTTAATTTCAATGTTAATGAAGAGATGTTTCGTCGATGCCGTGCCTGCATAACAGCAAGAGGAGGTGTATTCGAACAAAATTTAAATTAATTATGTAATTTTCAAAGCATGCTAACTTATATTTTTCTAGTAATAAATTGATTTAATTTATTTTTTTTCAAATTCTTATAACTTTTTTATGAATGAATATAGGACATATGTTCATATGAACTTTTCTTCTTAAAAAAGTTTTTCCTACATGGGTTTTCAAATTTATATGCTACTTACGAAACACCCTGTATAGGGTGTCCCATCATGGCCTACTGAAACAAAGTTATACTTTTTTAAATGGACCATCCAGTATATTATGACATTTTTGGATTCCTTATCAAAAAATAATTATATTATGGGTCTATCATCACTCGTTTTGCTGATATTTGCCATTTAAGCCAAAAAAAGATCAATTTTTGAAAAATCACTGCTCTAAAACAGATGAACATTTTAAGTTGAAATTTTGTCAAAAATTTTTCAATATCGTCTAGTCTACAACTATCATGTCAAATTTAAGTTTGTGACATTTTTTATCAGGGTGCCTTATGAAACGCAAATTGAACAATTAAACGAAATTTTCAAATGGAACACCCTGTATGTTTTAACATCAATCAGTAGTGTCGCTACCGGGCTCCTGTGACACTTCGATGGCATGACCATCGGAAGAGTCCACCAGGTACCCGGTGGATGGGTGAAGAAGTGCTTGAGGTCAATGACCGGAAGGTAACCTCGGGGTTGTTTGAATCTGAAGAAGTCGTCGACAATGACCAGAAGGTCTGCATGTGTCGGTGGATGGGTGAAGAAGTGCTTGAGGTCAATGAGCGGAAGGTAACCCTGGGGTTGTTGAATCTAAAGAAGTCGTCGACAATGACCAGAAGGTCTACATGTGTGTTGAAATAATATATTAAAAAACGAGTTTCATGAGTCGCATATTGTAGCACGCGTTCAATTTTAAAATACGAGTCGCGTAGCGACGAGTGACGAGTATTTTAATGAACAAGTGCTACTATCGACTTACCAAAAGAGTTTTTTATACTATTTTTTCTATTTTTTTCTATTTCATCATTTAATTTTTCCCAACAATCTAAATATTAATATGGAAAAACTCCTTTTCGTTTTAATAGTTTAAATTTTTCTAAATCATTGTCATAAAACTTACGCGTTACATTTTTCTTATTGTAATTTAAGTATGAAGAGAGTTTATCTAAACTGGAAGCCATAAATCTAAAGGAATCAATAAAACGTAAGACGATGTTTGTCTCTTTTACTATTAAAGTAAAAGAAATGTATCGCTCCTTGTTAAGTGGAAGCAAATTAATTTTTCCTTCGATTTGGTTTGCTAAAGATTTTATAATAAAATGACCATCGTATCCGGTTAAATTATGAAAGACTACCGGTACCGTATGACTATCCTTAAAATTTAAATTACACCCCATATGAGCACTTCCCCTATATTTTCCACTTAAATGACAATGATCTCTTTCTTACTTTAATTGTGGTTTCATCAAATGGACCAGAACAAATATAGCAAAATTTTGAATTTTGAAAACAATTTTCTTATGCATTCAAAGCCATAGATTTTTGATTAATAAACATTTTATTTACAGAATGTGATATTTCGTTTAACCTTTCAATAAATTCATGAATACATTTTTTACCGGTAAAAATTTCAAATTTTGAAAGTGAATCATCATACGAACATTTTAAATAAAAAGCGATACTAAAGGCTTCGTGCTTTTGAATTTTTTGCTCCTTTAAAATTATAATTTCATCGTCTACATTTATTGGAAACAAAATACTTTCAATGTCAGCATAAATAACAAAAGGAACTTTGATTTTATTTCTAAATTTTTTAAATTCTAAAAATTTTTCTTCTTCTTTGGGTAGGACAATTTTTGTACAATTTGAATTTTTACATTCAACTAAATGATTTTGCAAACAATAGTTGGTAGCAAATGTATTTAAACAACGATTATAAAGCTTTTGTTTTTTCTATTAGGCAATTGATTATTCAATAGTGCAGATAGATTTTTTATTAGTACAAAATGATAAGTACTACTAAACATTAAATTTTGAATATTACAACTGTTAATTTCAAGATCATCATCATCATCATCATTAGAATTTAATAATAATAAGTTAACTTTTTCTTTAAAATTAGAGTTACTTAAAACTACGGGTACAATTTCTTTATGTTTATCAATTTTAAATACAGTTATTGATTGCTTATTTAAGATTTCAAAGTTTGAAATATTCTTTAGTTTCATTGAAAATGTAAAGTTTTGATAATTTAAAATGTGAGAGAAGTGTGGGTTAGATGAAACTCTACATGGATTTTTATTACGAGGTGCTGAACATTTATATGCTACTATGCACCATAGAAAACAATAGGGATCTTTGTTTCTAATATTTAAAGTTGCATGCATTTTTTGTATAAATTTATTTATTATTTATTATTTAGTTGTTGTCATTTAATAACGTAATAAATCTATTTTTATTCTCAGTATGAAATTCTTTATCACTTAAACTAAAGACTCTATGTATTAATCCCTTAATCATAGCAATTTTATTGGACATCGAGTGTGCTGAATGGTAATTTAGTAGTATGTTTGTTTATGTATGTATGTAATATTGATTGTAATTGATAAAAACAAAAAACAAAAAAAAATGTAGTAACTAAATAAAAATCTATTTTAGCTTGATAAAGAGTGAAATTGTCACTCGAAACGTCGCTCTTGAATACATGTTTTTTAAGTAAATTGAGTTTGCTTAATCTGGTTCCTGTTAGCCAATATCCTGGTCAGTAGTTGAATTTTTGGGACGATAACGATTGTTGAGAAAAAAGAAATTGTAACAAAAATGAAAAAAATAGTTTTAACACACGTGGTGCCCAACTTTCAAATTCGTGATTAAATTATACTCTTTGCCCACGCTTGTACGAAAAATAACTTTTAATTTTCAAAAATTAAAAGAAATACATAAAACATACTTACCTACCTATTTATTTACCTACTTATTTTCTTAAATTAATTTAAAGTACGAACAAAAAAATGTGTTACGTTTTACGTTTAAAAAAAAGTTGATGTTATTTTCGTAAAGATTTAAGTACCTAAAATTTATTTTCTTGAACCATGGGTACAACATAAATAGAAACCGGAACGAAATAAATTCCGGTTGGAGCCTTTGATAAAAAACCGAAAATTTTTGCGTCGACTAGGTTCCTAAGTTTTATATTTTAAGTTGATAAAGATAAGTTTGGTAAATAATTTAAAAATCTTGCATCGTAACAAAATAGAGGAGAGGAGGAAACACCTTAAAACTTTTTAATGTTCTAACTAAAAAAAATTCTCCAGTCCCATTTTTGGATGTATTTTGAAAAATCCATAAAATATTCTTTTGACACCAGAGAGTGAGTAAAATTAAAAAAATGGCGGTGTATCATATTATCGTGTCATTGGACAAAGAACCAAATATCATTCTCTCTCTTCAAATGCTACAAATTTTATTAATGTTTAAACTAATTTGTAGCTAGGCTGATTTTTATACACAAAATAAAATTGGAATAAACAATGGAATTTTCTATTTAATTTTTTTGCTTAAAAACATACTACATACTAATTATATTTAAGAAGATAGTCGGCAAAATGTTTGAAAAGCGTACTTTTCAGTATACATATATATATACATAGTATACATATATACCTTTCAGTATATCAGATATAAATGGTGTAACCAGCATCTAACTTTTATCTCTAATTAAGAGAATTGGGAGTCTAAGTAGAACCGTGCAACGACAGTAAACGGACATTATGAGTTTTTTCTTGGATTTGGGGAAGAAATCTTGACCCAGGAGTGTACCTCACATAATCAGGCTGAAAGTACCCATAAAAATTTTCATTTCTATTATATTTTAAAATTTTTATCACCTCGACTACGACGGTGCTTTTACAGTTAAAATGTGGGTTCAAAATTTACAAAATATGCCTTTATTAATATTAATAATCTCTTTATTAACGATCATCATTTTACAAAATTACAATAAATCTTAAAAGTTAAAGTAACTATGATATAAAAGACATGTTGTGCTACAAAAATTATGAGTAAAACATTATGAGTAAAACACACAATAGTGAAAGCCAAAAGTTATTAAAAAAAAAGATAATATCCTAGTATAGCTTGTCGAAATTGGTTCTTTTTAAAATGCTTTTGAACTGCGCACCCAACGAATTAAAAATAGGTTGCATTTTTTAAAGCTATATTTTGTAAATAACATTCAGTTTTATAATTACATAGTTTAAATAATATTCAAACTTCTAAAGGATGATTTTTTTCAAAAATTAAATAATTAAATCCAAAAAATAAGTTTCAAATAGGGCATATTTTACGTATTTTTAATAATTTTTTTGCAAAACCAAAATACTTGGCAACGTCGCAGCAGTTGGCACACATGGTACATGCGAGAGATATCATACACTTCCACCTGGCAAGCCAGTAAGACGCGACGTGAATGCTTATCTAGTTATTTGTCAATAAATACAAGTCTAATGTAATTTAACGGTAATAAAAATGTAAAGTATTATTGTTTTCTCATTGAGTTTGTCGGTGCCCCTCAATAAACGTTACATTTGGCGCTCAACTCGTGGCCCGACCCGCCATGCGGTTGTAGTTGTTTATCGATGTGTGTGTATTGTTCGACGATCACGCATTAACATTTCGTGTCCGAGTTGTGTATTGTTGTTATACGATCGCAATTATCGCAAGTATTTAAACAAAAATTGACAATTTTCGTGTTGTGCAATATTGTGCATTGTTGCTTTACGATCGCAATTATCGCAAGCATAAAACAATGGTTGTTCGAGTTGTGCATTGGTGTTATACGATCGCAATTATCGCAAGTATTTAAACAAAAATTGACAATTTTCGTGTTCGAGTTGTGCATTGTTGTCATACGATCGCAATTATCGCAAGTATTTAAACAAAAATTGACAATTTTCGTGTTCTAGTTGTGCATTGTTGTCATACGATCGCAATTATCGCAAGTATTTAAACAAAAATTGACAATTTTCGTGTTCGAGTTGTGCATTGTTGTGTTACGATCGCAATTACCAACGTAGGATTGTATATACTGTATACCAACCACGGAGGGAGACAATCCGCCAAAGTCTGGTTATTTCCTTAGGTCAAAGGTAAAGAGCCAAAACAAAATGACGGATCCGTTACCAAATGTCGCGATGTCCGCGGAACAATTTAAAGCATTATTGGATGGAATGCAGAACATGTTGCTTGGTCAAAGACAGTCAGAAAGTAATGTGCAAACGGTAATTTTTCAACGTGTAAGTCGCGCTTTTCCGGGACTGACCAGGATGACGTGGAAGCGTTTATCAGTGCAATTCAAATCTTCAAAGAATGTGTGCAAATTTCGGACGAAAACGCTCTTCGAGGTTTACCTATACTGCTCGATGGCACAGCTGCGGTATGGTGGTAAGGTACCAAATCTTCGATTGCTACTTGGGAAGATGCAGTGACTTCATTGAGACACGCATATGGGATAAATAAGCCACCACACGTCATATTCAGGGAGCTGTTTTCAAAAGAGTAAGGTATGAATGAACCAACTGATATATATGTAAGTAAAGCACGAGCTCTATTATCTCACTTGCCGTCTGAACCACCATTGCATGAAACCCATCAAATTAACATGATATATGGTCTGTTAAATAAAACCATTCGTCAACGAATTTCTAGAGATTCATTTCGCGATTTTAACGAGCTTATTCAGAAAGCTAGATCCGTAGAAGAAACCTACTTGCATGATGAACGTAAGAAACAAGTTTTTGATTCGAGTAAGTCGACGAGACCCAGGTGTAATGCGTGCAAAAACTTTGGACATGTACAAGAAAATTGCAGAAAACTATTTAAACTTTCAGAGTCACAATTTCGGTCACAAGCTACCCCAAATAATAATAATACTAGTCCAAGTGTTATCACTTGTTATCATTGTGGTCAAAAAGGGCATATTAGGTCAAATTGTCCCAATTCAAAAACAACGTCACGTTCCCAGGTGACAACAGAATCCGTAGATTTTTGTACAATAGAGACCGAACTACAGATTAAACCTACACAGAGACCAATTATGCATTTGGAAATATTTGGTAAACATGGAACGGGTTTACTAGATACGGGAGCTAAACATAGCATTGCCGGAAGTAGTCTTTATAAAATTTTTCAAGCAAAAGGTCAAAATTTCACTGAACAGAGTGTTTCTTTAAAAATGGCTGATGGAGTAGTCACTACTCGGACGGTTTTACTCACAAGAGTCGATGTCAATTTTCATAATCGCACTATACCAACATTTCTAGTATTACCAGATGCTGAAACTAATACTCTTTTGGGTGTTGATTGGATGATTTCATCAAAATTGGTTGTGGATGCATACAATAAAGAGTATTATTTTTCTGATAATCCGAATGAGAGATTTAAATTAGCTTTTGAAATAGAGGGTGTAAACCCTTTAATATTGGACGAGGTAAATATTTTACGACCAGAGGAAGGTTCCGTGTTAACTAAGGACGAACGGAGTCAATTATGTCACCTGGTGGAAATGAATCAAGACATCTTTGACCCTTTTGGGAAACCAACTCTTTATGCTGAACACACTATCAACACGGTTGAATGTATTCCTATTTCTCTGCCACCTTATCAGCTTACCTTAGGGAAAAAGGAAATTCTGCGTAAAGAAATTGAACGTCTTCTAGATGAGGACGCTATAGAGGAATGCGAGAGCCCATGGGCCGCACCAGTTGTTCTGGTGGAAGAAAAGAATGGGAACCCGAGATTATGTGTAGACTACAGACGACTTAATTCAATCACTATCCCGGACTCGTATCCGCTCCCAAGGATGGATGACCTACTACACTCGACTGAACGAAGTTATTTTATGTCAACTATAGACCTTCGTTCAGGCTACCATCAAGTACAAGTTAGAGAATCAGATCGTGACAAAACCGCCTTTGTCTGCCCATTAGGAACATTTCGCTATCGTGTAATGCCTTTCGGATTGCGTAACGCGCCCGCGACCTTCAAAGGTTAATCGATCGTTTTAGGAATGGGCTGGGTGACATAAAAGTTCTGGCATACCTTGATGACCTGGTAGTTTTAAGTGCTAGTTTTGATAGTCATCTCAATGATTTAAAAATTGTTTTTGATCGTTTAAGACAATTTAAACTTCGCGCTAATCGTGATAAATGTCATTTTGTATGCACACAAGTTAGATATTTGGGACACTTAATCACTCCAAATGGAATAGAGGTTGACCCTGAAAAAACTAGCGCCATTTCTGAGCGCGCACCTCCTCGAAACGTAAAGGAAGTACAGTCGTTTCTTCAAGCTGCGAGCTGGTACAGAAGATTCGTGCCTAACTTCGCGTCAATTTCTAAACCTTTGAGTGAACTCACAAAGAAATCTGCAAAATGGAAATGGGAGTCTTCCCAACAAGAGGCCTTTGAAGCCCTTAAAGCCGCGTTGGTCACGGCTCCAGTACTAATCCAGAACGATGGAAATAAACCATATGTATTGAGAACCGACGCCTCTAAATACGCAGTAGGTGCGGTGTTGTTACAAAGGACCGGAGATTCCGCCGACTCCCGTTTTGCCACTACGAAGACGCGGAAGACCAAGGAAAAATTAATATTTTTATGTTTCAGAATTCTTCAATCCAAATGATTTGCGAATTCTAGGGGGGGACTGTAACACTGCAAAACCAAAATACTTGGCAACGTCGCAGCAGTTGGCACACATGGTACATGCGAGAGATATCATACACTTCCACCTGGCAAGCCAGTAAGACGCGACGCGAATGCTTATCTAGTTATTTGTCAATAAATACAAGTCTAATGTAATTTAACGGTAATAAAAATGTAAAGTATTATTGTTTTCTCATTGAGTTTGTCGGTGCCCCTCAATAAACGTTACACCATTTAATTTTGTACACTCCACATTCTTTTATTTTTTAATTTTTATTTTCAATAAATTGTTATTTTTTGTTCTTAATTAATTTAGAATACGTACGCCATGGAGAACTATATTATTGATAAATTTTATTAACTATTGATAATTTATTAATAAGACATAAGTAGCAAACTAAAGCCTAAAAACTTTATATTTTTTAGAATATTCGAATGATGAAAGCACTAAGTGTAAGTGCTGTAAGATTTTTAAAAAACACTATGTGTTAAAGGGATGTGGGCACATGATGTGTAGTCAGTGTTGCCACACTTTGTGCAATTTCCGTCAATATCCAAAATGTCCTTTCTGCAGATCAGAGATTGCAGAAGAACCTCTTTTTGTTTATTTTTAATTTATTATGTTTTTTGCTAAGTATCAATTTTACGTTTTTTGTAAAGTATGAATTTTATGTTATTAAAGTATTGACTTTATATTTTTTTATTAAATATTTGATTTTTATGTTAATAAAATATTTTAATATTGATTTATTTGTCTATTTATCGCATTTCTTTCCAATATTTAGCAAACTAAAAATGGTAGATGAACTTCCTATTTATTTTTATTCTTTCTTTTGTATTAATAATTTGCATGAAAATACGCAACTTTGCCCTAACCTAACCAATACGGTTATGCGCTTTTACTTTAGGCGCAAATACGGTTTTGTGCATTTTTAAATTAGGCCATTTAGCTGTTATGCGCATTTGCTTTAGGCGCTAATACGGTTTTTGTGCATTTTTAGATTATGCAGTTTAGCTGTTATACGCTTTTACTTTAGGCGCAAATTCGGTTTTATGCTTTTTTAAATTAGGCCTTTTAGCTGTTATACACTTTTGCATTAGGCGCAAATACGTTAGGCTACAATACTTTAGGCGTTTTAGTGCGTCACCGTTATATGCCCGTTTTCACCAAAGATTCCTAAAACTTGGGCATTGCTAATAGTGCTAGTTGCTAGGTATTTTTAATCATTTAATAAAAAATACCTATAGCAACTAGCGCTTTATAGCCGTTTAGCTGTTATGCGCATTTACTTTAGGCGCAAATATGGTTTTGTGCATTTTTAAATTAGGCTGTTTAGCTGTTATGCACTTTTACTTTAGGCACAAATACGGTTTTGTGCTTTTTTAAATTAGGTCGTTTAGCTGTTATGCGCTTTTACGTTAGGCGCAAATACGGTTTTGTGCTTTTTTAAATTAGGCCATTTAGCTGCTATACACTTTTGCATTAGGCGCAAATACGTTAGGCTACAATACTTTAGGCTACTATATAGCGCACCTTAAAGTAAAAGTGCATAATAGCTAAACAGCCTAATTTAAAAAACCACGAAACCGTATTTGCGCCTAAAGCAATTGGGGATAATAGCTAACATGCCTTTTGGAGGAGAGAAAATTTATCCTATAAGAACAAAAAAAGAGGGTACTAAACCCCTGCACGCTTTCCGATCATATGGAAAATTGCATTTTCATTTTCACAAAAATTTGGTGTTTTTCTCTGATTTAATATTGCATGCCCTTTTAGCAAAAAGATAGTTAAAATCGTAGGCATGCGATTCGCACGGTTGCAAAGGGCTCAAACGGTCATGTGATCTTGTAATAAAAAAATATGATTTTCCGCGTTTTCATACTGCATGCTAATGAAAAGAATTAAAGTTTGTGTCATAAAACCTCCATAAAAAAATTGGCATGCGCCCCTCGTTGGCTCATGGGTGGAAATTTAGGAAAAGTTATGTGGAATGACATTGAAGTTTGGTGAAAATTTTTAACTTCAGTGTCATTCCACAAAAGTTTTCCTAAATTTTCCACCCTTAAGCCAACTAGGGCCGCATGCCATTTTTTTCTGGGGGTTTTATGACATAAACTTTAATTCTTTCCATTGGCATGCATTATGAAAACGCGGAAAATCATATTTTTTTATTACAAGATCACATGACCATTTGAGCCCTTTGGGACCGTGCCAATCGCATGTCTATAATTTTCAAGACTTAAATTTATTTTAACTATCTTTTGCTAAAATGGCATGCAATATTAAATCAGAGAAAAACACCAAATTTTTGTGAAAATGAAAATGCAATTTTCCATATGATCGGAAAGCGTGCAGGGGTTTAGTACCCGCTTTTTTTGTTCTTATAGGGTAACTTTTCTCTCCTCCAAAAGGCATACTGTATTAAATCGGAGACCAAAAACTGTCGCGGGCTCCCGGTCTAAAATACGGTTTTGTGCATTTTTAAATTAGGCCGTTTAGCTGTTATCCCCAATTGCTTTAGGCGCAAATACGGTTTCGTGGTTTTTTAAATTAGGCTGTTTAGCTATTATGCACTTTTACTTTAAGCGCATATACGGTTTTGTGCTTTTTAAATTAGGCCTTTTAGCTGTTATATGCCCGTTTTCACCAAAGATTCCTAAAACTTGGGCATTGCTTATAGTGCTAGTTGCTAGGTATTTTTAATCATTTAATAAAAAATACCTAGCAACTAGCGCTATAAGCAATGCCTAAATTTTAGGAATAGTTGGTGAAAAGTTTTCACCAACTATTCACTGAAAACGGGCATTACTCTTTTGCATTAGGCACAAATACGTTGGGCTACAAAACTTTAGGCTACTATACAGTGCGGACATAAATTAAATCCCCCCTGCTAACTTTTGAACGGTTATGATTTTGATTCTAAAAATTTGTCTACGAAGGAATCTAATTGCGAACTTTCTATTAAAGGTATTTTTGATTTTGTGGAACTTCCGGTTATACCGGAAGTGGATGGCAACTTTCTTATTTTAAATAGAACACCCAGTATATTTTTGCAGTTTTGTGTCCTCCATAAAAATACCATTAAATTGACCTAGCATAGTGTGGTTTAAGATTAATACTTTCGGAATTACGCTCATTTGAAAATCGCATTTTTATGCAACTTCATTTACACCCGAAGTTGGACCTACCTGCCCCAACTTCCTTATTTTAAATGATTTTTTTTGCAATTAAGTTAATAACATTAAATTTAAACAATATTATGTTTAACCGTAAGTTCGTTAATTTTCCAACTTCCGGTGTAAATGAAGTTGCATAAAAAATGCGATTTTCAAATGGGCGCAATTCCGAAATTATTAATCGTGGACCAGACTACGCCAGGTCAATTTAATGGTATTTTTATGGTGAACACGAAAATGCAAAAATATACTAGGTGTTCTATTTAAAATAAGAAAGTTGCTATCCATTTCCGGTATAACCGGAAGTTTCACAAAATCAAAAATTGGAAAGTTCGTAACTAGATTCCTCCGTAGACAAATTTTGAGAATCAAAAACATAACCGTTCAAAAGTTAGCAGGGGGATTTACTTTATGTCCGCACGGTATAACGCACCAATTCTCGCACACTATTCGGAATTTTAAAAACCCGCTCGCCCTCTGGTGGAAAAATAATTCGGTACTTACTTTTTCGATTTATTGTATTGGTACATGTTTTTTGAGCTTTAAGCTTTAAATAATAAATCTATTTAAGGTTTTGTTAAATATGTAGTTATAAATCAATAATAGTTGTGTTTTTTTTACATTATTTTGTTCAGCTCAGCTCAGTTCAGTTCAATTTGATCACTCGCTCTAAATGAGCAGAGTCAAGTAAAAAAACAGCATAAAATTTCAATCGTTTGACAAGTGACAGGATGCGTCATTTTAAGGTTATTGTTTATTATTTGTTTTCCCTAGTCCTTATTAAATTTCTCCACTTTCTGGAGCATGTAGCTGAGTCAAACTAAAATTAAAGTTTACTTGAAAATGAATATTTTATTCTATTAATTATAAGAATATATACAATAAAATTCTGCCAAACTTTTTTCTTTTTCCTTGGTGTTGTATTCTCAAACGTCCAAGTATCCTTGTGTTTTTTTGAAATAGTTTCACTCTCATTAGGCTATGTATCTTCAACAATAACATCATTGTGTTCAACTGTAGGATATTGTTTTATGCAGTGATTTAACAACTGCATGTAAAATTTAGCATCTACAAAACCAGATTTGAAAACTTTGTTTAAAGTGCTTATCTTTTTATTTTACCTGTTTCAGCTCCTTTTTCATCTTTTGCACTTACTCCGACATCATAAGATTTTTTAGTTTTAGGGTCAGTAATTTTAACTGTGTTGTAATTATTGGTGTTTCCATATAAATGTTAACACATTTTCAATAAAACTAATAACTAAACTTCCTATGAAAACACTACTTATTTTTAGAGGTTAGAAAATTCAAAACGACAGATAACAAATCGTAAACTGAGCAAATGATTGTAACTGAGCCCCCTTTACAGCAGGTGCAGTTAGGGGAAAGGGGGAAGCAATTGTTCAGCTCAGTTCGAATTGAGCGCGTAAAAAAAACAAGGTAAAATTAACTGAGCAACTGAGCAATCGATTTGCTCAGACTTGCTCGAGCAAAAGTGTGTAAAAAAAACACAACTAATATAATTGTCCATGGTATATGTATTTCTTTTATATAAATCAAATCAATTTCTTTTAAATTATAGTCTTTATTTGAAATACAATTATTTATTCGAAAATGCATTAGCTATTTTTAATAAAAAAATTGTATTTCAAATAATGACTATAATTGAAAAGAAATTGATTTGATTTATGTAGTTATAAGGTAAAATAATGCATTTTAAACACAATTTTTGACACTTATGAATACCGAATATCGTCCATTTATAGATCCATGAATATATAGTTAAAATTACCAATATTTGTCGAATGAAATAAAAAAATAAGCCCTATGTTTTGCGACTCGTTCTCGTCATTGTATTCGGGCATCTAGTGGAACATACCCAAACGTTGGTCCTGAACGTTAGGTGGATCGTACCCTCGCTGTTGTCATCCACTTGACAGTTTTGACAGCAATTGCTTGGGCATGCTTTTATGATTTTCCTGTGATTTTATAAGAAAATTTAATTTTTTGTGCATCATGAACATGAAATATTACATATTTACGCACCAGCATTTGTACATGAGCCCTTTTATTTATTATAAAAAGTGAGTAAAATATTCCTCACTAATAAATGTTTATCAAACTGATAGAATAGGAGCAATAAATATTATAAATTTGCTGCTCATTTTTAGGTGCTTATAAATAATATCAGAAGATATTAAGTTTGTTGAAGAAAATCTACCGTTGATTTATGAGTAGAAGCAAAGTTAGTTGCTGCGCCACGGAGTGCAAGTCATTGGCTGAACTGATGACTTCATTATGTATGAAATATTTCTACAGTAAGATCCAGTTAAAAAACAACCGCAAGAAGTTTTGAAAGTGACCAAGAATTGCATATTTTGAATTAAGAAAGTGCATAACCTATAAAAGGTAATTATTTTTCTTTATTTTAATATTGAGCAGGGGTCAGCAATTCGCAATTAAAAAAAAGGTACTGTCTACACAACCGTCCGACGGTCAAATACTTAAATTAATTTAACCGTCCGACGGATGAATAATTAAAATAATTCAACCTTCCGACGCGACGGTTAAATAATTAAAATAATTTAAATTTTTTTTTTGTTTGGGTGAAATTTAATTATAAAAAGGTGATTTTGATTCGGGTTAAGTTCGGTTAGGGTAGGGTCGGTTACGAAAACTAATTAAAAAATTTTTTTAAACAAGTTTGTTCTTTATTTCTTATAGCGTAATCAGGACGGTTGAATAATTTTAATTATTTGACCGTCGGTCCGGACGGTTGAATAATTTCAATTTCTTAACCATCGGACGGTTAAATTATTTTAATTATTTGACCGTCGGACGGTCGTGTAGACAGTACCTAAAAAAAAAACCAAAGCGAGCTTTTGGCTTCACTTAGCGCTAATATGGTTTTTTTGTTTTTTTAAACCGATTTGTATATTCACCTGGGCGCCCGGTGGATTAACCTCGTTTTTAGTTTCTCTAGATTTTTTATAAATTCTGCTAAAAAACGTGGAACATGAACGCATCGCTCCTCAATGCCATTAATTAAAACTGTTATCGACAATGTATTTCTTAATTGTATTTATTTTTTATAAATTCATTTTAATGAGTAAACAAAAAAATTAAAAATGTGGTATTACAAAAAAAAACTAAAAATAAACTGGAAAATTATATTGTATTACACAAAAAAATACAATTAAATAGAAAATTATTTTTTTATTGTTTGTTTAAAAAATAAAATGGCAACAAGAGTAAAAAATATAATTTCAAGTGTAATCTCAGCCAATAAAACATACATTTTTTTATTTTTTTAAGATTTTTACACATACATTCATTAAAAAGATAATTTTCTCTATTTCATTTTAATTTTTTTATGTAATACAATATAATTTTGCGTTTCCTTTTTTTTTCAGGTTTTTTTAATAAAATAATCAATACAATTAATTAAGAAATACATTGTCGATAACAGTTTTAATTAACTGACTTGATTATTGATTCGATGCGTTCATGTTTCCACTTTTTATAGCAGTATTTATAGAAAAACTAAAATAAAACGAAAAACAAATTTACAGAAAATTCTAAAAATTGAAATTGTACTTTATCAAATTTTAATGATTGGAGAACTAGATTTTAAATTTTATACAAACTGAAAAGTACAATTCTCTTCTTTATTTACTAAATAGGATATTTCATACTTTAATAAATTCAATAAATTTATCTAAAAAAACTACTTTTAGCTTATTTTTTGGTGAGAAAATTAGTAAATCATCAGATGGGTTATAATTTATTTCCGTACAATTCAAAATAATCATTGCTTCTGCAGAGATTACAACTCCCCGTCAAATAGTAGTGAGGTTAATCGGCTGGGGGCCCGGGTGAATATACACATTGTTTTTAAACCAGGCTTTTTAACTGCTACGCACCTTAAGTGTGAACACCGTTTTCTGGTTTTTAAATCAATTCTTTTACCTGTTATACATATTTACTTTAGCCACAAATACAGTTAAACTAGGCTGATTTACTATCATTTGACTTTACTTTAGGCACAAGTACCTACGTTAAGCAACAATATATATAAAAATAGAGAGCATAAAACACGCCCACTAAAGTAGCTTCATTATTATTGATCCAATTTAAATAAGTCAAATTAAAGGTTTAAACAATACTTTTATCAGATTTTATTTTTATCCAAAAACTTGACAGGCAATGACAAACGATTGACAACTTATATTTTTCAAATGCTAATATGATAACAAAAATTTAATTCCAAGAATAATCACTTTCAATAATACAATTAAAAATTTTTCTAATAATTTTTTTAAATTGTTTAAAAATATTTTATTTCCTTATTTTTTCTTATTATTAAGTTTTAATTCAAATAATAATACCTAAATTAAAGGATAATGTATACTATAATTAGATTATAAAATTATTTTATTTTTTTGAAAAACATCAGAGAAATTATAGGCAACATTTGTTTCTTTGTATGGTAGCATGATTACAAAAAACTAATTCCAAGAATAATCTCTACCAGTGCTGGCCAGGCCCAGATCTGATTTGGGGGCACTTCGAGTGTGTACAAAAAAGTTGAAAATAAGAATGATTTTTTTTGCAATTTTTAAAATATTTGATAAAAAGGGACTTTTCCAGTTTCTGGGAGGATTGGTACTTTTACTGCAAATTAAATCATTATTGTCTTAACAGTTGTATTTTAATTTGCACAATAATGCAACATTGAATTTTTTTAACTGCACAAACTAAACGAAAGAATTAAAAGCGCATTTATTTTTAAAAATCGAACCATTTTAAAATGATAAACTTTTAATGTTTAATTGAAAAGTAAATCAAATTTAACTACTAAATATCTAATAGTACTTTTGTCTAATTTGACAGAATTTTAATTTTAAAAACTGCTGTTGCAGTGTTAGGGTCTATTTATGCAGACAAATTTAACGTTTAATTTAACATTTATCACTTATCATTTAAGAATAGTGTAGAATTTATGCACCCAGATTTAACACAACCTAAATAATAGAACCCGGACTTTCCTTCAATTTTTAATTCTTATTATTTATTTGTGTTGAGATTTGTGCTTTTAGTTCTTATTTTGTTTGTGTTTACATAATATCATATATTAAATCAAAATTTAAATGAAAAACAGCCAATTTCAGCTAAATTATTTATTTTAACTCATGCGTAGTTCACCTAAAATTTAACAGGTAAGAAATGAGAGTTGGAATTAATCAACTCTTATTTCTTATCAATAATATTTTTTTAATTTTGCTTTTTACATATTCTTTTTATGTTCTTACTTATTTATAAATTTGGTGTATTAGAAAAAATGCCAAAACTACACAATAATTATACAGGGTTCCTCTAAATTGATGCCCAAGCTTGTTGCTACGTTTTTTGGATTCTTCGTGGAGTACTGTAAAACCGGTAAATTTTTTTTTTCGCTATTTGAATTGAGAAATTTACATTCATAGTTTATATTTCCCAAACAATACCATTTTAAAACACCGATGAGAAGTTAGCAACAAATTTCCAGCAACAAAAATTTTACATGTATTTTTCCATAAGAGGATTATCGCCCATAACTTCTTCGTATTAAGCCGCATAAAAAAACTAATGATACCATTGGAAAGTATGATTCAAGATCAATCTAGCAGTGTGTATACCAATGCTTGCCTCATAATATTTATTGAAATAATTGCAATTACACTGAAGTCTACTAAGAATGTACAAAAACATATTAAGAGGATAGTCCGCCAAATGTTTGAAATGCGTACTCCTCGCTAGTAAAAATTGATTTTTTGGTGTTTGTAATAAAAAATTTAACAAAAACGCTCTTGTTTTGCCTTGAAATTGAATTTATTTATCATATAGAATTTTTTTTTGATGTATATAGTCTGTTATAAGGGAGTAATTTTGAAAAAATGATAAAAACGCATTTTTTAAAAAATAACGCACCTATAATTTATTAAACTTAAACAACAAAAATTCTATATGAAAAATAAATTCAATTTGAAGGCAATACAAGAGCGTTTTTGTTAAATTTTTTATTACAAACACCAAAAAATCAATTTTTACTAGCGAGGAGTACGCATTTCAAACATTTGGCGGACTATCCTCTTAAGGGATCTTTTCAAAATAATCCCACCAAAAAAGTAATGGTACCAATGAAAAGGTAATAACATTCTTCAATTAAAATGCACAAAAAAACTAACCACACCAATAGTTAGAATTTTTAATGCAGCTTACAACGATATATAACACGATGTCAGCGTCATCCCGGTTAATGAGTTGGTTTCATAATTAACAAATTAGGTCACCTAACACTTTTCAAATAACGCACAAAAAAGTTAATCACACCAATGATTATCATTTTTCAAGACGATCAGATTGATATATGGCACAATGCTTGTATTTAGCCGGTTAATGAGCTGTTTTTTTTAATTAACGAATTAAGTCACCTAACTCCTTTTAATTAACTTGCACATAAAAGTTAATTACACCAATCATAATAATAATAATAATTTATTTATTACCCAACAGACATGTATGTCCCATTATAGGATAAAATCAAAATCATATAACAATTGCAAGATTATAAGTGATCAGATAATACAGAAATAGTAACATAAGATAAGGTATAAATTTACGAATTAAGCAAAAAAATAAAAGAACAATGTTGAAGTTGAAAATAAAAAAAATGGGTATTAAAGTTGAAGTATAAGATAATATTTAACTTGAAAGTTATAACGGTGTAGCTACAGATATAGTTTTGTTTTTTTTTTGCGCGTGCGTATTGATGCAAAGGTAAGGCAAATATGTCAGCAGAATTCTGTAAGGAATTGTAAACTTTTCCCCTTTTTGTAAACGGGTGAGTTGCCAAAGTGATCGGTATGAGGCGTAGTAAGTTAAACGTTAATGTGGCGCGAGTGTTGACATTAGGTACATTAAATTTCAGTTTACAGAGAGTGCTCTGGTCATCTATAAGAAAATTGACAATTTTGTAAAGGTGTAGCATGCAGCATTAATGGAATGTTGTTCCTTAACAGTAATAAAATTAAATTCATTTAGTAAGCTCGAATACAATACATCTCTTTGTGGATATTCCTTATATCTAAAATAGAAAAGATATTTCAGAAATCTTTTTTTAATTGACTCCAAGACATCAATATATTTTAGGTACATGGGTGACCACACAACCGAACAATAGTCAAGTTTACTTTTTATATACGCTGAGAATAAAGTTATTAGAGTATCAATACATTCAAAAGTTTTGCATGTTCTCACGATGAACCCCATAATGCGGTGACAATCCTTTGAGAGTTCACCAATATGCTCATTAAATGTTAACTTAGTGTCAAAGACTACACTAAGATCATTAAAACTTTGCACTCTTGTTAGCGGCACTTTATTAATTAAGTAATTATAATGCACAAGTGTAGGTTTACGCGAGAACGATAGAACACAACATTTTTTTATATTGAGATTGAGCCCATTCAGTTGACACCACGACGAAATCTTGTTGATATCATTTTGTAGAATTTGACAATCACTGGAGTCATTGATAGTTCTAAAGATTTTCAAGTCATCAGCATAAATAAGCACTGAAGAGTGAAGCTCATTACCCACATCATTGCCTGATAGAAACGAAATGACTTATGGCCTTGGTATTCAACGACCTGTGTACGACAACTCAAGTAAGATCTTATGACATTGACAATATTATGGTTTATACCAGAGTTAATTAATTTCTGAACAAGCAAATTGTGAGGTAAGCGATCAAAAGCTTTGGTCAGATCAGTGTAAATAACGTCTATCTGCCTTTTACAATCCATTGCCTCAGAGACGGTTTGTGTAAAATTAGTAAGATTTGAACAAGTGCTTCTACATTTGAGAAATCCATGTTGATTTGGTGAAAATTTACTCTTAAAATGTGTATAAATATGCTCATACAGGATCGACTCAAATATCTTCGAAAAGTTGGATAAGATTGCAATAGGCCTGTAATTCTTTATATCACTTTTATTGCCTGACTTGAACACTGGGCAGACCCTGACTTCTTTCCATGCTTGTGGAAAACAACCTTTATGGAGAATTAGTTGAAAGATGTGGGTCAATGGGCTAGCCAAGATAGGTGCACAGTCCTTTAATATAAAAGATGGAATATTATGGAGCCCCATTGTAAATTTGGATTTGAGTCGCTTAATGTGCTTTTCAACTATACTTTCAGTCACTTTAAAGTCTCCCAAGTGCACACTACTATCGAATATTGATGGGGTGTTCGAGTTATCAGGTGCATCATAAACGCAGTTGAAGTATGTGGCGAAGCCATTAACAATGGCCACTGGGTTATCCATTGCCTCATCATCTAAGAACATACTGCCTGGTATGCGAGTAGTATTCTTCTTTGAGTTAACATAGGACCAGAGCTTTGTTGGGTCGCTTTTAATTAGTCTCTCAGCATTGCGCGTATAATTTGCATGCGCCTTATTGATGTCCTATTTTAGCTTTCTGCGAATATTGGTAAGTTCGACCTTCAAGTGAATGGATTTAGATATTCTTTTCTCACTTTATTTTTCCTTTTAATTTCACTTATTATGTTGGAATCGAACCACGCAGGAAAGTGGCTCTTTTTATTCGTTCCACTAGAGTTTTTGGGAACATGGAGAGAAAAGAGATTGTGCAGTTTTACATACAGATATTCAATAGCAGTATCGACATTGTGTATTAAGTATAGTTCATCCCATGTAATATTACACACAGGGCCGGCGCTAGGGTTTGCGAGGCCGTGTGCGAAAATAAAAGTGAAAATAGCGAGAAAAACTTTATTTTTATTAATTTTCACCGATGAATGTCATTAGTCTAAATTTTCGAGTGGCGTACGAAAATTGACGAGTGGTTTCGAGAACATCCGATAAAAGATAAATAGTGCCCCTAATAGGCCAGTCAAATAAGCTCAAAAACATGATCTACTTCGAAAAAATTAGAGGAAAGCTGGATATCGTTTTAATCACTTTACTTTTCATAAAAAATGAACATATTGAGTTTGCCCCACTTTTCATGCAATGCTCTAATATGCTGTGTAGAAAAAACCAAGAAATTTTCGGTAATTTTGCAGTTTTTTTTAAATACAGCCAATATTATGCGTCTGGAGGAAAATACTATTCTTTGCAATTTTAAAAATCGTTAAATTCTGCATCGATTGAGTACCCAACTTTTGAATTTAAGCCTCAAGAAGTTGGAGAAAACTAGAGTCAAAAATTGCCCCCTTGGAGAAAAAAAAATTTTCTTTCGTATATACCGAAATTTTGCACTGGATAACTTTCTAATGAATGTAACAACTTAAAAATGGCTATAATATTAGTTTAATAGCGTTAAATTCTGCATCGATTGAGTACCTAACTTTTAAATTTAAACTTCAAGATGTTGGAGAAAACTAGAGTAAAAAATTGTCTATGCTAATTTTTAATTCTGTTTATACTGATTAATTTTTGAATAGCTTTTCCAAAGGAAGCAGTCTGAGGTTTTGGAGTAATGGACTGGATGCAACCCATCGCATGAAAGTTTTCGAACCATCAATCGTGTCTATGTTCACATCGGCATTATCAAACACAAATTGATGAAAACTGTTTCTTGGCACATCTGACGTAGGTTGTTGCATGCAAGATAATTCGAAGTTCATATATGAACTGCAAAATCCTAGCGCTGATAGAACATCCAGCAAATCTCACGAATCATATTTTCGATGTAGAAATGCTACAAGTCCGATCTACAGAGGAGACATGAATGATCTTGGTTGGCCTTATAGCAGCGATAATTTCGTGAGCGATTGCTTTGACACGTACAGCTGTTTTGGCTTCTACTCATTTCTCCACGTTTTTATTCCTTCAGGATCTTGGAACGGTTATTATTTGCAGAAGCAGCAAAAGAGATTCAGGAATATCGTCATCAATGTTATCCAAGAAACCAACGGGTTTAGGATAATTTTTGAGATACCATGCTTTCGATCGAATTTCAGCTCCTACGTAGTCTGCACAAGTTTGAGTCAAGCGAAGACCTTCTTCATGTTTGTTCTGTTTCCTTGAGGCGTACCAGTTGTATGACAGTATTAAGTACCCAGTATTTTTGAAACATACTGTTGTACTTTTATGTTTATTTCCTGCTAAAATCCTGGGTATAATTATATTGTCATATTTCTCGAAAAGCCTTTTTTTGATTTTTGCTTTCGGCGGAACGTACTGCGAATAGCCTTGAAGGAATTCAGTCAGGTTAAACTGGCTTTCATCTTCCTCCATGTAAACGATTATATAATCGATTGCCGCTGTAACATCATCATCCAAATCCAGGGGACCCTCTCTGCAACTGCTAGATGCGTGAGGTTTGAAGAATCGTTTTCCACATGCCCATGATACTTGGCTTCAGAAGCAAGAAGATCTGATACAATTCCAATGCGACTACTAACTTGATGACCCCATGCATCACCTCTGTTTGTAGCAACTTCCAGAAGATTGTTTTTGAATGTCAGAGTCATCACGCGATGAACGCTGTCGTGCAATTCTTTATTCATTTTCAGGTTTTTTTATTCAAAATCAGATGCTGCATCTTCACCACTAAGCACACAATTCTTCTTAAAATCGAACTCGTTTGAAGATCGTCTAGTTCACTTACTGGGAACTTCCCCGGAAATTACAGCATTGATGTTGATTCCTTGTTGTATGCTTTTCTACATTTTTCGTGAACAACAACTTTTGAGAGACATTGTAAATGCCTGTTTTTGTCATTAGAAATATCGGTATAGGCGACGAGCGAATTTTACTGCAGCGCCCCCTGTGGCAGTAATTTGCATTTTTGGTGGGAAAACAAATTGTTGGTTAGGTAGTTATTATTTACAATTACTTGATTAAAAGTAAATTGTAAATAGTTAGTACTACAATTAATATGAATAGAAGGTCAAACATATCTTGTTGTATTGTTGGATGACATAATAGTTACTCCAACACACAGGAAAATAGAAAATTTTGTAGATTTCCTGTAAACTTGTATGCGGTAAAAAGACCAAAAATTTGGATAAATAGGATTAAGAGAAGATCTTAAGTATAAAAATTAGTGTTGCATATTTATGTTATATTTTAGGATAATACCTTTATTTCTAAAATGTTTATTTTAGATCCACTGGTGAAGCTTGGAAACCAACAAAAACTGATAGGATTTGTAGTGCTCAATTCATTGGAAATGAAAAATAAAACTTCCTAAGGAATTATTTATAATTTGTTAACAATACGTTTAATTTATAATACATATTTTATGGTATTAGGAATATAAAATTCCTACAGAAACGAATAGTCCAAACTCAACCGATTTGAGAGGTTAAAAAATCTAGAATCAATTTCTGCAAGTACTTCATGAACAGTCCAAGTTCAAGAATTTTCACCAGAAATCTCTTCATACTTAACTACGGAAGATTTTAGTTGTTAAGCTAATTTTGACGAAGACTTTTGAAACTACTGCATATATCCCAAATAGTCATCTGCTTAAACGAACTAGTGATAAGTGTGTTAGCAATACTGATAATATTGAATGTGACAGTTTTCATGAGTTTAATTCAATGAACAGGATGAAAATTTGAATAGAATTCTACTGGAAAAATCTTAAGAAAGCTAAAATATATATTTATTAATTTATTTATATTTTATTATCACTGAAATAAGGCTGAAATCAAATCACATAACCTAAGTTTTTAACTTAACAGTTCCAACCATAGAAGTTTTACCTCCAAAAATGCATAGAACCGACCGACAGAGGCGCTGATCGCAATTATTCGCTCGTCGCCTATATGCGAAAATTTTTGTTTCTCCAAGGGGGCAATTTTTGACTCTAGTTTTATCCAACATCTTGATGCTTAAATTTAAAAGTTGGGTACTCAATCGACGCAGAATTTTACGCTATTTAAAATTGCCAAGAATAGTATTTTCCTCCAGATGTATAATTTTGGTTGTATTTTGAAAAAACTGCAAAATGGCCGAAAATTTCTTGGTTTTTTCTACACAGCACATAGAGCATTGCACGAAAATTGGGTCAAACTCAATATGTTCTTTTTTTATGAAAAATAAAGTCATTAAAACGATTTCCAGCTTTCCTCTAATTTTTTCGAAGTAGAATGCTAATTTGACTAGCATTGGTGGCGTGTTGTTTCCAGCGTTTCATATGTGATTCGGACCTCTCAATCTTGTATTCTCTTGGCTGTAGATTTTTGAGTCCCGCACGTGTTTTACGCGTTCGCGCCTCTACCCCGCGCGAGGCCCTTTAGACCGCGAGGCCATGTGCGCTTGCACATGCTGCACACGCCTAACGCCGGGCCTGATTACACATATCACCGTAAAGAAGAGGAAAATTTGCTCTTTTGAAATTGTATTTAGGAGCATCACACCCATGCAGTTTTGGGGGTATTTTATCATTTGTGACAAAAGTGCCACATAATGATGGATGGTGTTTATCTTCTTTAACCAAGTAGCCAAATTCCCTAGACACGTTGCAAATAATACTTGGAGATGCCAGAATTAGGTCAAGCGTCCTAGAGTTAGCATTTAAAATTTCATTGTACTGTTTCAGATTGTTGAATTCCATGAAATTATAAAAACATTCAAGTTTAGCATTATGAACTGTATCAGGTATTGTATTGTTAAAATCAGGTAAGTTAAAATCACCAGCAATAATCAACTTCTCATCCATATTAAAAAATGTTTCAATCTTATTGAGCAGATTAACATGGCAATTCAGTGCTGAAGAAGGGGGTATATATAAACACACTAAGGAAATAGTAGACGAATCACAATATACTTTAAGAGCAATTAAATCAACAGGTTCATCATTATAATCAAAGGTAATTAGACTCTATTTAAAACTATTTCTGACACCAATTAATACTCCGCCTCCTCTTCTTGCAGCACGGTCGCTACAGTAAACATCAAACTCATCAGTAAAGATTTCATTGCTGTGCACGTTATTATCAAGCCATGTTTCAGTTATAAGAAAGATGTCATGATCTGACATCGAAGTACTATTTAAAAAGTTAATACATTTAGTTTTAATACCACGGACATTTTGATTTAAGAAGCTTATTTCTTTGGAGCATGATGACTGCTGGGTAGAATTTAGTTTTTTGTATGGTGTTCGTAACTGAAACTATTCTAGGTACTCTGTTGAAATAATGTATGGCCAGATTTTTTTCCCTCTGCCTCTTTTGACTTAAGTTCATTTAATAATTTCACAAAATATGCACGCTGCATGGGAGTGAGATCAGATCTGATTTTTATATGGGTTGGTAATGATTTCTGGTTCTTCAGAATATTAAGTGCAATATGAGAGTTCTCAAAGATCACTTTGATAGGTCTGGGTTTGTTACCTATAGGACCAACCCGAAAAACTTTCTTGATGTTTTCTTTTGGTGTAAGAGACGCCAACAGATTATTGATAATTGTAGTATCATCAGTGTTTACAGTAGAGCTTTCAGGAAGATTAAGTACCATAATATTAGATTCACGAGATTTACGCTCTTCATGCTCAATAAAAAAAGCTTCATCATTAGGCATGTTAGAAAAAGTCTTTTTATCCTGTTTTAGCATATTGAGTTCATTTCTTAACTGTTTATTTTCATCCTCTAATTTACTTAGGCGTTGTTGACAGCTCTTCAGCTCATCAGAACATAGCTTAAAATGATCGAGAAATTCGTTCTTAAATTTTGAAAACTGTGTTTCAATGGATTTAGCTATGGTGTCACTTAGTGACGGTGAAATGTTAGAAGTTTCTTCATCATTAGCTGGGAGACAGTTATAACAGGACCAGACATCTTCATTCGGCTTAGATACTTCATCCAAGTAATAGTGGAGTCTATCCAAGTCTAACCGAGAACATTTAAAATGGTACCAGTTTTGGCAGTCACCTTTACATTTAATGGCCTGCAAACTTGGATTTATTCCTTTGCCGCAATTACCACATTTTATAGCCATGTTTTATGCAAAAGTAGAAAATTAGGTAGGCAAGTATTGATTGATAATATGTAAAATGTAAAATAGGAAAATATAATTAAAGGCTGCTAGGAAAAGACGGGGATACAATTTTCACACCAACAGGGTCTGTTGTGGTGACTTAAAATAAACACACAGGAAGGTGAGACCACAGAAAGGAAAAACAGTAGAGACAAAAATGGAGAAATTGAATTAAGCAGCAATTAGATGTAAATAAATGTTATTGTAAGGCGGACATAAGGAATTCAAGAAAATAAATTACCAGATGTTATTGAATGTTTAAATAGTTGATTGTGAGCGCTCAGCGCTGTATAGCACTCAATAAAAATTATTATATCTTACCACAGCAACTATTAACGCAAAAACACAAACCAGTGAAGAAAAATAAGTAATTTTTCTGTATTAATACTGATTTTCAAAAAACACCGGAAAGAAAGCAGATTAAATCCGTTAAAAATCAAAGAGCCCCATTGATGATCATGATTTTTCAAGAGGATTAGATTAACCGGCTACATGCAAGCATTGTGCCATATATCAATCTAATCCTCTTGAAAAATCATGATCATTGGTGTAATTAACTTTTTTGTGCAAGTTAATTAAAAGGAGTTGGGTGACTTAATTCGTTAATTATAAAAAACAGCTCATTAACCGGTTACATGCAAGCATTGTGCCATATATCAATCTAATCCTCTTGAAAAATCATGATCATTGGTGTAATTAACTTTTTTGTGCAAGTTAAATAAAAGAAGTTGGGTGATTTAATTAGTTAATTAAAAAAAACAGCTCATTAACCGGCTACATGCAAGCATTGTGCCATATATCAATGTAATCCTCTTGAAAAATCATGATCATTGGTGTAATTAACTTTTTTGTGCAAGTTAATTAAAAGGAGTTGGGTGACCTAATTTGTTAATTATGAAACCAACTCATTAACCGGGATGAGGCTAACATCGTGTTATATATCATTGTAAGCCGCATTAAAAATTCTAACTATTGGTGTGGTTAGTTTTTTTGTGAATTTTAATTGAAGAATGTTATTCGGTGATAATTAGAAAAAAATAAGCTTTTTCGTTAATTGTTTAAAAAATATAAAAACAAAAGCATTGTGTAATACATCATTTTAAAGGAAATGAAGAGACCTTTTCATTGGTACCATTATTTTTTTTTGTGGAATTATTTTGAAAACAACGGCATCCCTTAATATGTTTTTGTAAATTTTTAGTAGACTTCAGCGTAATTGCAATTATTTCAATAAATATTATGAGGCAAGCATTGGTATACACACTGCTAGAAAGACCTTGAATCATACTTTCCAATGGTATCGTTAGTTTTTTTTATGCGGCTTAATACGAAGAAGTTATGGGCGATAATCCTCTTATGGAAAAATACATGTAAAATTTTTGTTGCACTAAATTTGTTGCTAACTTCTCACCGGTTCCAAATAATGGTAGGTGTGCTTCCCTCTCTTTTGCACAATTCCCCAGTCTTAAGAAAAAATACAAAATTTTGTCAAATGGTTTGTACGAAAAAATACTACCTAATTCTGAGATCAAAATAAAACTATTTAACCTTGTATTTAACCAATTTTATCTTCATTCAAAAATACTTCTTAAGTCTCCAAAAAATTTTTTAAATCGATAACAATTTGTATGATCAATAGAAGCTTAACCAAGCACTTTTGACTTAAAATATATAGAATTAAATTTTAGACAAAATTTTAAAAAAAAGTTTACAACCTCAAACTTTTTTCTGCCTAAATTAAGGCAGATAGAGAAATTCTATAAAAGATAAAATATGTTGTTAAACTGTTAAGCAACTAATTAAGGTTTATTCTCTTTAGTACAGTCATTAAAAGGTAAATGACATTCAATATATATATATATGTGACCGGTGACCTGCTACTGTTTACCACTTACATAGTTTCCAAATGAAAAACATATTATCTAGCTATGCCTTTTGGAGCTTCTTTGATACTTAAGATAAAAAAAAACCGTTTGATGATAATTTTGCATATAAATATTAATTTAAAAAAAATATGGAAATAAAAAATTGCACCAAGACCAGAGATTTTAGCAAGTATACTAGGTGTAAATGAAAATCGGTCACCTCTATAATTTCTTTATTTTTGATAAAAAAAAATTTGAAATTTGACTATGTTATACAAGGTGTCCCAATTTGAGTTGCATGGATATCTTTTTATTAATAACGTTATAGATTCGATTAAATGGGCAATGTTTTGCAGTTTTTTATACTCATTTAGATGGCATTTAAAATTATCAAAAGTTCCAAGCCATTCCGAAGATAAACGAAAACAACCGAAAATTTCAATTTTTGAAAAAGTCGATTATATCATTAACTAGAAAAGTTACAAAAAAATGTTTCGGATAAAAGGTATTTGTTTCGTAAAGTAAGCCATGATTTTTTGATAGGTTTTCTTTAAACAAATGATGATTCAAGTTGTCACTTTAGATTATTATATCGGTTTATTGTACATCAAGTTAGAATTAATAAGTTTTTTCGTTGATCGTTTATTAAAGAGTATTTTTAATATATACAAAATCATTCATTAATGACCCCTATTAATGCATGATTTTGTTTAATAAATGATTTTGGTGGTGCCCTCTGTTGATGACGTTTCTAACGAAATTTTCTACGATGTATACGACAATTGTCAATATAAAGTTAATTTAATTTGTTTTTACCTAATTATAATTATAATTTAAATAAATACATGAAATTTTAAATACACTTCAAACAATCGGTGCACCAATAAATTTTATATTTATATTATAAATGTGAGGTTATGTACACATCAAGTCATCATTAAATGACTAGTTAATCAAATGCACGATCAACGAGAAAATATTGTAACCAACTAGTAGGTTAAAAAGCGATTAATAATCTCGAAAATTAACGCACTCGCGTTCCGCTCGTGCTTTAAAATTTCTCGATTATTAATCGCCCTTTTTTACCAACTCGTTGGTTAAATAACTATTAGTGATTGAGTAATCATTTACAAATAGCAACCAAATGAACAATATGACAAGTTTTCGACTTATATCCTATACAATAATCTAAAATGACAGCTTGAATTGTCATTTGTTTAAAGAAATCCTGTCAAATAGTCATAGGTTACTTAATTTAATTCAAATAATAACAAGTATTCCGTAGTGTATTACTTCGAATGTGGATTGTAATAGATTGTTGTAATCAGATAAAAAAATGCAATTTACCTGTTGAAAAGTTCAATGTGGCGTCCATTTAAAAAATTATTTTTGTAAGTATTTTATCTCAGATTTAAAAAAAATACGGTGACATTTTCTGAATCTAGTTACTGTAGTGTCATCGGTACGTTCTTTGTTTCGACTAAGCTTCCTTAAAAGGAATTCCCTTTTTTTGAATAAGCTATTTTAAAATATTTTTAGTTATTTCGAATATTTCAATAAAATCAAAGTATAATTGATTTAGTGAAACTCACAAGAAAAGTATCCTCTCTCATTACTCTAATTTTACAATGTTAAACCCAGAGATCGATAAGGTCCTTTTAATAATAGGTTTTTTTCTCACAGTTTTCTCGGTTTGCCTCTCTGTAATTTGAAATGTGTAGTAAGCAAGTATTTAAATCTTATTTAGGATTCATGTGAAATATTTTTTACAATTACGACCTTTTAACTTTATTGTATCCAATTTATGCAAAATCGTTTTAAATTTGATCAAATTACTTATATAAATAAATTAATACAAATATTATGATTATTTATTTTATTCCAATCAAAAATATTGTTTTGTCTGTCTAAATGTAATAAAACGATTACTTTTGTTAAAACTAAATTATTTCTATTGTTTTCATATTTTATAATTATTTTTTTTTTATTTTCAGATTTATAAACACTGCCCACAATGTACCAAGGGCAAAGAATTTTTGACTAAACATCTCAAGCAATATACGTAGCTATTTAATAGAGCTGTGTAGTGGGGCATCAGCATTATCCTAGTCCAGTCACCAAAAACTGAACAATTCCTGATGTCGAAGTACAAAATCAAATGGTTAAAGAGAAGAAATAAACAGAAGTAACTCGTTATGCTTCATAAATGCACACTACCTCCGAATACCTCTAAATTCTTATTTAATGAAGTTTCATTTAAATTAAAGTCATTTGTGGAAAACCATATCAAAGAAGAGGCTAACTTTCAAAATCAAGAATTTAACTAATATTTACCTGAATTAATTTTATGCTGGAAACTAAAGCAAACTAACCATTTGAATACAATGGAGTTATACATTATCAAGTACATTTTATCCAAATTGGCTTCTTGCACAAAAAACAATAAGGAATACGTATTTGCAAATCATGTTACCAGTTTTAAATAAATGAAATACTACCAATATTGGTTAAGAATACAAGAGGAAGAGATCAAATCAATTCATAGTAATAAAATCAAAGAGATGACATAGTCACACCTATATAAATTGGTTTAATGTCACATTCCCGATCAATGTCAAATATTATAAATGAAGAAGTGATAAACAACTTATGGGTATTCAAATTGGATTGTCTCAAAAATACAAATCAACACCATGTATTAAAAACCAAGAAGGTCAACAACTCAGTATCCAAATTGGTATTATCTCCCAAACCAATCTAGCTGTTAAAAAATAGAGGTTAAATATCAACAATTCTAAGTAGTTTCATGTTAGAAGCGTAACAAATACCAAGCAGTTGAAAGTTTAAAACCCACTCAATATGTGTAATGTCAAAAACCAAAACAATACAAATCTTTATAGCCCATGAGGCTAAAAATCACCATATATAATTTATCCAAATTGGTTTAATAAAACAAAAAAGCCCATATTAAGTCCAAAAAATCAATGATAAACAACTCACATTAATCTTTATTGGTTTCATGTCGAAAATCAAACAAATACCAAATCTACATTAGTTTGATATGAAGTACCGAAACCACAAAAAAAACGAGATTAAAAGACAAGAAATTGGATTTATGCTTATTGTGATTTTTGGTAAATAAGATATAACAAGATGAACCGAAGTATTAGAAAGTGAATGGTCAACACCTCATTTGTAAAATAAATCTAGTTTTTTAAAGTACTTCCTCTGATGATGCAAAATTACTTGCCTAATGCATTAGGAACAGTTTAATATAGTAATATTTTTAACTTTTACCTAACAAATATCAAGATATTGATGCTTAATAACTAATGTTTGTCCAAATTGGTTCGAAAATAATACTAATTAAAAATAAGAGGTTAAAGATCACCATATCGAATTTATCCAAATTGGTCAAATGTCAAATATAACAAAACAAACCAATCAAGTGTGAAAAACCACGAAATCTAAGGTCAACAACTAATATTAATTTAAAACGAAGTCAGACAAATAGCAAGACGTTGGAAATAATAGACTCACATTAATTTAACCTGGTTTTAAATCAAAGAACAAAATAATACAAATTCTAAAAAACAAAAGGCTAATAGTTTACAAATCAGATTTATTGAAATTGGTTTTTTGTATAAAAAACAAGCCAAACTGAAGTAAAGGTTAGGTTAGGTTAAAGGTTAACAAGTCACTTTCGTCCAACTTATATAGGTGTAAATGTTTCAAATCAACATTAACCGAAATAGGTTTCAACTCCTCTCTTATACGCGTATGACATTTGTACTATTTCGCGTGGGAATTCTCGCGGTAAAAATTACAAATAGCATGCACATTTTACAGCTCGCTAAATCTCACGTAGCATACAGGACAATGTGTATGCTATTTGTAATTTTTAGCGTGCGAGCGGGTTTTGCGAATTCGCACGCGAAATAGTACAAATGTCATACGGCTATTAGTATAACTACATTTACTGTTTTATAATGTTTTGTAAGTAATGCACTTAAATTTTCAAGGCTATTTTCAGGACAACCATTTTATTTAAAATTTTTGGGATCCAAAACTGTGATATCGGCAAACAAATTTTCATTAGTTGTGTTCTTTTTACATCTCCAGTTCATTTCACTTTCAGTTCAAGTTCAGTTATACAAATGAACAGGATTACCTAAAAAGAACAACTTAAAAAGCATAAACATAAATTGACAAGTTTTAAGTAAAGTTAGGAATTAATAAATTTATTTATTTACTTTTAGTAGAATGTAGTAGAACGTAAAAATTTTTAATTTTTTTTTAAATTTATTTATTATATGCAAAAATACATCAGTAAAGTAAATATACAATTATAAGACAATTTACAGAAAATATATATTCCGTCACTGGATCCCAGCCAGTTTAGAACTGTTATAAAGGGATACATAACAATAAACAAAAAATTTTTATAGAAATTAATAAAAAATATGGAGACGTTTGGATAATCTGTAAACTTAAGATAAATAATTGGGGGAATATGAACATAAGAGTTACTTATTAAACATACAATTTATATTAAACAAATTATCAGTAACAGTAAGAATATTATATATTATCATTATTAATCAAGAAGATTAAATAACTTATTAAAGAAAAAATTTGTAGCTTTTTCGGACAAACTTTATTAAAAAACAATTCTTAAAACGCCAACGTTTCGAAGCTGGTTAGCTTCTTTTTCAAGGCTAAAATATAAATATCATTTAACTAGAAACATATATTATTAATATTTTAAGAGAAATTACCTATTTAAAGTTGTTTTCAGTTATTAAAAAATCTTGAGTTTATTTTGTACATCAAAATAATATACATAATTCGATGTCTTTATAATTTTAAAAAATAATAATATTGTATATTAATATAATTGATTTAATGTCTTCTAATTATCTGCTAAAAATTGTGTTTATAAAAATATTTTTGATGTTTTTGACAAATTGGTTGCCTAATCATTTGTTTGTAAGAAGGGTTGATTATTTAAATTTTAATTATTTGTAATAAAAACTTATATTAAATTTAAAAGATGATAGTAAATTTTGCTCAATCCAGATATATCAATTTTGTTGTTAATTGTATTTTCATAAAATCCGCTTTTAGCTATATTTATATTTCCTCTGAAAATTCCCAAATTTGCATAGCAATTTTATTTAATTACGGAAATCTTATGGTTCTAATACAATTTATGTAAGAAACGGAAATAATGTTATCTAATCTTAATAAAATATTAATTTTGTACATTTTTAGAAGTCAACATTTTAAAGCAAACAAGACTGCAAGTAGCTCCAAATTTGAAGTAAGACTTCCTCAATTTTACAATAACTATACCTGTTTAAAAAGTTCCAGATGTTCCAAAACAATTTTAGTTTTACACATATTTTTTTTAACAATCATCTATATCAATTGTAGCAAAATAAGATTTAAATTTTGTCAATCTCGTAGGAGTTTACCAACTCTAATTTAAAATGTTTATTAATAAGAAATTTATCTAAGTCTTTAAGATTTATAATAAATCTGAAAAAATTATCTTTTTGGGGTATTATAAATTTTTTGGAATGTATTGACCAAATAGTATTATTTCCTATAAATCATAGGTTTACATTTTCCTATTATTTTGTTCTTAAAAAACAACTTAATTTTATCTTTAAAACAGACCATTGCTGTTCCTTTGGAACAACCCGTTGTATAACCTTTTTTGGCAAACGGAGTTTTATAGGCCTTTACCATGACCGAATAATAATGTCATTATTTATTTCTAAAAATATTTTAAGTGGCCAGGACTATTTCTCACCTTTAGTGACGACGTTCGGGTTGAGCTTTCGTTTATGTTCGTATGTCCTCGCTGGTACTGCATTGTCGTATAAGTTGGCATCTTTGGATAATAATTTCTCCGGACTTTTTGTCCACTCAACTTGTGAATCTTCGGACTACTTGTTAATGAACGATTAAAGTTTTAATTATTTGTAACTTTTGACAATCCCTCCATACAGTTAGTTTTTGGAGTACGTTTTAACTGCTCTGATAAACACTGAATCGCCATTGACGATTTTAAACGATCCTCCAAAAACATGTAAACATATGGCTGTTTTCTCCAAAGTTTCCTTAACATCTTTATTTAATAAAGATATTGCCAAAAATGTTCTTATCTCAGGCAATCTTCTAGCATCACTGATACATTCTATTTTATATTTAATGGCTTCTTTACATCCCCCACATCTTCTTTATTGACCAAAATTACAAGTGCTTGTCCAATATTCGCTAGTCCTGTATCCTGTATCCATCCGAATCTGCAACTTTGATAATCTTTCTTTTCTCTTTTTACCTTGATGATTTAACACTACAATTTCAGGATGTAACTTTGCAAGAAGTAACTATTAATTTAATCCACAATAAGGCAGGATAGTTTGACATATTTAAGTTTTTTGCTAATTTTTATAATATGCCTATTATATTTCAAGATTTTACAAATGATGTATTTAATTTGTTTTAATGATTGTTACAATTGGTTTGAAAATAGTTTATGCTGTTTTCTTCTTAAGTAAGAATCTTCTATTGCATTTTAAATAGATGAATAAAAATTACTACAGTAATTTTATTCGAACTTATTCTTGACGCTTAAGAGCTCTAAAAGTCTACAATTATCAATTATAAGAGATATATCGAGCAGGACACATACATAATTACAAGATCAAACGAACTTATTATTTATTAAAATATTTTATAAAAATATTTAAAATATTTATTTTATTTATTTATTTTATTTTTAATTTAATTAATTTTAAATTAACACAATGACCGGGCAAATTATCATACACTGATATCCACGAGTTTATAGAAGAAAACATTTCATTACCACTTGTTAAGTACGAATCTTTAGGAAAATAAATGGAGAAAGGCAAGATAGTGCACAAATTTTAAATAAATCAATTTATTATAGACAATATATAACACATTTGGTAAGGTCTGTACAACCTCGATGGCGCAAACAAAACTAACAATATTCCATAGTGGATCCAGTAAATCATTTAATATTCCTGTATAGGACTGGATATTCCCGACAATAAGTTAATATCCTAATAATTAATTGAAATTCTAAAAATTTGATAATCGAAAATTTAATATTCTAACTGGAATTTATTATTCTAATGAATGCGCTAAAATAATAGGGCACGCTTTAAAGAATTGCTCGAAGATAGGCCTATTTCGTTACACGCAACTCGTACCAAAAAAAAAACAAAAAAAATAGCAACAACCCCTTGGTTAAGCCTGACCAAATAACTTGGCAGTAATTCACCATGAAGTGAATATATATCCTACAAACTATATTTACAAATATATACAAATTAATCGCAAGAACTTGAGTATTCTTACGAAAGGTGCACCCTCTTGGGTGTCTTAAATATTGACAATAAAAAATAGATAACCACGCGTAAATTGGTAGTAGCTTGATACTAATCGATGGGTACAATCGGTACCGACTATGACGCGCACCCAATGCGCTAAGTTCGTTAGGTTAATTGTTTAAACAAGACTGACTCACTGTTAGGCGATTCTTGCGGATAACTATCCTTAATTCCGATCCAACCCAAAATTAAAATGTGGGTACCAGCGATGACCATGGGTCCAGCCAGGGTCACAGCAACTGCAATGTCCTCGAACCGTGACGCAACAGGGTCCCAGCCAGTGACGTCACGACGTATCCGGAAATTAATGGCCGCCAATAAAACGTGGTCCTCCCAAAAACTTCCAAAAGGCTGATAACTAAGTCCTCACACAGGGCCCCAGGCCACGATGCTCCAAGGATAATATTCGGGGATAATATTAAAAGATGATATATAAAGAGGCCTAAGAAAAGAAGGGAAAATGAATGTCTGGAAGCCACCAAAAAAAAGACTAATTACCTCAATATGGCGGTCGGCCTCGGAGTATTCAAAAGGCGAGGATTTAAAAGCTTCCCCAGAAACTGGAAACCAACCAATAATCTATAACCAGTACTAACTTCTAACCACGAAGTTCTAAAATGACGCACTAATAACGAATCACCAGAACTTGATAAGACTTGATTAATCGAAGCCACCGCACCCAATACAAGTGGACACCTCAAGCACTCTACTCGCACTCTCTTTTTGAGCTCGTTTTTGATCGTCCTGCCTCAATGACGGAAATTGTAGGATCGGCCATTCGACTTTTAAAATTTAACCTCCTGTACAAACGGCGGTAAATTCAAACTTCCCCAAAACGATGTCTCCGCAGCGCCAAGAATAGCAACGGAATTCGAAGGTACCGAAGATCAACACAAGGGCTCTAACTCTCCTGGGACCTGTCCTGCCTACCTAGCTACTGTATGACATGCGACGCTAATTACGAGCGGTAGCACGCGTTGCTGTGAAGTTAGCTGCAAAGGTTGGGAGTTGGGACTGTACCCGGTGTTTGAACTACCAACTGCAGAATATGACATCTGACACATTTGACGTTCCTAACCAAAACACAAACAACTAACTAATTAATCAAGAATGTGCGTTGATGTGTTGATACCGTTAAAACTAGTTAATTAAACACTTAAAGGTGACACGGTGTAATAGCCACGCAACTAAGATGAAATGGTAAAGGTGAGCAAAACAATTAGTATCGACATAAATTAATACACCTACATTGCAGGGAACTTCAATGAACCAAACCCTAACCCAATATGAGATCAAGGACACTTGTTATTATTAGGTAAAGCCAAATATCCATATTATAAACAATTAAAACCTAACAATACATATATGGGCTCCAGCGTACCCGAAAAGACAACATCTCTACGCCCTGGGCGAAGGAAGGCAAGGTGTAGCGTACCCACACTACAATTCGAAAAACCAAACTTCCAATAAGCTAACAATTATTTAATTATAAGTCATTAATAATTATAGGCGGTAATGAAATAAATCTTGTAAAAAATATTTTTTGTGCTCATTTGGTTGCCTGAACAATATTATTTAGACGATAAAAATGAAACGCTACACTGCCCCCTTCCCCAGAGGAAAAATAATAAGAACCACTATTCCTAAGAATAATTATTATTTTTTCGATATTCCAGGATACTACTCGGGCAACTAAAGGATCAAAAACTTGCGAACTAAACACTAACATCATAACCCAGGCACTCCTCGCTGATACATCAATTCACTGATCGCATTCACACCACTCCATTCATACAACTATTAATATTAGTAATTAGGGCACCACATCTGAACCGAAGTAAGGTTTTAAGTCCTTCAGATGCCATCGTCCTAGATCTTTTCCCTTCTCGTCCTTCAACTCATACACCAAATCTGAACAAACTTTAGAAACAGTGGCAAGTACATATCTCGGTGCAAGTTTGGCCGCGAACCCATCTGCTGCTTTTGAAAGATGGTGAGTACGTTTCCATACAGCATCTCCCACCTGGAACCTGTAATTTGTCTTCCTTAAATTATAAGACCGCTTGTTCCTCTCATATGCCTTATTTATCCTTCCAGATATTTCTTGGTACAACTCTGGAAATTCTTGAAAATTTTTAACATATCTGTCACGACCAGAATCCTCCAGACTAACCACTTCATTACCTATAGAGGCATAAGCCTTCCCTGAGATAGGTACTTCCCGCCCAAACACAAGCACATTAGGAGCGTGGCGAGTTACCTCGTGAATAGCCGAACGAATAGCAGAACCTATTTTAAAAATGTGTTTATCCCATTCGTTATGTATATTCTCCTGGATATAGGAACGGATGGATGTGCCAATCACCTTGTTAGTGCGCTCCGTGAAATTAACTTGGGGGTGGTACAAGGCGTTGTACCATAATTTTTCCACCTGGTACTCGTCCATAAGATTGCGAAATTGTTTCCCCCGAAATTGAACTCCATTGTCCACCATGAAGACTTGAGGCACCCCAAATATTAAAAACCAATGGTTTTCTATAAAATTACAAATTGCAGGCGCTGTAGCCTGGCGCAAAGGCTGGAGCAGACAAAATTTGCTAAACCAATCTGAAATTACCAGCAACCACACGTTACCACGCTTAGAACGGGGAAATGGCCCCATTAGATCGGCTGACACCACCTGAAAGGGATAATCTGCGGTTTTCTGCTTCCCCATGAATCCTGGCCGACTAGTATTGGGAGCCTTTTGGGCACCACAAATTTTGCAAGCCCTTACATATCTCAGCACAGAATTCCTCACTCCTGGCCAATAGTATTTCGAGCAAACCCGCTTCCAGGTTTTGTAAAAACCAAAATGCCCACTTAAAACGTTATCATGACACCCTTCCATAACCTTTGTCCTTGAGGAGCAGGGAACGACCATCTTCCACTCACTAGTATTAAAGGGTACTATGCCATCCTTATGGACCAACTTAAAAATTTTCATCCCCTCCACACGCCAACCAGGGAATTTTTGTGGGGACGAAGTAATGCTTTGCAACATTTTTGCATACCAAGGATCACCATTATAATTCCACTCTTCCTCAGTCACCGCAATCTGTGGTATCCTGGATAAGGCATCTGGTACTACCAAGTCCTTGCCCTTACGGTGTAATAATTCGACATCGTACTGGGCCAACTTAATGGCCCACCTAGCGAGGCGTCCTGTAGGGTCCTTAAGATTTTGGAGCCAGAGTAAGGAGTGATGATCCGTTATAGCCTTAAACTGGGTGCCTTCAACATATGGCCGGAATTTCTCTATGGCAAAAAGCAGAGCTAGGCATTCACGCTCTGTTACGGAATAGTTTTGTTCCGTACGAGTCAAGGTCCTACTAGTGTAGGCAATCACATGTTCCCCATCGCTAAAATTTTGGGTCAAGACAGCCCCCAAACCCACATCGGACGCATCACTTTGAATCCAGAAGGGTTCTTGAAAATTTGGGGGGCTCAGAACCGGAGCACTAGCCAAGGCTGTCTTAATTTGCTCGAATGCAGCCTGAGCTGACTGATCCCACCCAGTGTGTTGCTTCTTGCGCTTGCCTTTTAGAAGTCTGGTGATAGGAGCGATTATCGTCGAGAACGAGGGAACAAACCTCCTGTACCAACTGCAGAGGCCCACAAACCTCTTTATTTCTGTCGCAGTTCGTGGAGAGGGAAAATTGACCATGGCCTCCACTTTACCGGGATCTGTCTGCAGACCTCTTTCATTCACTATGAATCCCAAGTACTTAAGTGATGTTTTTCCGAACTCACATTTGTCAACGTTTATACTCAGCCCAGCCTCTGCGAGCCTACGGTGCACCTCTTTCAAGGTAGTAAGATGATCTTCGAAGGCAGAGTTCACCACAACAATATCATCTAGATAAACGAAAACATGTGGTTCCAAACTTGGCCCAAAAACCGAGTCCATAAACCTCTGCTGGGTTTGGGGAGCATTATGAATACCGAATGGCATAACTACAAATTGGAAGTGCCCCTTCCCTGGCAGAGCAAATGCTGTTTTCTCCTTTGAGGTAGCACTGAGAGGAATTTGCCAGAATGCGCTCTTGAGATCGATGGTGGAAATAAATCTGACATTCCTAAGTTTATTTAAAATACTCTCCAACCTCGGAAGAGGATAGCCGTCGCGCTTAGATATTTGGTTCAACCTTCTACCATCGAAACAAAACCTATAGCTGTCGTTGGACTTTTTGATCAGTAGCACCGGAGAAGACCAAGGGCTCTTAGAAGGCTCGATGACACCTAATTCTAACATGTGATCGACCTCTGCAAACAACAATTTTTGCAGATAAGGTGATGTATTATATGGCCGTTGGCGAATGGGTTCGGCGTCTCCTGTCTCAATGACATGCTCCACAAGATGAGTTCTCCCCAACCCTTTAGCTGCTAACTCTGCAAATTGATCTCTGACTTCTTGTAAGCGAGCCACTTGATCAGGATTCAAGGTACTCTCGTTGGAAATCGCCTTCCCGTCACTAGAACCTGCTGATGGGTCTGCATCTATCCCTACCGTCGCAATATCTCTCATTTCAAATGAATTTTCCTTCATATCCAAGGACATTCCTACCTCCTTTAAAAAATCCACCCCCAATATCATTCCATTGTCAAGGGATGGCAACAACAAAAATGAAACGTCCTTAAACTTATTCCCTATCGTTAATGGTACCTTAGCCGTTCCGCTTACTTGCTTGGAAGAACCATCCACTGCCCTAATTGATGCTATCCTGGAGGGTAGGATTCCTACCCCATTACTCGTGATCAAGGGTATAAAACGGGGACTCAGAACGGAACAATTAGCCCCTGTGTCTACTAAAGCTAAAACCTTTTGACCAAACAACTCAACCTCCACAAAAGGTCTATCATCTCCTAAACATTCGGATAATATGGGTTGTATCCGAGTACTACACATAAATGATTTGACTTGGGACAACCAATTGTCCCAATCCTCCTTGCAAAATCTTCCTACGGTATAATTGGCCTTTGGTGTACTAACCAGGGGTCGCCGGCCACAGAACTGACCCCTCCTGATTAGTTTTTTGAGTGACACTTAGAGCAGGAACGGATGGTTGAGTTCTTCTCTCCGCACTTATAACAAAAAGGTTCGCCTTTCGGCTTGGAACAACTCCTAAACCCATGACCTTCGCCGTCACATCTCCAACATTTACCATTAAACTTTTTGTGGTTGGTACCACCCGTTGGGTTATGGCTATTCACCACTACTGTCTCGGTGTAAACCTGAGGGGGTTGTGGAGTGACCGTCGCTATCTTAGGTCTTCCCAAGGCTATCACGCTTAACTCCAGCTTCCTGCAAAGAACGGTTAACTCCTCAATAGTCGCTATAATTGTTAGTGCCAGATGGGACACATAAATTGGCAACAAATTCTTCCTTATGTGGCGCAGAATAATATCCGAAGACGCTGGAATGGATAATTTTTTGAACAGATTTACCATCGCTGATATGTAAAGACCCACTTTCTCCCGTTCCTGCTGATATCGGGATCGGATCTGATCCCAAATCACATCATCATAGTCCGGGGGCAGAAACTCAGACTTCAGTTCCCGGACAAGATGTTCCCAATCAGTAATGGAGGACCTCCGAGCCCTAAACCAAGATAAAGCTGGACCCGTAAATAGTTCTACTGCGGATGTAAACAATTGGTGTTTTCCTAAACCTCGAGCCACTCGAAGTTCTTCTAATCTTTCAAGAAATTCGTACAATACATCTGGCTCAGAATCGCCCTTAAAAGTAACCCCCCATTTATACACATTTGGGTTACCTACCCATCTTGAGGAATTACTACCCGTAAGGGTCACCGCAGGAACCTGTCGCAGAGCCTCAACCTCAACGTTCTCCAACTCATCCTCACTATCTGTGGAATCACCAATAGCGGAAGACTGGGCCACACCTGCAAAACTCTGCCGAAACGAATGGCTCATTGCTTTGACCATCTGGGAGATCTTAGCTTCCATTCGAGCCTCTAAAACAAGAATGAGTTTTGCAAAATCAGTCTCGGAAACGGGTCCTTCCTTCTCATCATCACTATCAGCATCATCATCCTTGCTGGTTGAGGGTTTTGGCAATCCACATATGCGTCCTTGTAGGTGAAGCACTCGAGAGCGAAGTCTCCTCTCCGAAGTGACCGAATTTTTGCCCGGATAATCCACAATACCCTGCTCCAGGTCAGCAATACTATCTGAAATCTCCTTTACCTCCTTATCGTAACTGACAATCTTTTCCCTATTTACAACCTTACCATCCTTTAAAAGTTTACGCAAGATATGCCTAAGTTCAGCGACATCGACAGTCTCATCTACAAAACCCCTAATTCGAAGCTCGTAAAGAAGTTCAATTTTCTTTAAACAGTTAGGATCTATTGTACCCATTTTAATATTTACTAACATCAATCACTTACCATACTATTTACAAAAAAATCTTAATAGAATGAATTCCTTAATTCAAAATTTTAACCGGAAAATCTCAAGTTCTTTTCTCAATATACTCAAACTGAGCAACCCTTTTATCAAAATTGTTCCTACACCTGACTGCACTACTTTAAGCCTTTCCCAATCTATTTATAAATTAAAAAGGGCCCCACGTTGGGCGCCATTTGTATCACGTTATTCTTACTTAAGGGTAAGTTGCCGACCTAGCTAGGGGTGGTCGTGGTTCTGAAATTAAAATTGTTGGGCGCCACGTACTTATGACATTTACCCAGAAATTGAAGATAAGTACGAATCTTTAGGAAAATAAATGGAGAAAGGCAAGATAGTGCACAAATTTTAAATAAATCAATTTATTATAGACAATATATAACACATTTGGTAAGGTCTGTACAACCTCGATGGCGCAAACAAAACTAACAATATTCCATAGTGGATCCAGTAAATCATTTAATATTCCTATATAGGACTGGATATTCCCGACAATAAGTTAATATCCTAATAATTAATTGAAATTCTAAAAATTTGATAATCGAAAATTTAATATTCTAACTGGAATTTATTATTCTAATGAATGCGCTAAAATAATAGGGCACGCTTTAAAGAATTGCTCGAAGATAGGCCTATTTCGTTACACGCAACTCGTACCAAAAAAAAAACAAAAAAAATAGCAACAACCCCTTGGTTAAGCCTGACCAAATAACTTGGCAGTAATTCACCATGAAGTGAATATATATCCTACAAACTATATTTACAAATATATACAAATTAATCGCAAGAACTTGAGTATTCTTACGAAAGGTGCACCCTCTTGGGTGTCTTAAATATTGACAATAAAAAATAGATAACCACGCGTAAATTGGTAGTAGCTTGATACTAATCGATGGGTACAATCGGTACCGACTATGACGCGCACCCAATGCGCTAAGTTCGTTAGGTTAATTGTTTAAACAAGACTGACTCACTGTTAGGCGATTCTTGCGGATAACTATCCTTAATTCCGATCCAACCCAAAATTAAAATGTGGGTACCAGCGATGACCATGGGTCCAGCCAGGGTCACAGCAACTGCAATGTCCTCGAACCGTGACGCAACAGGGTCCCAGCCAGTGACGTCACGACGTATCCGGAAATTAATGGCCGCCAATAAAACGTGGTCCTCCCAAAAACTTCCAAAAGGCTGATAACTAAGTCCTCACACAGGGCCCCAGGCCACGATGCTCCAAGGATAATATTCGGGGATAATATTAAAAGATGATATATAAAGAGGCCTAAGAAAAGAAGGGAAAATGAATGTCTGGAAGCCACCAAAAAAAAGACTAATTACCTCAATATGGCGGTCGGCCTCGGAGTATTCAAAAGGCGAGGATTTAAAAGCTTCCCCAGAAACTGGAAACCAACCAATAATCTATAACCAGTACTAACTTCTAACCACGAAGTTCTAAAATGACGCACTAATAACGAATCACCAGAACTTGATAAGACTTGATTAATCGAAGCCACCGCACCCAATACAAGTGGACACCTCAAGCACTCTACTCGCACTCTCTTTTTGAGCTCGTTTTTGATCGTCCTGCCTCAATGACGGAAATTGTAGGATCGGCCATTCGACTTTTAAAATTTAACCTCCTGTACAAACGGCGGTAAATTCAAACTTCCCCAAAACGATGTCTCCGCAGCGCCAAGAATAGCAACGGAATTCGAAGGTACCGAAGATCAACACAAGGGCTCTAACTCTCCTGGGACCTGTCCTGCCTACCTAGCTACTGTATGACATGCGACGCTAATTACGAGCGGTAGCACGCGTTGCTGTGAAGTTAGCTGCAAAGGTTGGGAGTTGGGACTGTACCCGGTGTTTGAACTACCAACTGCAGAATATGACATCTGACACATTTGACGTTCCTAACCAAAACACAAACAACTAACTAATTAATCAAGAATGTGCGTTGATGTGTTGATACCGTTAAAACTAGTTAATTAAACACTTAAAGGTGACACGGTGTAATAGCCACGCAACTAAGATGAAATGGTAAAGGTGAGCAAAACAATTAGTATCGACATAAATTAATACACCTACATTGCAGGGAACTTCAATGAACCAAACCCTAACCCAATATGAGATCAAGGACACTTGTTATTATTAGGTAAAGCCAAATATCCATATTATAAACAATTAAAACCTAACAATACATATATGGGCTCCAGCGTACCCGAAAAGACAACATCTCTACGCCCTGGGCGAAGGAAGGCAAGGTGTAGCGTACCCACACTACAATTCGAAAAACCAAACTTCCAATAAGCTAACAATTATTTAATTATAAGTCATTAATAATTATAGGCGGTAATGAAATAAATCTTGTAAAAAATATTTTTTGTGCTCATTTGGTTGCCTGAACAATATTATTTAGACGATAAAAATGAAACGCTACACTGCCCCCTTCCCCAGAGGAAAAATAATAAGAACCACTATTCCTAAGAATAATTATTATTTTTTCGATATTCCAGGATACTACTCGGGCAACTAAAGGATCAAAAACTTGCGAACTAAACACTAACATCATAACCCAGGCACTCCTCGCTGATACATCAATTCACTGATCGCATTCACACCACTCCATTCATACAACTATTAATATTAGTAATTAGGGCACCACATCTGAACCGAAGTAAGGTTTTAAGTCCTTCAGATGCCATCGTCCTAGATCTTTTCCCTTCTCGTCCTTCAACTCATACACCAAATCTGAACAAACTTTAGAAACAGTGGCAAGTACATATCTCGGTGCAAGTTTGGCCGCGAACCCATCTGCTGCTTTTGAAAGATGGTGAGTACGTTTCCATACAGCATCTCCCACCTGGAACCTGTAATTTGTCTTCCTTAAATTATAAGACCGCTTGTTCCTCTCATATGCCTTATTTATCCTTCCAGATATTTCTTGGTACAACTCTGGAAATTCTTGAAAATTTTTAACATATCTGTCACGACCAGAATCCTCCAGACTAACCACTTCATTACCTATAGAGGCATAAGCCTTCCCTGAGATAGGTACTTCCCGCCCAAACACAAGCACATTAGGAGCGTGGCGAGTTACCTCGTGAATAGCCGAACGAATAGCAGAACCTATTTTAAAAATGTGTTTATCCCATTCGTTATGTATATTCTCCTGGATATAGGAACGGATGGATGTGCCAATCACCTTGTTAGTGCGCTCCGTGAAATTAACTTGGGGGTGGTACAAGGCGTTGTACCATAATTTTTCCACCTGGTACTCGTCCATAAGATTGCGAAATTGTTTCCCCCGAAATTGAACTCCATTGTCCACCATGAAGACTTGAGGCACCCCAAATATTAAAAACCAATGGTTTTCTATAAAATTACAAATTGCAGGCGCTGTAGCCTGGCGCAAAGGCTGGAGCAGACAAAATTTGCTAAACCAATCTGAAATTACCAGCAACCACACGTTACCACGCTTAGAACGGGGAAATGGCCCCATTAGATCGGCTGACACCACCTGAAAGGGATAATCTGCGGTTTTCTGCTTCCCCATGAATCCTGGCCGACTAGTATTGGGAGCCTTTTGGGCACCACAAATTTTGCAAGCCCTTACATATCTCAGCACAGAATTCCTCACTCCTGGCCAATAGTATTTCGAGCAAACCCGCTTCCAGGTTTTGTAAAAACCAAAATGCCCACTTAAAACGTTATCATGACACCCTTCCATAACCTTTGTCCTTGAGGAGCAGGGAACGACCATCTTCCACTCACTAGTATTAAAGGGTACTATGCCATCCTTATGGACCAACTTAAAAATTTTCATCCCCTCCACACGCCAACCAGGGAATTTTTGTGGGGACGAAGTAATGCTTTGCAACATTTTTGCATACCAAGGATCACCATTATAATTCCACTCTTCCTCAGTCACCGCAATCTGTGGTATCCTGGATAAGGCATCTGGTACTACCAAGTCCTTGCCCTTACGGTGTAATAATTCGACATCGTACTGGGCCAACTTAATGGCCCACCTAGCGAGGCGTCCTGTAGGGTCCTTAAGATTTTGGAGCCAGAGTAAGGAGTGATGATCCGTTATAGCCTTAAACTGGGTGCCTTCAACATATGGCCGGAATTTCTCTATGGCAAAAAGCAGAGCTAGGCATTCACGCTCTGTTACGGAATAGTTTTGTTCCGTACGAGTCAAGGTCCTACTAGTGTAGGCAATCACATGTTCCCCATCGCTAAAATTTTGGGTCAAGACAGCCCCCAAACCCACATCGGACGCATCACTTTGAATCCAGAAGGGTTCTTGAAAATTTGGGGGGCTCAGAACCGGAGCACTAGCCAAGGCTGTCTTAATTTGCTCGAATGCAGCCTGAGCTGACTGATCCCACCCAGTGTGTTGCTTCTTGCGCTTGCCTTTTAGAAGTCTGGTGATAGGAGCGATTATCGTCGAGAACGAGGGAACAAACCTCCTGTACCAACTGCAGAGGCCCACAAACCTCTTTATTTCTGTCGCAGTTCGTGGAGAGGGAAAATTGACCATGGCCTCCACTTTACCGGGATCTGTCTGCAGACCTCTTTCATTCACTATGAATCCCAAGTACTTAAGTGATGTTTTTCCGAACTCACATTTGTCAACGTTTATACTCAGCCCAGCCTCTGCGAGCCTACGGTGCACCTCTTTCAAGGTAGTAAGATGATCTTCGAAGGCAGAGTTCACCACAACAATATCATCTAGATAAACGAAAACATGTGGTTCCAAACTTGGCCCAAAAACCGAGTCCATAAACCTCTGCTGGGTTTGGGGAGCATTATGAATACCGAATGGCATAACTACAAATTGGAAGTGCCCCTTCCCTGGCAGAGCAAATGCTGTTTTCTCCTTTGAGGTAGCACTGAGAGGAATTTGCCAGAATGCGCTCTTGAGATCGATGGTGGAAATAAATCTGACATTCCTAAGTTTATTTAAAATACTCTCCAACCTCGGAAGAGGATAGCCGTCGCGCTTAGATATTTGGTTCAACCTTCTACCATCGAAACAAAACCTATAGCTGTCGTTGGACTTTTTGATCAGTAGCACCGGAGAAGACCAAGGGCTCTTAGAAGGCTCGATGACACCTAATTCTAACATGTGATCGACCTCTGCAAACAACAATTTTTGCAGATAAGGTGATGTATTATATGGCCGTTGGCGAATGGGTTCGGCGTCTCCTGTCTCAATGACATGCTCCACAAGATGAGTTCTCCCCAACCCTTTAGCTGCTAACTCTGCAAATTGATCTCTGACTTCTTGTAAGCGAGCCACTTGATCAGGATTCAAGGTACTCTCGTTGGAAATCGCCTTCCCGTCACTAGAACCTGCTGATGGGTCTGCATCTATCCCTACCGTCGCAATATCTCTCATTTCAAATGAATTTTCCTTCATATCCAAGGACATTCCTACCTCCTTTAAAAAATCCACCCCCAATATCATTCCATTGTCAAGGGATGGCAACAACAAAAATGAAACGTCCTTAAACTTATTCCCTATCGTTAATGGTACCTTAGCCGTTCCGCTTACTTGCTTGGAAGAACCATCCACTGCCCTAATTGATGCTATCCTGGAGGGTAGGATTCCTACCCCATTACTCGTGATCAAGGGTATAAAACGGGGACTCAGAACGGAACAATTAGCCCCTGTGTCTACTAAAGCTAAAACCTTTTGACCAAACAACTCAACCTCCACAAAAGGTCTATCATCTCCTAAACATTCGGATAATATGGGTTGTATCCGAGTACTACACATAAATGATTTGACTTGGGACAACCAATTGTCCCAATCCTCCTTGCAAAATCTTCCTACGGTATAATTGGCCTTTGGTGTACTAACCAGGGGTCGCCGGCCACAGAACTGACCCCTCCTGATTAGTTTTTTGAGTGACACTTAGAGCAGGAACGGATGGTTGAGTTCTTCTCTCCGCACTTATAACAAAAAGGTTCGCCTTTCGGCTTGGAACAACTCCTAAACCCATGACCTTCGCCGTCACATCTCCAACATTTACCATTAAACTTTTTGTGGTTGGTACCACCCGTTGGGTTATGGCTATTCACCACTACTGTCTCGGTGTAAACCTGAGGGGGTTGTGGAGTGACCGTCGCTATCTTAGGTCTTCCCAAGGCTATCACGCTTAACTCCAGCTTCCTGCAAAGAACGGTTAACTCCTCAATAGTCGCTATAATTGTTAGTGCCAGATGGGACACATAAATTGGCAACAAATTCTTCCTTATGTGGCGCAGAATAATATCCGAAGACGCTGGAATGGATAATTTTTTGAACAGATTTACCATCGCTGATATGTAAAGACCCACTTTCTCCCGTTCCTGCTGATATCGGGATCGGATCTGATCCCAAATCACATCATCATAGTCCGGGGGCAGAAACTCAGACTTCAGTTCCCGGACAAGATGTTCCCAATCAGTAATGGAGGACCTCCGAGCCCTAAACCAAGATAAAGCTGGACCCGTAAATAGTTCTACTGCGGATGTAAACAATTGGTGTTTTCCTAAACCTCGAGCCACTCGAAGTTCTTCTAATCTTTCAAGAAATTCGTACAATACATCTGGCTCAGAATCGCCCTTAAAAGTAACCCCCCATTTATACACATTTGGGTTACCTACCCATCTTGAGGAATTACTACCCGTAAGGGTCACCGCAGGAACCTGTCGCAGAGCCTCAACCTCAACGTTCTCCAACTCATCCTCACTATCTGTGGAATCACCAATAGCGGAAGACTGGGCCACACCTGCAAAACTCTGCCGAAACGAATGGCTCATTGCTTTGACCATCTGGGAGATCTTAGCTTCCATTCGAGCCTCTAAAACAAGAATGAGTTTTGCAAAATCAGTCTCGGAAACGGGTCCTTCCTTCTCATCATCACTATCAGCATCATCATCCTTGCTGGTTGAGGGTTTTGGCAATCCACATATGCGTCCTTGTAGGTGAAGCACTCGAGAGCGAAGTCTCCTCTCCGAAGTGACCGAATTTTTGCCCGGATAATCCACAATACCCTGCTCCAGGTCAGCAATACTATCTGAAATCTCCTTTACCTCCTTATCGTAACTGACAATCTTTTCCCTATTTACAACCTTACCATCCTTTAAAAGTTTACGCAAGATATGCCTAAGTTCAGCGACATCGACAGTCTCATCTACAAAACCCCTAATTCGAAGCTCGTAAAGAAGTTCAATTTTCTTTAAACAGTTAGGATCTATTGTACCCATTTTAATATTTACTAACATCAATCACTTACCATACTATTTACAAAAAAATCTTAATAGAATGAATTCCTTAATTCAAAATTTTAACCGGAAAATCTCAAGTTCTTTTCTCAATATACTCAAACTGAGCAACCCTTTTATCAAAATTGTTCCTACACCTGACTGCACTACTTTAAGCCTTTCCCAATCTATTTATAAATTAAAAAGGGCCCCACGTTGGGCGCCATTTGTATCACGTTATTCTTACTTAAGGGTAAGTTGCCGACCTAGCTAGGGGTGGTCGTGGTTCTGAAATTAAAATTGTTGGGCGCCACGTACTTATGACATTTACCCAGAAATTGAAGATAAGTACGAATCTTTAGGAAAATAAATGGAGAAAGGCAAGATAGTGCACAAATTTTAAATAAATCAATTTATTATAGACAATATATAACACATTTGGTAAGGTCTGTACAACCTCGATGGCGCAAACAAAACTAACAATATTCCATAGTGGATCCAGTAAATCATTTAATATTCCTATATAGGACTGGATATTCCCGACAATAAGTTAATATCCTAATAATTAATTGAAATTCTAAAAATTTGATAATCGAAAATTTAATATTCTAACTGGAATTTATTATTCTAATGAATGCGCTAAAATAATAGGGCACGCTTTAAAGAATTGCTCGAAGATAGGCCTATTTCGTTACACGCAACTCGTACCAAAAAAAAAACAAAAAAAATAGCAACAACCCCTTGGTTAAGCCTGACCAAATAACTTGGCAGTAATTCACCATGAAGTGAATATATATCCTACAAACTATATTTACAAATATATACAAATTAATCGCAAGAACTTGAGTATTCTTACGAAAGGTGCACCCTCTTGGGTGTCTTAAATATTGACAATAAAAAATAGATAACCACGCGTAAATTGGTAGTAGCTTGATACTAATCGATGGGTACAATCGGTACCGACTATGACGCGCACCCAATGCGCTAAGTTCGTTAGGTTAATTGTTTAAACAAGACTGACTCACTGTTAGGCGATTCTTGCGGATAACTATCCTTAATTCCGATCCAACCCAAAATTAAAATGTGGGTACCAGCGATGACCATGGGTCCAGCCAGGGTCACAGCAACTGCAATGTCCTCGAACCGTGACGCAACAGGGTCCCAGCCAGTGACGTCACGACGTATCCGGAAATTAATGGCCGCCAATAAAACGTGGTCCTCCCAAAAACTTCCAAAAGGCTGATAACTAAGTCCTCACACAGGGCCCCAGGCCACGATGCTCCAAGGATAATATTCGGGGATAATATTAAAAGATGATATATAAAGAGGCCTAAGAAAAGAAGGGAAAATGAATGTCTGGAAGCCACCAAAAAAAAGACTAATTACCTCAATATGGCGGTCGGCCTCGGAGTATTCAAAAGGCGAGGATTTAAAAGCTTCCCCAGAAACTGGAAACCAACCAATAATCTATAACCAGTACTAACTTCTAACCACGAAGTTCTAAAATGACGCACTAATAACGAATCACCAGAACTTGATAAGACTTGATTAATCGAAGCCACCGCACCCAATACAAGTGGACACCTCAAGCACTCTACTCGCACTCTCTTTTTGAGCTCGTTTTTGATCGTCCTGCCTCAATGACGGAAATTGTAGGATCGGCCATTCGACTTTTAAAATTTAACCTCCTGTACAAACGGCGGTAAATTCAAACTTCCCCAAAACGATGTCTCCGCAGCGCCAAGAATAGCAACGGAATTCGAAGGTACCGAAGATCAACACAAGGGCTCTAACTCTCCTGGGACCTGTCCTGCCTACCTAGCTACTGTATGACATGCGACGCTAATTACGAGCGGTAGCACGCGTTGCTGTGAAGTTAGCTGCAAAGGTTGGGAGTTGGGACTGTACCCGGTGTTTGAACTACCAACTGCAGAATATGACATCTGACACATTTGACGTTCCTAACCAAAACACAAACAACTAACTAATTAATCAAGAATGTGCGTTGATGTGTTGATACCGTTAAAACTAGTTAATTAAACACTTAAAGGTGACACGGTGTAATAGCCACGCAACTAAGATGAAATGGTAAAGGTGAGCAAAACAATTAGTATCGACATAAATTAATACACCTACATTGCAGGGAACTTCAATGAACCAAACCCTAACCCAATATGAGATCAAGGACACTTGTTATTATTAGGTAAAGCCAAATATCCATATTATAAACAATTAAAACCTAACAATACATATATGGGCTCCAGCGTACCCGAAAAGACAACATCTCTACGCCCTGGGCGAAGGAAGGCAAGGTGTAGCGTACCCACACTACAATTCGAAAAACCAAACTTCCAATAAGCTAACAATTATTTAATTATAAGTCATTAATAATTATAGGCGGTAATGAAATAAATCTTGTAAAAAATATTTTTTGTGCTCATTTGGTTGCCTGAACAATATTATTTAGACGATAAAAATGAAACGCTACACTGCCCCCTTCCCCAGAGGAAAAATAATAAGAACCACTATTCCTAAGAATAATTATTATTTTTTCGATATTCCAGGATACTACTCGGGCAACTAAAGGATCAAAAACTTGCGAACTAAACACTAACATCATAACCCAGGCACTCCTCGCTGATACATCAATTCACTGATCGCATTCACACCACTCCATTCATACAACTATTAATATTAGTAATTAGGGCACCACATCTGAACCGAAGTAAGGTTTTAAGTCCTTCAGATGCCATCGTCCTAGATCTTTTCCCTTCTCGTCCTTCAACTCATACACCAAATCTGAACAAACTTTAGAAACAGTGGCAAGTACATATCTCGGTGCAAGTTTGGCCGCGAACCCATCTGCTGCTTTTGAAAGATGGTGAGTACGTTTCCATACAGCATCTCCCACCTGGAACCTGTAATTTGTCTTCCTTAAATTATAAGACCGCTTGTTCCTCTCATATGCCTTATTTATCCTTCCAGATATTTCTTGGTACAACTCTGGAAATTCTTGAAAATTTTTAACATATCTGTCACGACCAGAATCCTCCAGACTAACCACTTCATTACCTATAGAGGCATAAGCCTTCCCTGAGATAGGTACTTCCCGCCCAAACACAAGCACATTAGGAGCGTGGCGAGTTACCTCGTGAATAGCCGAACGAATAGCAGAACCTATTTTAAAAATGTGTTTATCCCATTCGTTATGTATATTCTCCTGGATATAGGAACGGATGGATGTGCCAATCACCTTGTTAGTGCGCTCCGTGAAATTAACTTGGGGGTGGTACAAGGCGTTGTACCATAATTTTTCCACCTGGTACTCGTCCATAAGATTGCGAAATTGTTTCCCCCGAAATTGAACTCCATTGTCCACCATGAAGACTTGAGGCACCCCAAATATTAAAAACCAATGGTTTTCTATAAAATTACAAATTGCAGGCGCTGTAGCCTGGCGCAAAGGCTGGAGCAGACAAAATTTGCTAAACCAATCTGAAATTACCAGCAACCACACGTTACCACGCTTAGAACGGGGAAATGGCCCCATTAGATCGGCTGACACCACCTGAAAGGGATAATCTGCGGTTTTCTGCTTCCCCATGAATCCTGGCCGACTAGTATTGGGAGCCTTTTGGGCACCACAAATTTTGCAAGCCCTTACATATCTCAGCACAGAATTCCTCACTCCTGGCCAATAGTATTTCGAGCAAACCCGCTTCCAGGTTTTGTAAAAACCAAAATGCCCACTTAAAACGTTATCATGACACCCTTCCATAACCTTTGTCCTTGAGGAGCAGGGAACGACCATCTTCCACTCACTAGTATTAAAGGGTACTATGCCATCCTTATGGACCAACTTAAAAATTTTCATCCCCTCCACACGCCAACCAGGGAATTTTTGTGGGGACGAAGTAATGCTTTGCAACATTTTTGCATACCAAGGATCACCATTATAATTCCACTCTTCCTCAGTCACCGCAATCTGTGGTATCCTGGATAAGGCATCTGGTACTACCAAGTCCTTGCCCTTACGGTGTAATAATTCGACATCGTACTGGGCCAACTTAATGGCCCACCTAGCGAGGCGTCCTGTAGGGTCCTTAAGATTTTGGAGCCAGAGTAAGGAGTGATGATCCGTTATAGCCTTAAACTGGGTGCCTTCAACATATGGCCGGAATTTCTCTATGGCAAAAAGCAGAGCTAGGCATTCACGCTCTGTTACGGAATAGTTTTGTTCCGTACGAGTCAAGGTCCTACTAGTGTAGGCAATCACATGTTCCCCATCGCTAAAATTTTGGGTCAAGACAGCCCCCAAACCCACATCGGACGCATCACTTTGAATCCAGAAGGGTTCTTGAAAATTTGGGGGGCTCAGAACCGGAGCACTAGCCAAGGCTGTCTTAATTTGCTCGAATGCAGCCTGAGCTGACTGATCCCACCCAGTGTGTTGCTTCTTGCGCTTGCCTTTTAGAAGTCTGGTGATAGGAGCGATTATCGTCGAGAACGAGGGAACAAACCTCCTGTACCAACTGCAGAGGCCCACAAACCTCTTTATTTCTGTCGCAGTTCGTGGAGAGGGAAAATTGACCATGGCCTCCACTTTACCGGGATCTGTCTGCAGACCTCTTTCATTCACTATGAATCCCAAGTACTTAAGTGATGTTTTTCCGAACTCACATTTGTCAACGTTTATACTCAGCCCAGCCTCTGCGAGCCTACGGTGCACCTCTTTCAAGGTAGTAAGATGATCTTCGAAGGCAGAGTTCACCACAACAATATCATCTAGATAAACGAAAACATGTGGTTCCAAACTTGGCCCAAAAACCGAGTCCATAAACCTCTGCTGGGTTTGGGGAGCATTATGAATACCGAATGGCATAACTACAAATTGGAAGTGCCCCTTCCCTGGCAGAGCAAATGCTGTTTTCTCCTTTGAGGTAGCACTGAGAGGAATTTGCCAGAATGCGCTCTTGAGATCGATGGTGGAAATAAATCTGACATTCCTAAGTTTATTTAAAATACTCTCCAACCTCGGAAGAGGATAGCCGTCGCGCTTAGATATTTGGTTCAACCTTCTACCATCGAAACAAAACCTATAGCTGTCGTTGGACTTTTTGATCAGTAGCACCGGAGAAGACCAAGGGCTCTTAGAAGGCTCGATGACACCTAATTCTAACATGTGATCGACCTCTGCAAACAACAATTTTTGCAGATAAGGTGATGTATTATATGGCCGTTGGCGAATGGGTTCGGCGTCTCCTGTCTCAATGACATGCTCCACAAGATGAGTTCTCCCCAACCCTTTAGCTGCTAACTCTGCAAATTGATCTCTGACTTCTTGTAAGCGAGCCACTTGATCAGGATTCAAGGTACTCTCGTTGGAAATCGCCTTCCCGTCACTAGAACCTGCTGATGGGTCTGCATCTATCCCTACCGTCGCAATATCTCTCATTTCAAATGAATTTTCCTTCATATCCAAGGACATTCCTACCTCCTTTAAAAAATCCACCCCCAATATCATTCCATTGTCAAGGGATGGCAACAACAAAAATGAAACGTCCTTAAACTTATTCCCTATCGTTAATGGTACCTTAGCCGTTCCGCTTACTTGCTTGGAAGAACCATCCACTGCCCTAATTGATGCTATCCTGGAGGGTAGGATTCCTACCCCATTACTCGTGATCAAGGGTATAAAACGGGGACTCAGAACGGAACAATTAGCCCCTGTGTCTACTAAAGCTAAAACCTTTTGACCAAACAACTCAACCTCCACAAAAGGTCTATCATCTCCTAAACATTCGGATAATATGGGTTGTATCCGAGTACTACACATAAATGATTTGACTTGGGACAACCAATTGTCCCAATCCTCCTTGCAAAATCTTCCTACGGTATAATTGGCCTTTGGTGTACTAACCAGGGGTCGCCGGCCACAGAACTGACCCCTCCTGATTAGTTTTTTGAGTGACACTTAGAGCAGGAACGGATGGTTGAGTTCTTCTCTCCGCACTTATAACAAAAAGGTTCGCCTTTCGGCTTGGAACAACTCCTAAACCCATGACCTTCGCCGTCACATCTCCAACATTTACCATTAAACTTTTTGTGGTTGGTACCACCCGTTGGGTTATGGCTATTCACCACTACTGTCTCGGTGTAAACCTGAGGGGGTTGTGGAGTGACCGTCGCTATCTTAGGTCTTCCCAAGGCTATCACGCTTAACTCCAGCTTCCTGCAAAGAACGGTTAACTCCTCAATAGTCGCTATAATTGTTAGTGCCAGATGGGACACATAAATTGGCAACAAATTCTTCCTTATGTGGCGCAGAATAATATCCGAAGACGCTGGAATGGATAATTTTTTGAACAGATTTACCATCGCTGATATGTAAAGACCCACTTTCTCCCGTTCCTGCTGATATCGGGATCGGATCTGATCCCAAATCACATCATCATAGTCCGGGGGCAGAAACTCAGACTTCAGTTCCCGGACAAGATGTTCCCAATCAGTAATGGAGGACCTCCGAGCCCTAAACCAAGATAAAGCTGGACCCGTAAATAGTTCTACTGCGGATGTAAACAATTGGTGTTTTCCTAAACCTCGAGCCACTCGAAGTTCTTCTAATCTTTCAAGAAATTCGTACAATACATCTGGCTCAGAATCGCCCTTAAAAGTAACCCCCCATTTATACACATTTGGGTTACCTACCCATCTTGAGGAATTACTACCCGTAAGGGTCACCGCAGGAACCTGTCGCAGAGCCTCAACCTCAACGTTCTCCAACTCATCCTCACTATCTGTGGAATCACCAATAGCGGAAGACTGGGCCACACCTGCAAAACTCTGCCGAAACGAATGGCTCATTGCTTTGACCATCTGGGAGATCTTAGCTTCCATTCGAGCCTCTAAAACAAGAATGAGTTTTGCAAAATCAGTCTCGGAAACGGGTCCTTCCTTCTCATCATCACTATCAGCATCATCATCCTTGCTGGTTGAGGGTTTTGGCAATCCACATATGCGTCCTTGTAGGTGAAGCACTCGAGAGCGAAGTCTCCTCTCCGAAGTGACCGAATTTTTGCCCGGATAATCCACAATACCCTGCTCCAGGTCAGCAATACTATCTGAAATCTCCTTTACCTCCTTATCGTAACTGACAATCTTTTCCCTATTTACAACCTTACCATCCTTTAAAAGTTTACGCAAGATATGCCTAAGTTCAGCGACATCGACAGTCTCATCTACAAAACCCCTAATTCGAAGCTCGTAAAGAAGTTCAATTTTCTTTAAACAGTTAGGATCTATTGTACCCATTTTAATATTTACTAACATCAATCACTTACCATACTATTTACAAAAAAATCTTAATAGAATGAATTCCTTAATTCAAAATTTTAACCGGAAAATCTCAAGTTCTTTTCTCAATATACTCAAACTGAGCAACCCTTTTATCAAAATTGTTCCCACACCTGACTGCACTACTTTAAGCCTTTCCCAATCTATTTATAAATTAAAAAGGGCCCCACGTTGGGCGCCATTTGTATCACGTTATTCTTACTTAAGGGTAAGTTGCCGACCTAGCTAGGGGTGGTCGTGGTTCTGAAATTAAAATTGTTGGGCGCCACGTACTTATGACATTTACCCAGAAATTGAAGATAAGTACGAATCTTTAGGAAAATAAATGGAGAAAGGCAAGATAGTGCACAAATTTTAAATAAATCAATTTATTATAGACAATATATAACACATTTGGTAAGGTCTGTACAACCTCGATGGCGCAAACAAAACTAACAATATTCCATAGTGGATCCAGTAAATCATTTAATATTCCTATATAGGACTGGATATTCCCGACAATAAGTTAATATCCTAATAATTAATTGAAATTCTAAAAATTTGATAATCGAAAATTTAATATTCTAACTGGAATTTATTATTCTAATGAATGCGCTAAAATAATAGGGCACGCTTTAAAGAATTGCTCGAAGATAGGCCTATTTCGTTACACGCAACTCGTACCAAAAAAAAAACAAAAAAAATAGCAACAACCCCTTGGTTAAGCCTGACCAAATAACTTGGCAGTAATTCACCATGAAGTGAATATATATCCTACAAACTATATTTACAAATATATACAAATTAATCGCAAGAACTTGAGTATTCTTACGAAAGGTGCACCCTCTTGGGTGTCTTAAATATTGACAATAAAAAATAGATAACCACGCGTAAGAGGAATCGAAATGAAACTAATCCCCGCTGTCACTGAAAGACCAAGTGAGGCGGTAACAACAAAAACTGAAAATCTCGACAAATGGTATTCAATATACAATATTTTTCCATAGTCATATATACATAACTATCAAGCCAACTCTCAAACGATGTATAGTTATCGATATCAGCGCGTTCAATTGTTAGATCGTTGTTTCTACGGGCTACTATCAAACAAATTCTATATATCGCTGCATCCGTTAATCCATCAAAATTGTACGTTCGAATGAAATATGTCAACGCCTGATAGTTATTTTCGCCTCCGAGGTCATTGAATATAATTCGTCTCATAATCCTAAACGCAGACTTAACTATACGTACCCGTAAGAGAAGGTTATCAGTTGCAGGATCCCATGTACATACAGTATAGAGGTGACCATAATCCCAGACCTTTCCGCAAAACTTATTTTCTGTTTTTTCTATATCCTCGACATTGCGCAGATGATCTTTTCCAGCGCTTACGAAAATCGTGACCTTAATAAATTCAGTTCCAACCTTTATCAACGCTTCAAATTGCATATCAATTGAAATTGTCTGACATACCAGGCAATTCTCGTTTCTCTCAAGTTGCGTCCCTTCGATAATTCTGTGAACTTGCCCGTTTACATCGCTTACATTAACAAAAATATAGTCATAACACCACAGTCGGGCGAAAGTGCTACTGATTCCCTTATATACAATTCGCGCGCGAAATTTGTTCTTCAGTTGAATGTCAAAAAAGTTATCTCCGTTTACTCGCTTGTCAAAGAGGATTGGATCTAAATCATTATACGTGGTTATCTTTTTTCCAAAGAAATGAGTTACACACTCCCAATCAGCTTGCGTACTTGGACTGACAATTCTTCTTGAGAATTCAGCAATAGGTAGGAATTCAACGACTTCTTCATCTGTAGGCATCGTCTGGGTATGAAAAGTGATCATTTGATATTGTCTTCCGGCAGTAATATGTCGTCTGTACAGTCTATGGGTACTACATACTCTATTATATCGGCTGGGCAAATTACCAACATCGTTTCTAATTACTATTATTCTTTTGTTAGCATAATCAAACGTTCTTATTTCTTGGCGTGATGAGCCTCGGACTACAACGAGAGACAGGTCAGCAGCATTCTCATCAACAACACGACTCATTCTTATTGTCACTCTTTTTCTATTTTTTTATTGTACGAATTTTTTGAACAGATTTACCATCGCTGATATGTAAAGACCCACTTTCTCCCGTTCCTGCTGATATCGGGATCGGATCTGATCCCAAATCACATCATCATAGTCCGGGGGCAGAAACTCAGACTTCAGTTCCCGGACAAGATGTTCCCAATCAGTAATGGAGGACCTCCGAGCCCTAAACCAAGATAAAGCTGGACCCGTAAATAGTTCTACTGCGGATGTAAACAATTGGTGTTTTCCTAAACCTCCAGCCACTCGAAGTTCTTCTAATCTTTCAAGAAATTCGTACAATACATCTGGCTCAGAATCGCCCTTAAAAGTAACCCCCCATTTATACACATTTGGCTTACCTACCCATCTTGAGGAATTACTACCCGTAAGGGTCACCGCAGGAACCTGTCGCAGAGCCTCAACCTCAACGTTCTCCAACTCATCCTCACTATCTGTGGAATCACCAATAGCGGAAGACTGGGCCACACCTGCAAAACTCTGCCGAAACGAATGGCTCATTGCTTTGACCATCTGGGAGATCTTAGCTTCCATTCGAGCCTCTAAAACAAGAATGAGTTTTGCAAAATCAGTCTCGGAAACGGGTCCTTCCTTCTCATCATCACTATCAGCATCATCATCCTTGCTGGTTGAGGGTTTTGGCAATCCACATATGCGTCCTTGTAGGTGAAGCACTCGAGAGCGAAGTCTCCTCTCCGAAGTGACCGAATTTTTGCCCGGATAATCCACAATACCCTGCTCCAGGTCAGCAATACTATCTGAAATCTCCTTTACCTCCTTATCGTAACTGACAATCTTTTCCCTAGTTACAACCTTACCATCCTTTAAAAGTTTACGCAAGATATGCCTAAGTTCAGCGACATCGACAGTCTCATCTACAAAACCCCTAATTCGAAGCTCGTAAAGAAGTTCAATTTTCTTTAAACAGTTAGGATCTATTGTACCCATTTTAATATTTACTAACATCAATCACTTACCATACTATTTACAAAAAAATCTTAATAGAATGAATTCCTTAATTCAAAATTTTAACCGGAAAATCTCAAGTTCTTTTCTCAATATACTCAAACTGAGCAACCCTTTTATCAAAATTGTTCCTACACCTGACTGCACTACTTTAAGCCTTTCCCAATCTATTTATAAATTAAAAAGGGCCCCACGTTGGGCGCCATTTGTATCACGTTATTCTTACTTAAGGGTAAGTTGCCGACCTAGCTAGGGGTGGTCGTGGTTCTGAAATTAAAATTGTTGGGCGCCACGTACTTATGACATTTACCCAGAAATTGAAGATAAGTACGAATCTTTAGGAAAATAAATGGAGAAAGGCAAGATAGTGCACAAATTTTAAATAAATCAATTTATTATAGACAATATATAACACATTTGGTAAGGTCTGTACAACCTCGATGGCGCAAACAAAACTAACAATATTCCATAGTGGATCCAGTAAATCATTTAATATTCCTCTATAGGACTGGATATTCCCGACAATAAGTTAATATCCTAATAATTAATTGAAATTCTAAAAATTTGATAATCGAAAATTTAATATTCTAACTGGAATTTATTATTCTAATGAATGCGCTAAAATAATAGGGCACGCTTTAAAGAATTGCTCGAAGATAGGCCTATTTCGTTACACGCAACTCGTACCAAAAAAAAAACAAAAAAAATAGCAACAACCCCTTGGTTAAGCCTGACCAAATAACTTGGCAGTAATTCACCATGAAGTGAATATATATCCTACAAACTATATTTACAAATATATACAAATTAATCGCAAGAACTTGAGTATTCTTACGAAAGGTGCACCCTCTTGGGTGTCTTAAATATTGACAATAAAAAATAGATAACCACGCGTAAATTGGTAGTAGCTTGATACTAATCGATGGGTACAATCGGTACCGACTATGACGCGCACCCAATGCGCTAAGTTCGTTAGGTTAATTGTTTAAACAAGACTGACTCACTGTTAGGCGATTCTTGCGGATAACTATCCTTAATTCCGATCCAACCCAAAATTAAAATGTGGGTACCAGCGATGACCATGGGTCCAGCCAGGGTCACAGCAACTGCAATGTCCTCGAACCGTGACGCAACAGGGTCCCAGCCAGTGACGTCACGACGTATCCGGAAATTAATGGCCGCCAATAAAACGTGGTCCTCCCAAAAACTTCCAAAAGGCTGATAACTAAGTCCTCACACAGGGCCCCAGGCCACGATGCTCCAAGGATAATATTCGGGGATAATATTAAAAGATGATATATAAAGAGGCCTAAGAAAAGAAGGGAAAATGAATGTCTGGAAGCCACCAAAAAAAAGACTAATTACCTCAATATGGCGGTCGGCCTCGGAGTATTCAAAAGGCGAGGATTTAAAAGCTTCCCCAGAAACTGGAAACCAACCAATAATCTATAACCAGTACTAACTTCTAACCACGAAGTTCTAAAATGACGCACTAATAACGAATCACCAGAACTTGATAAGACTTGATTAATCGAAGCCACCGCACCCAATACAAGTGGACACCTCAAGCACTCTACTCGCACTCTCTTTTTGAGCTCGTTTTTGATCGTCCTGCCTCAATGACGGAAATTGTAGGATCGGCCATTCGACTTTTAAAATTTAACCTCCTGTACAAACGGCGGTAAATTCAAACTTCCCCAAAACGATGTCTCCGCAGCGCCAAGAATAGCAACGGAATTCGAAGGTACCGAAGATCAACACAAGGGCTCTAACTCTCCTGGGACCTGTCCTGCCTACCTAGCTACTGTATGACATGCGACGCTAATTACGAGCGGTAGCACGCGTTGCTGTGAAGTTAGCTGCAAAGGTTGGGAGTTGGGACTGTACCCGGTGTTTGAACTACCAACTGCAGAATATGACATCTGACACATTTGACGTTCCTAACCAAAACACAAACAACTAACTAATTAATCAAGAATGTGCGTTGATGTGTTGATACCGTTAAAACTAGTTAATTAAACACTTAAAGGTGACACGGTGTAATAGCCACGCAACTAAGATGAAATGGTAAAGGTGAGCAAAACAATTAGTATCGACATAAATTAATACACCTACATTGCAGGGAACTTCAATGAACCAAACCCTAACCCAATATGAGATCAAGGACACTTGTTATTATTAGGTAAAGCCAAATATCCATATTATAAACAATTAAAACCTAACAATACATATATGGGCTCCAGCGTACCCGAAAAGACAACATCTCTACGCCCTGGGCGAAGGAAGGCAAGGTGTAGCGTACCCACACTACAATTCGAAAAACCAAACTTCCAATAAGCTAACAATTATTTAATTATAAGTCATTAATAATTATAGGCGGTAATGAAATAAATCTTGTAAAAAATATTTTTTGTGCTCATTTGGTTGCCTGAACAATATTATTTAGACGATAAAAATGAAACGCTACACTGCCCCCTTCCCCAGAGGAAAAATAATAAGAACCACTATTCCTAAGAATAATTATTATTTTTTCGATATTCCAGGATACTACTCGGGCAACTAAAGGATCAAAAACTTGCGAACTAAACACTAACATCATAACCCAGGCACTCCTCGCTGATACATCAATTCACTGATCGCATTCACACCACTCCATTCATACAACTATTAATATTAGTAATTAGGGCACCACATCTGAACCGAAGTAAGGTTTTAAGTCCTTCAGATGCCATCGTCCTAGATCTTTTCCCTTCTCGTCCTTCAACTCATACACCAAATCTGAACAAACTTTAGAAACAGTGGCAAGTACATATCTCGGTGCAAGTTTGGCCGCGAACCCATCTGCTGCTTTTGAAAGATGGTGAGTACGTTTCCATACAGCATCTCCCACCTGGAACCTGTAATTTGTCTTCCTTAAATTATAAGACCGCTTGTTCCTCTCATATGCCTTATTTATCCTTCCAGATATTTCTTGGTACAACTCTGGAAATTCTTGAAAATTTTTAACATATCTGTCACGACCAGAATCCTCCAGACTAACCACTTCATTACCTATAGAGGCATAAGCCTTCCCTGAGATAGGTACTTCCCGCCCAAACACAAGCACATTAGGAGCGTGGCGAGTTACCTCGTGAATAGCCGAACGAATAGCAGAACCTATTTTAAAAATGTGTTTATCCCATTCGTTATGTATATTCTCCTGGATATAGGAACGGATGGATGTGCCAATCACCTTGTTAGTGCGCTCCGTGAAATTAACTTGGGGGTGGTACAAGGCGTTGTACCATAATTTTTCCACCTGGTACTCGTCCATAAGATTGCGAAATTGTTTCCCCCGAAATTGAACTCCATTGTCCACCATGAAGACTTGAGGCACCCCAAATATTAAAAACCAATGGTTTTCTATAAAATTACAAATTGCAGGCGCTGTAGCCTGGCGCAAAGGCTGGAGCAGACAAAATTTGCTAAACCAATCTGAAATTACCAGCAACCACACGTTACCACGCTTAGAACGGGGAAATGGCCCCATTAGATCGGCTGACACCACCTGAAAGGGATAATCTGCGGTTTTCTGCTTCCCCATGAATCCTGGCCGACTAGTATTGGGAGCCTTTTGGGCACCACAAATTTTGCAAGCCCTTACATATCTCAGCACAGAATTCCTCACTCCTGGCCAATAGTATTTCGAGCAAACCCGCTTCCAGGTTTTGTAAAAACCAAAATGCCCACTTAAAACGTTATCATGACACCCTTCCATAACCTTTGTCCTTGAGGAGCAGGGAACGACCATCTTCCACTCACTAGTATTAAAGGGTACTATGCCATCCTTATGGACCAACTTAAAAATTTTCATCCCCTCCACACGCCAACCAGGGAATTTTTGTGGGGACGAAGTAATGCTTTGCAACATTTTTGCATACCAAGGATCACCATTATAATTCCACTCTTCCTCAGTCACCGCAATCTGTGGTATCCTGGATAAGGCATCTGGTACTACCAAGTCCTTGCCCTTACGGTGTAATAATTCGACATCGTACTGGGCCAACTTAATGGCCCACCTAGCGAGGCGTCCTGTAGGGTCCTTAAGATTTTGGAGCCAGAGTAAGGAGTGATGATCCGTTATAGCCTTAAACTGGGTGCCTTCAACATATGGCCGGAATTTCTCTATGGCAAAAAGCAGAGCTAGGCATTCACGCTCTGTTACGGAATAGTTTTGTTCCGTACGAGTCAAGGTCCTACTAGTGTAGGCAATCACATGTTCCCCATCGCTAAAATTTTGGGTCAAGACAGCCCCCAAACCCACATCGGACGCATCACTTTGAATCCAGAAGGGTTCTTGAAAATTTGGGGGGCTCAGAACCGGAGCACTAGCCAAGGCTGTCTTAATTTGCTCGAATGCAGCCTGAGCTGACTGATCCCACCCAGTGTGTTGCTTCTTGCGCTTGCCTTTTAGAAGTCTGGTGATAGGAGCGATTATCGTCGAGAACGAGGGAACAAACCTCCTGTACCAACTGCAGAGGCCCACAAACCTCTTTATTTCTGTCGCAGTTCGTGGAGAGGGAAAATTGACCATGGCCTCCACTTTACCGGGATCTGTCTGCAGACCTCTTTCATTCACTATGAATCCCAAGTACTTAAGTGATGTTTTTCCGAACTCACATTTGTCAACGTTTATACTCAGCCCAGCCTCTGCGAGCCTACGGTGCACCTCTTTCAAGGTAGTAAGATGATCTTCGAAGGCAGAGTTCACCACAACAATATCATCTAGATAAACGAAAACATGTGGTTCCAAACTTGGCCCAAAAACCGAGTCCATAAACCTCTGCTGGGTTTGGGGAGCATTATGAATACCGAATGGCATAACTACAAATTGGAAGTGCCCCTTCCCTGGCAGAGCAAATGCTGTTTTCTCCTTTGAGGTAGCACTGAGAGGAATTTGCCAGAATGCGCTCTTGAGATCGATGGTGGAAATAAATCTGACATTCCTAAGTTTATTTAAAATACTCTCCAACCTCGGAAGAGGATAGCCGTCGCGCTTAGATATTTGGTTCAACCTTCTACCATCGAAACAAAACCTATAGCTGTCGTTGGACTTTTTGATCAGTAGCACCGGAGAAGACCAAGGGCTCTTAGAAGGCTCGATGACACCTAATTCTAACATGTGATCGACCTCTGCAAACAACAATTTTTGCAGATAAGGTGATGTATTATATGGCCGTTGGCGAATGGGTTCGGCGTCTCCTGTCTCAATGACATGCTCCACAAGATGAGTTCTCCCCAACCCTTTAGCTGCTAACTCTGCAAATTGATCTCTGACTTCTTGTAAGCGAGCCACTTGATCAGGATTCAAGGTACTCTCGTTGGAAATCGCCTTCCCGTCACTAGAACCTGCTGATGGGTCTGCATCTATCCCTACCGTCGCAATATCTCTCATTTCAAATGAATTTTCCTTCATATCCAAGGACATTCCTACCTCCTTTAAAAAATCCACCCCCAATATCATTCCATTGTCAAGGGATGGCAACAACAAAAATGAAACGTCCTTAAACTTATTCCCTATCGTTAATGGTACCTTAGCCGTTCCGCTTACTTGCTTGGAAGAACCATCCACTGCCCTAATTGATGCTATCCTGGAGGGTAGGATTCCTACCCCATTACTCGTGATCAAGGGTATAAAACGGGGACTCAGAACGGAACAATTAGCCCCTGTGTCTACTAAAGCTAAAACCTTTTGACCAAACAACTCAACCTCCACAAAAGGTCTATCATCTCCTAAACATTCGGATAATATGGGTTGTATCCGAGTACTACACATAAATGATTTGACTTGGGACAACCAATTGTCCCAATCCTCCTTGCAAAATCTTCCTACGGTATAATTGGCCTTTGGTGTACTAACCAGGGGTCGCCGGCCACAGAACTGACCCCTCCTGATTAGTTTTTTGAGTGACACTTAGAGCAGGAACGGATGGTTGAGTTCTTCTCTCCGCACTTATAACAAAAAGGTTCGCCTTTCGGCTTGGAACAACTCCTAAACCCATGACCTTCGCCGTCACATCTCCAACATTTACCATTAAACTTTTTGTGGTTGGTACCACCCGTTGGGTTATGGCTATTCACCACTACTGTCTCGGTGTAAACCTGAGGGGGTTGTGGAGTGACCGTCGCTATCTTAGGTCTTCCCAAGGCTATCACGCTTAACTCCAGCTTCCTGCAAAGAACGGTTAACTCCTCAATAGTCGCTATAATTGTTAGTGCCAGATGGGACACATAAATTGGCAACAAATTCTTCCTTATGTGGCGCAGAATAATATCCGAAGACGCTGGAATGGATAATTTTTTGAACAGATTTACCATCGCTGATATGTAAAGACCCACTTTCTCCCGTTCCTGCTGATATCGGGATCGGATCTGATCCCAAATCACATCATCATAGTCCGGGGGCAGAAACTCAGACTTCAGTTCCCGGACAAGATGTTCCCAATCAGTAATGGAGGACCTCCGAGCCCTAAACCAAGATAAAGCTGGACCCGTAAATAGTTCTACTGCGGATGTAAACAATTGGTGTTTTCCTAAACCTCGAGCCACTCGAAGTTCTTCTAATCTTTCAAGAAATTCGTACAATACATCTGGCTCAGAATCGCCCTTAAAAGTAACCCCCCATTTATACACATTTGGGTTACCTACCCATCTTGAGGAATTACTACCCGTAAGGGTCACCGCAGGAACCTGTCGCAGAGCCTCAACCTCAACGTTCTCCAACTCATCCTCACTATCTGTGGAATCACCAATAGCGGAAGACTGGGCCACACCTGCAAAACTCTGCCGAAACGAATGGCTCATTGCTTTGACCATCTGGGAGATCTTAGCTTCCATTCGAGCCTCTAAAACAAGAATGAGTTTTGCAAAATCAGTCTCGGAAACGGGTCCTTCCTTCTCATCATCACTATCAGCATCATCATCCTTGCTGGTTGAGGGTTTTGGCAATCCACATATGCGTCCTTGTAGGTGAAGCACTCGAGAGCGAAGTCTCCTCTCCGAAGTGACCGAATTTTTGCCCGGATAATCCACAATACCCTGCTCCAGGTCAGCAATACTATCTGAAATCTCCTTTACCTCCTTATCGTAACTGACAATCTTTTCCCTATTTACAACCTTACCATCCTTTAAAAGTTTACGCAAGATATGCCTAAGTTCAGCGACATCGACAGTCTCATCTACAAAACCCCTAATTCGAAGCTCGTAAAGAAGTTCAATTTTCTTTAAACAGTTAGGATCTATTGTACCCATTTTAATATTTACTAACATCAATCACTTACCATACTATTTACAAAAAAATCTTAATAGAATGAATTCCTTAATTCAAAATTTTAACCGGAAAATCTCAAGTTCTTTTCTCAATATACTCAAACTGAGCAACCCTTTTATCAAAATTGTTCCCACACCTGACTGCACTACTTTAAGCCTTTCCCAATCTATTTATAAATTAAAAAGGGCCCCACGTTGGGCGCCATTTGTATCACGTTATTCTTACTTAAGGGTAAGTTGCCGACCTAGCTAGGGGTGGTCGTGGTTCTGAAATTAAAATTGTTGGGCGCCACGTACTTATGACATTTACCCAGAAATTGAAGATAAGTACGAATCTTTAGGAAAATAAATGGAGAAAGGCAAGATAGTGCACAAATTTTAAATAAATCAATTTATTATAGACAATATATAACACATTTGGTAAGGTCTGTACAACCTCGATGGCGCAAACAAAACTAACAATATTCCATAGTGGATCCAGTAAATCATTTAATATTCCTATATAGGACTGGATATTCCCGACAATAAGTTAATATCCTAATAATTAATTGAAATTCTAAAAATTTGATAATCGAAAATTTAATATTCTAACTGGAATTTATTATTCTAATGAATGCGCTAAAATAATAGGGCACGCTTTAAAGAATTGCTCGAAGATAGGCCTATTTCGTTACACGCAACTCGTACCAAAAAAAAAACAAAAAAAATAGCAACAACCCCTTGGTTAAGCCTGACCAAATAACTTGGCAGTAATTCACCATGAAGTGAATATATATCCTACAAACTATATTTACAAATATATACAAATTAATCGCAAGAACTTGAGTATTCTTACGAAAGGTGCACCCTCTTGGGTGTCTTAAATATTGACAATAAAAAATAGATAACCACGCGTAAGAGGAATCGAAATGAAACTAATCCCCGCTGTCACTGAAAGACCAAGTGAGGCGGTAACAACAAAAACTGAAAATCTCGACAAATGGTATTCAATATACAATATTTTTCCATAGTCATATATACATAACTATCAAGCCAACTCTCAAACGATGTATAGTTATCGATATCAGCGCGTTCAATTGTTAGATCGTTGTTTCTACGGGCTACTATCAAACAAATTCTATATATCGCTGCATCCGTTAATCCATCAAAATTGTACGTTCGAATGAAATATGTCAACGCCTGATAGTTATTTTCGCCTCCGAGGTCATTGAATATAATTCGTCTCATAATCCTAAACGCAGACTTAACTATACGTACCCGTAAGAGAAGGTTATCAGTTGCAGGATCCCATGTACATACAGTATAGAGGTGACCATAATCCCAGACCTTTCCGCAAAACTTATTTTCTGTTTTTTCTATATCCTCGACATTGCGCAGATGATCTTTTCCAGCGCTTACGAAAATCGTGACCTTAATAAATTCAGTTCCAACCTTTATCAACGCTTCAAATTGCATATCAATTGAAATTGTCTGACATACCAGGCAATTCTCGTTTCTCTCAAGTTGCGTCCCTTCGATAATTCTGTGAACTTGCCCGTTTACATCGCTTACATTAACAAAAATATAGTCATAACACCACAGTCGGGCGAAAGTGCTACTGATTCCCTTATATACAATTCGCGCGCGAAATTTGTTCTTCAGTTGAATGTCAAAAAAGTTATCTCCGTTTACTCGCTTGTCAAAGAGGATTGGATCTAAATCATTATACGTGGTTATCTTTTTTCCAAAGAAATGAGTTACACACTCCCAATCAGCTTGCGTACTTGGACTGACAATTCTTCTTGAGAATTCAGCAATAGGTAGGAATTCAACGACTTCTTCATCTGTAGGCATCGTCTGGGTATGAAAAGTGATCATTTGATATTGTCTTCCGGCAGTAATATGTCGTCTGTACAGTCTATGGGTACTACATACTCTATTATATCGGCTGGGCAAATTACCAACATCGTTTCTAATTACTATTATTCTTTTGTTAGCATAATCAAACGTTCTTATTTCTTGGCGTGATGAGCCTCGGACTACAACGAGAGACAGGTCAGCAGCATTCTCATCAACAACACGACTCATTCTTATTGTCACTCTTTTTCTATTTTTTTATTGTACGAATTTTTTGAACAGATTTACCATCGCTGATATGTAAAGACCCACTTTCTCCCGTTCCTGCTGATATCGGGATCGGATCTGATCCCAAATCACATCATCATAGTCCGGGGGCAGAAACTCAGACTTCAGTTCCCGGACAAGATGTTCCCAATCAGTAATGGAGGACCTCCGAGCCCTAAACCAAGATAAAGCTGGACCCGTAAATAGTTCTACTGCGGATGTAAACAATTGGTGTTTTCCTAAACCTCGAGCCACTCGAAGTTCTTCTAATCTTTCAAGAAATTCGTACAATACATCTGGCTCAGAATCGCCCTTAAAAGTAACCCCCCATTTATACACATTTGGCTTACCTACCCATCTTGAGGAATTACTACCCGTAAGGGTCACCGCAGGAACCTGTCGCAGAGCCTCAACCTCAACGTTCTCCAACTCATCCTCACTATCTGTGGAATCACCAATAGCGGAAGACTGGGCCACACCTGCAAAACTCTGCCGAAACGAATGGCTCATTGCTTTGACCATCTGGGAGATCTTAGCTTCCATTCGAGCCTCTAAAACAAGAATGAGTTTTGCAAAATCAGTCTCGGAAACGGGTCCTTCCTTCTCATCATCACTATCAGCATCATCATCCTTGCTGGTTGAGGGTTTTGGCAATCCACATATGCGTCCTTGTAGGTGAAGCACTCGAGAGCGAAGTCTCCTCTCCGAAGTGACCGAATTTTTGCCCGGATAATCCACAATACCCTGCTCCAGGTCAGCAATACTATCTGAAATCTCCTTTACCTCCTTATCGTAACTGACAATCTTTTCCCTATTTACAACCTTACCATCCTTTAAAAGTTTACGCAAGATATGCCTAAGTTCAGCGACATCGACAGTCTCATCTACAAAACCCCTAATTCGAAGCTCGTAAAGAAGTTCAATTTTCTTTAAACAGTTAGGATCTATTGTACCCATTTTAATATTTACTAACATCAATCACTTACCATACTATTTACAAAAAAATCTTAATAGAATGAATTCCTTAATTCAAAATTTTAACCGGAAAATCTCAAGTTCTTTTCTCAATATACTCAAACTGAGCAACCCTTTTATCAAAATTGTTCCTACACCTGACTGCACTACTTTAAGCCTTTCCCAATCTATTTATAAATTAAAAAGGGCCCCACGTCGGGCGCCATTTGTATCACGTTATTCTTACTTAAGGGTAAGTTGCCGACCTAGCTAGGGGTGGTCGTGGTTCTGAAATTAAAATTGTTGGGCGCCACGTACTTATGACATTTACCCAGAAATTGAAGATAAGTACGAATCTTTAGGAAAATAAATGGAGAAAGGCAAGATAGTGCACAAATTTTAAATAAATCAATTTATTATAGACAATATATAACACATTTGGTAAGGTCTGTACAACCTCGATGGCGCAAACAAAACTAACAATATTCCATAGTGGATCCAGTAAATCATTTAATATTCCTATATAGGACTGGATATTCCCGACAATAAGTTAATATCCTAATAATTAATTGAAATTCTAAAAATTTGATAATCGAAAATTTAATATTCTAACTGGAATTTATTATTCTAATGAATGCGCTAAAATAATAGGGCACGCTTTAAAGAATTGCTCGAAGATAGGCCTATTTCGTTACACGCAACTCGTACCAAAAAAAAAACAAAAAAAATAGCAACAACCCCTTGGTTAAGCCTGACCAAATAACTTGGCAGTAATTCACCATGAAGTGAATATATATCCTACAAACTATATTTACAAATATATACAAATTAATCGCAAGAACTTGAGTATTCTTACGAAAGGTGCACCCTCTTGGGTGTCTTAAATATTGACAATAAAAAATAGATAACCACGCGTAAGAGGAATCGAAATGAAACTAATCCCCGCTGTCACTGAAAGACCAAGTGAGGCGGTAACAACAAAAACTGAAAATCTCGACAAATGGTATTCAATATACAATATTTTTCCATAGTCATATATACATAACTATCAAGCCAACTCTCAAACGATGTATAGTTATCGATATCAGCGCGTTCAATTGTTAGATCGTTGTTTCTACGGGCTACTATCAAACAAATTCTATATATCGCTGCATCCGTTAATCCATCAAAATTGTACGTTCGAATGAAATATGTCAACGCCTGATAGTTATTTTCGCCTCCGAGGTCATTGAATATAATTCGTCTCATAATCCTAAACGCAGACTTAACTATACGTACCCGTAAGAGAAGGTTATCAGTTGCAGGATCCCATGTACATACAGTATAGAGGTGACCATAATCCCAGACCTTTCCGCAAAACTTATTTTCTGTTTTTTCTATATCCTCGACATTGCGCAGATGATCTTTTCCAGCGCTTACGAAAATCGTGACCTTAATAAATTCAGTTCCAACCTTTATCAACGCTTCAAATTGCATATCAATTGAAATTGTCTGACATACCAGGCAATTCTCGTTTCTCTCAAGTTGCGTCCCTTCGATAATTCTGTGAACTTGCCCGTTTACATCGCTTACATTAACAAAAATATAGTCATAACACCACAGTCGGGCGAAAGTGCTACTGATTCCCTTATATACAATTCGCGCGCGAAATTTGTTCTTCAGTTGAATGTCAAAAAAGTTATCTCCGTTTACTCGCTTGTCAAAGAGGATTGGATCTAAATCATTATACGTGGTTATCTTTTTTCCAAAGAAATGAGTTACACACTCCCAATCAGCTTGCGTACTTGGACTGACAATTCTTCTTGAGAATTCAGCAATAGGTAGGAATTCAACGACTTCTTCATCTGTAGGCATCGTCTGGGTATGAAAAGTGATCATTTGATATTGTCTTCCGGCAGTAATATGTCGTCTGTACAGTCTATGGGTACTACATACTCTATTATATCGGCTGGGCAAATTACCAACATCGTTTCTAATTACTATTATTCTTTTGTTAGCATAATCAAACGTTCTTATTTCTTGGCGTGATGAGCCTCGGACTACAACGAGAGACAGGTCAGCAGCATTCTCATCAACAACACGACTCATTCTTATTGTCACTCTTTTTCTATTTTTTTATTGTACGAATTTTTTGAACAGATTTACCATCGCTGATATGTAAAGACCCACTTTCTCCCGTTCCTGCTGATATCGGGATCGGATCTGATCCCAAATCACATCATCATAGTCCGGGGGCAGAAACTCAGACTTCAGTTCCCGGACAAGATGTTCCCAATCAGTAATGGAGGACCTCCGAGCCCTAAACCAAGATAAAGCTGGACCCGTAAATAGTTCTACTGCGGATGTAAACAATTGGTGTTTTCCTAAACCTCGAGCCACTCGAAGTTCTTCTAATCTTTCAAGAAATTCGTACAATACATCTGGCTCAGAATCGCCCTTAAAAGTAACCCCCCATTTATACACATTTGGGTTACCTACCCATCTTGAGGAATTACTACCCGTAAGGGTCACCGCAGGAACCTGTCGCAGAGCCTCAACCTCAACGTTCTCCAACTCATCCTCACTATCTGTGGAATCACCAATAGCGGAAGACTGGGCCACACCTGCAAAACTCTGCCGAAACGAATGGCTCATTGCTTTGACCATCTGGGAGATCTTAGCTTCCATTCGAGCCTCTAAAACAAGAATGAGTTTTGCAAAATCAGTCTCGGAAACGGGTCCTTCCTTCTCATCATCACTATCAGCATCATCATCCTTGCTGGTTGAGGGTTTTGGCAATCCACATATGCGTCCTTGTAGGTGAAGCACTCGAGAGCGAAGTCTCCTCTCCGAAGTGACCGAATTTTTGCCCGGATAATCCACAATACCCTGCTCCAGGTCAGCAATACTATCTGAAATCTCCTTTACCTCCTTATCGTAACTGACAATCTTTTCCCTATTTACAACCTTACCATCCTTTAAAAGTTTACGCAAGATATGCCTAAGTTCAGCGACATCGACAGTCTCATCTACAAAACCCCTAATTCGAAGCTCGTAAAGAAGTTCAATTTTCTTTAAACAGTTAGGATCTATTGTACCCATTTTAATATTTACTAACATCAATCACTTACCATACTATTTACAAAAAAATCTTAATAGAATGAATTCCTTAATTCAAAATTTTAACCGGAAAATCTCAAGTTCTTTTCTCAATATACTCAAACTGAGCAACCCTTTTATCAAAATTGTTCCTACACCTGACTGCACTACTTTAAGCCTTTCCCAATCTATTTATAAATTAAAAAGGGCCCCACGTCGGGCGCCATTTGTATCACGTTATTCTTACTTAAGGGTAAGTTGCCGACCTAGCTAGGGGTGGTCGTGGTTCTGAAATTAAAATTGTTGGGCGCCACGTACTTATGACATTTACCCAGAAATTGAAGATAAGTACGAATCTTTAGGAAAATAAATGGAGAAAGGCAAGATAGTGCACAAATTTTAAATAAATCAATTTATTATAGACAATATATAACACATTTGGTAAGGTCTGTACAACCTCGATGGCGCAAACAAAACTAACAATATTCCATAGTGGATCCAGTAAATCATTTAATATTCCTATATAGGACTGGATATTCCCGACAATAAGTTAATATCCTAATAATTAATTGAAATTCTAAAAATTTGATAATCGAAAATTTAATATTCTAACTGGAATTTATTATTCTAATGAATGCGCTAAAATAATAGGGCACGCTTTAAAGAATTGCTCGAAGATAGGCCTATTTCGTTACACGCAACTCGTACCAAAAAAAAAACAAAAAAAATAGCAACAACCCCTTGGTTAAGCCTGACCAAATAACTTGGCAGTAATTCACCATGAAGTGAATATATATCCTACAAACTATATTTACAAATATATACAAATTAATCGCAAGAACTTGAGTATTCTTACGAAAGGTGCACCCTCTTGGGTGTCTTAAATATTGACAATAAAAAATAGATAACCACGCGTAAGAGGAATCGAAATGAAACTAATCCCCGCTGTCACTGAAAGACCAAGTGAGGCGGTAACAACAAAAACTGAAAATCTCGACAAATGGTATTCAATATACAATATTTTTCCATAGTCATATATACATAACTATCAAGCCAACTCTCAAACGATGTATAGTTATCGATATCAGCGCGTTCAATTGTTAGATCGTTGTTTCTACGGGCTACTATCAAACAAATTCTATATATCGCTGCATCCGTTAATCCATCAAAATTGTACGTTCGAATGAAATATGTCAACGCCTGATAGTTATTTTCGCCTCCGAGGTCATTGAATATAATTCGTCTCATAATCCTAAACGCAGACTTAACTATACGTACCCGTAAGAGAAGGTTATCAGTTGCAGGATCCCATGTACATACAGTATAGAGGTGACCATAATCCCAGACCTTTCCGCAAAACTTATTTTCTGTTTTTTCTATATCCTCGACATTGCGCAGATGATCTTTTCCAGCGCTTACGAAAATCGTGACCTTAATAAATTCAGTTCCAACCTTTATCAACGCTTCAAATTGCATATCAATTGAAATTGTCTGACATACCAGGCAATTCTCGTTTCTCTCAAGTTGCGTCCCTTCGATAATTCTGTGAACTTGCCCGTTTACATCGCTTACATTAACAAAAATATAGTCATAACACCACAGTCGGGCGAAAGTGCTACTGATTCCCTTATATACAATTCGCGCGCGAAATTTGTTCTTCAGTTGAATGTCAAAAAAGTTATCTCCGTTTACTCGCTTGTCAAAGAGGATTGGATCTAAATCATTATACGTGGTTATCTTTTTTCCAAAGAAATGAGTTACACACTCCCAATCAGCTTGCGTACTTGGACTGACAATTCTTCTTGAGAATTCAGCAATAGGTAGGAATTCAACGACTTCTTCATCTGTAGGCATCGTCTGGGTATGAAAAGTGATCATTTGATATTGTCTTCCGGCAGTAATATGTCGTCTGTACAGTCTATGGGTACTACATACTCTATTATATCGGCTGGGCAAATTACCAACATCGTTTCTAATTACTATTATTCTTTTGTTAGCATAATCAAACGTTCTTATTTCTTGGCGTGATGAGCCTCGGACTACAACGAGAGACAGGTCAGCAGCATTCTCATCAACAACACGACTCATTCTTATTGTCACTCTTTTTCTATTTTTTTATTGTACGAATTTTTTGAACAGATTTACCATCGCTGATATGTAAAGACCCACTTTCTCCCGTTCCTGCTGATATCGGGATCGGATCTGATCCCAAATCACATCATCATAGTCCGGGGGCAGAAACTCAGACTTCAGTTCCCGGACAAGATGTTCCCAATCAGTAATGGAGGACCTCCGAGCCCTAAACCAAGATAAAGCTGGACCCGTAAATAGTTCTACTGCGGATGTAAACAATTGGTGTTTTCCTAAACCTCGAGCCACTCGAAGTTCTTCTAATCTTTCAAGAAATTCGTACAATACATCTGGCTCAGAATCGCCCTTAAAAGTAACCCCCCATTTATACACATTTGGGTTACCTACCCATCTTGAGGAATTACTACCCGTAAGGGTCACCGCAGGAACCTGTCGCAGAGCCTCAACCTCAACGTTCTCCAACTCATCCTCACTATCTGTGGAATCACCAATAGCGGAAGACTGGGCCACACCTGCAAAACTCTGCCGAAACGAATGGCTCATTGCTTTGACCATCTGGGAGATCTTAGCTTCCATTCGAGCCTCTAAAACAAGAATGAGTTTTGCAAAATCAGTCTCGGAAACGGGTCCTTCCTTCTCATCATCACTATCAGCATCATCATCCTTGCTGGTTGAGGGTTTTGGCAATCCACATATGCGTCCTTGTAGGTGAAGCACTCGAGAGCGAAGTCTCCTCTCCGAAGTGACCGAATTTTTGCCCGGATAATCCACAATACCCTGCTCCAGGTCAGCAATACTATCTGAAATCTCCTTTACCTCCTTATCGTAACTGACAATCTTTTCCCTAGTTACAACCTTACCATCCTTTAAAAGTTTACGCAAGATATGCCTAAGTTCAGCGACATCGACAGTCTCATCTACAAAACCCCTAATTCGAAGCTCGTAAAGAAGTTCAATTTTCTTTAAACAGTTAGGATCTATTGTACCCATTTTAATATTTACTAACATCAATCACTTACCATACTATTTACAAAAAAATCTTAATAGAATGAATTCCTTAATTCAAAATTTTAACCGGAAAATCTCAAGTTCTTTTCTCAATATACTCAAACTGAGCAACCCTTTTATCAAAATTGTTCCTACACCTGACTGCACTACTTTAAGCCTTTCCCAATCTATTTATAAATTAAAAAGGGCCCCACGTTGGGCGCCATTTGTATCACGTTATTCTTACTTAAGGGTAAGTTGCCGACCTAGCTAGGGGTGGTCGTGGTTCTGAAATTAAAATTGTTGGGCGCCACGTACTTATGACATTTACCCAGAAATTGAAGATAAGTACGAATCTTTAGGAAAATAAATGGAGAAAGGCAAGATAGTGCACAAATTTTAAATAAATCAATTTATTATAGACAATATATAACACATTTGGTAAGGTCTGTACAACCTCGATGGCGCAAACAAAACTAACAATATTCCATAGTGGATCCAGTAAATCATTTAATATTCCTATATAGGACTGGATATTCCCGACAATAAGTTAATATCCTAATAATTAATTGAAATTCTAAAAATTTGATAATCGAAAATTTAATATTCTAACTGGAATTTATTATTCTAATGAATGCGCTAAAATAATAGGGCACGCTTTAAAGAATTGCTCGAAGATAGGCCTATTTCGTTACACGCAACTCGTACCAAAAAAAAAACAAAAAAAATAGCAACAACCCCTTGGTTAAGCCTGACCAAATAACTTGGCAGTAATTCACCATGAAGTGAATATATATCCTACAAACTATATTTACAAATATATACAAATTAATCGCAAGAACTTGAGTATTCTTACGAAAGGTGCACCCTCTTGGGTGTCTTAAATATTGACAATAAAAAATAGATAACCACGCGTAAATTGGTAGTAGCTTGATACTAATCGATGGGTACAATCGGTACCGACTATGACGCGCACCCAATGCGCTAAGTTCGTTAGGTTAATTGTTTAAACAAGACTGACTCACTGTTAGGCGATTCTTGCGGATAACTATCCTTAATTCCGATCCAACCCAAAATTAAAATGTGGGTACCAGCGATGACCATGGGTCCAGCCAGGGTCACAGCAACTGCAATGTCCTCGAACCGTGACGTCACGACGTATCCGGAAATTAATGGCCGCCAATAAAACGTGGTCCTCCCAAAAACTTCCAAAAGGCTGATAACTAAGTCCTCACACAGGGCCCCAGGCCACGATGCTCCAAGGATAATATTCGGGGATAATATTAAAAGATGATATATAAAGAGGCCTAAGAAAAGAAGGGAAAATGAATGTCTGGAAGCCACCAAAAAAAAGACTAATTACCTCAATATGGCGGTCGGCCTCGGAGTATTCAAAAGGCGAGGATTTAAAAGCTTCCCCAGAAACTGGAAACCAACCAATAATCTATAACCAGTACTAACTTCTAACCACGAAGTTCTAAAATGACGCACTAATAACGAATCACCAGAACTTGATAAGACTTGATTAATCGAAGCCACCGCACCCAATACAAGTGGACACCTCAAGCACTCTACTCGCACTCTCTTTTTGAGCTCGTTTTTGATCGTCCTGCCTCAATGACGGAAATTGTAGGATCGGCCATTCGACTTTTAAAATTTAACCTCCTGTACAAACGGCGGTAAATTCAAACTTCCCCAAAACGATGTCTCCGCAGCGCCAAGAATAGCAACGGAATTCGAAGGTACCGAAGATCAACACAAGGGCTCTAACTCTCCTGGGACCTGTCCTGCCTACCTAGCTACTGTATGACATGCGACGCTAATTACGAGCGGTAGCACGCGTTGCTGTGAAGTTAGCTGCAAAGGTTGGGAGTTGGGACTGTACCCGGTGTTTGAACTACCAACTGCAGAATATGACATCTGACACATTTGACGTTCCTAACCAAAACACAAACAACTAACTAATTAATCAAGAATGTGCGTTGATGTGTTGATACCGTTAAAACTAGTTAATTAAACACTTAAAGGTGACACGGTGTAATAGCCACGCAACTAAGATGAAATGGTAAAGGTGAGCAAAACAATTAGTATCGACATAAATTAATACACCTACATTGCAGGGAACTTCAATGAACCAAACCCTAACCCAATATGAGATCAAGGACACTTGTTATTATTAATTTTTGAATAGCTTTTCCAAAGGAAGCAGTCTGAGGTTTTGGAGTAATGGACTGGATGCAACCCATCGCATGAAAGTTTTCGAACCATCAATCGTGTCTATGTTCACATCGGCATTATCAAACACAAATTGATGAAAACTGTTTCTTGGCACATCTGACGTAGGTTGTTGCATGCAAGATAATTCGAAGTTCATATATGAACTGCAAAATCCTAGCGCTGATAGAACATCCAGCAAATCTCACGAATCATATTTTCTATGTAGAAATGCTACAAGTCCGATCTACAGAGGAGACATGAATGATCTTGGTTGGCCTTATAGCAGCGATAATTTCGTGAGCGATTGCTTTGACACGTACAGCTGTTTTGGCTTCTACTCATTTCTCCACGTTTTTATTCCTTCAGGATCTTGGAACGGTTATTATTTGCAGAAGCAGCAAAAGAGATTCAGGAATATCGTCATCAATGTTATCCAAGAAACCAACGGGTTTAGGATAATTTTTGAGATACCATGCTTTCGATCGAATTTCAGCTCCTACGTAGTCTGCACAAGTTTGAGTCAAGCGAAGACCTTCTTCATGTTTGTTCTGTTTCCTTGAGGCGTACCAGTTGTATGACAGTATTAAGTACCCAGTATTTTTGAAACATACTGTTGTACTTTTATGTTTATTTCCTGCTAAAATCCTGGGTATAATTATATTGTCATATTTCTCGAAAAGCCTTTTTTTGATTTTTGCTTTCGGCGGAACGTACTGCGAATAGCCTTGAAGGAATTCAGTCAGGTTAAACTGGCTTTCATCTTCCTCCATGTAAACGATTATATAATCGATTGCCGCTGTAACATCATCATCCAAATCCAGGGGACCCTCTCTGCAACTGCTAGATGCGTGAGGTTTGAAGAATCGTTTTCCACATGCCCATGATACTTGGCTTCAGAAGCAAGAAGATCTGATACAATTCCAATGCGACTACTAACTTGATGACCCCATGCATCACCTCTGTTTGTAGCAACTTCCAGAAGATTGTTTTTGAATGTCAGAGTCATCACGCGATGAACGCTGTCGTGCAATTCTTTATTCATTTTCAGGTTTTTTTATTCAAAATCAGATGCTGCATCTTCACCACTAAGCACACAATTCTTCTTAAAATCGAACTCGTTTGAAGATCGTCTAGTTCACTTACTGGGAACTTCCCCGGAAATTACAGCATTGATGTTGATTCCTTGTTGTATGCTTTTCTACATTTTTCGTGAACAACAACTTTTGAGAGACATTGTAAATGCCTGTTTTTGTCATTAGAAATATCGGTATAGGCGACGAGCGAATTTTACTGCAGCGCCCCCTGTGGCAGTAATTTGCATTTTTGGTGGGAAAACAAATTGTTGGTTAGGTAGTTATTATTTACAATTACTTGATTAAAAGTAAATTGTAAATAGTTAGTACTACAATTAATATGAATAGAAGGTCAAACATATCTTGTTGTATTGTTGGATGACATAATAGTTACTCCAACACACAGGAAAATAGAAAATTTTGTAGATTTCCTGTAAACTTGTATGCGGTAAAAAGACCAAAAATTTGGATAAATAGGATTAAGAGAAGATCTTAAGTATAAAAATTAGTGTTGCATATTTATGTTATATTTTAGGATAATACCTTTATTTCTAAAATGTTTATTTTAGATCCACTGGTGAAGCTTGGAAACCAACAAAAACTGATAGGATTTGTAGTGCTCAATTCATTGGAAATGAAAAATAAAACTTCCTAAGGAATTATTTATAATTTGTTACCAATACGTTTAATTTATAATACATATTTTATGGTATTAGGAATATAAAATTCCTACAGAAACGAATAGTCCAAACTCAACCGATTTGAGAGGTTAAAAAATCTAGAATCAATTTCTGCAAGTACTTCATGAACAGTCCAAGTTCAAGAATTTTCACCAGAAATCTCTTCATACTTAACTACGGAAGATTTTAGTTGTTAAGCTAATTTTGACGAAGACTTTTGAAACTACTGCATATATCCCAAATAGTCATCTGCTTAAACGAACTAGTGATAAGTGTGTTAGCAATACTGATAATATTGAATGTGACAGTTTTCATGAGTTTAATTCAATGAACAGGATGAAAATTTGAATAGAATTCTACTGGAAAAATCTTAAGAAAGCTAAAATATATATTTATTAATTTATTTATATTTTATTATCACTGAAATAAGGCTGAAATCAAATCACATAACCTAAGTTTTTAACTTAACAGTTCCAACCATAGAAGTTTTACCTCCAAAAATGCATAGAACCGACCGACAGAGGCGCTGATCGCAATTATTCGCTCGTCGCCTATATGCGAAAATTTTTGTTTCTCCAAGGGGGCAATTTTTGACTCTAGTTTTATCCAACATCTTGATGCTTAAATTTAAAAGTTGGGTACTCAATCGACGCAGAATTTTACGCTATTTAAAATTGCCAAGAATAGTATTTTCCTCCAGATGTATAATTTTGGTTGTATTTTGAAAAAACTGCAAAATGGCCGAAAATTTCTTGGTTTTTTCTACACAGCACATAGAGCATTGCACGAAAATTGGGTCAAACTCAATATGTTCTTTTTTTTATGAAAAATAAAGTCATTAAAACGATTTCCAGCTTTCCTCTAATTTTTTCGAAGTAGAATGCTAATTTGACTAGCATTGGTGGCGTGTTGTTTCCAGCGTTTCATATGTGATTCGGACCTCTCAATCTTGTATTCTCTTGGCTGTAGATTTTTGAGTCCCGCACGTGTTTTACGCGTTCGCGCCTCTACCCCGCGCGAGGCCCTTTAGACCGCGAGGCCATGTGCGCTTGCACATGCTGCACACGCCTAACGCCGGGCCTGATTACACATATCACCGTAAAGAAGAGGAAAATTTGCTCTTTTGAAATTGTATTTAGGAGCATCACACCCATGCAGTTTTGGGGGTATTTTATCATTTGTGACAAAAGTGCCACATAATGATGGATGGTGTTTATCTTCTTTAACCAAGTAGCCAAATTCCCTAGACACGTTGCAAATAATACTTGGAGATGCCAGAATTAGGTCAAGCGTCCTAGAGTTAGCATTTAAAATTTCATTGTACTGTTTCAGATTGTTGAATTCCATGAAATTATAAAAACATTCAAGTTTAGCATTATGAACTGTATCAGGTATTGTATTGTTAAAATCAGGTAAGTTAAAATCACCAGCAATAATCAACTTCTCATCCATATTAAAAAATGTTTCAATCTTATTGAGCAGATTAACATGGCAATTCAGTGCTGAAGAAGGGGGTATATATAAACACACTAAGGAAATAGTAGACGAATCACAATATACTTTAAGAGCAATTAAATCAACAGGTTCATCATTATAATCAAAGGTAATTAGACTCTATTTAAAACTATTTCTGACACCAATTAATACTCCGCCTCCTCTTCTTGCAGCACGGTCGCTACAGTAAACATCAAACTCATCAGTAAAGATTTCATTGCTGTGCACGTTATTATCAAGCCATGTTTCAGTTATAAGAAAGATGTCATGATCTGACATCGAAGTACTATTTAAAAAGTTAATACATTTAGTTTTAATACCACGGACATTTTGATTTAAGAAGCTTATTTCTTTGGAGCATGATGACTGCTGGGTAGAATTTAGTTTTTTGTA
>OZ020182.1:28436785-28504753 GCA_963971135.1 Stenus bimaculatus
ATAAAAAAACTAATGCTACCATTGGAAAGTATGATTCAAGATCAATCTAGCAGTGTGTATACCAATGCTTGCCTCATAATATTTATTGAAGTAATTGCAATTACACTGAAGTCTACTAAGAATGTACAAAAACATATTAAGGGATCTTTTCAAAATAATCCCACCAAAAAAGTAATGGTACCAATGAAAAGGTAATAACATTCTTCAATTAAAATGCACAAAAAAACTAACCACACCAATAGTTAGAATTTTTAATGCAGCTTACAACGATATATAACACGATGTTAGCCTCATCCCGGTTAATGAGTTGGTTTCATAATTAACAAATTAGGTCACCTAACACTTTTCAAATAACGCACAAAAAAGTTAATCACACCAATGATTATCATTTTTCAAGACGATCAGATTGATATATGGCACAATGCTTGCATTTAGCCGGTTAATGAGCTGTTTTTTTTAATTAACGAATTAAGTCACCTAACTCCTTTTAATTAACTTGCACATAAAAGTTAATTACACCAATCATAATAATAATAATAATTTATTTATTACCCAACAGACATGTATGTCCCATTATAGGATAAAATCAAAATCATATAACAATTGCAAGATTATATGTGATCAGATAATACAGAAATATTAACATAAGATAAGGTATAAATTTACGAATTAAGCAAAAAAATAAAAGAACAATGTTGAAGTTGAAAATAAAAAGAATGGGTATTAAAGTTGAAGTATAAGACAATATTTAACTTGAAAGTTATAACGGTGTAGCTACAGATATAGTTTTTTTTTTTTTGCGCGTGCGTATTGATGCAAAGGTAAGGCAAATATGTCAGCAGAATTCTGTAAGGAATTGTAAACTTTTCCCCTTTTTGTAAACGGGTGAGTTGCCAAAGTGATCGGTATGAGGCGTAGTAAGTTAAACGTTAATGTGGCGCGAGTGTTGACATTAGGTACATTAAATTTCAGTTTACAGAGAGTGCTCTGGTCATCTATAAGAAAATTGACAATTTTGTAAAGGTGTAGCATGCAGCATTAATGGAATGTTGTTCCTTAACAGTAATAAAATTAAATTCATTTAGTAAGCTCGAATACAATACATCTCTTTGTGGATATTCCTTATATCTAAAATAGAAAAGATATTTCAGAAATCTTTTTTTAATTGACTCCAAGACATCAATATATTTTAGGTACATGGGTGACCACACAACCGAACAATAGTCAAGTTTACTTTTTATATACGCTGAGAATAAAGTTATTAGAGTATCAATACATTCAAAAGTTTTGCATGTTCTCACGATGAACCCCATAATGCGGTGACAATCCTTTGAGAGTTCACCAATATGCTCATTAAATGTTAACTTAGTGTCAAAGACTACACTAAGATCATTAAAACTTTGCACTCTTGTTAGCGGCACTTTATTAATTAAGTAATTATAATGCACAAGTGTAGGTTTACGCGAGAACGATAGAACACAACATTTTTTTATATTGAGATTGAGCCCATTCAGTTGACACCACGACGAAATCTTGTTGATATCATTTTGTAGAATTTGACAATCACTGGAGTCATTGATAGTTCTAAAGATTTTCAAGTCATCAGCATAAATAAGCACTGAAGAGTGAAGCTCATTACCCACATCATTGCCTGATAGAAACGAAATGACTTATGGCCTTGGTATTCAACGACCTGTGTACGACAACTCAAGTAAGATCTTATGACATTGACAATATTATGGTTTATACCAGAGTTAATTAATTTCTGAACAAGCAAATTGTGAGGTAAGCGATCAAAAGCTTTGGTCAGATCAGTGTAAATAACGTCTATCTGCCTTTTACAATCCATTGCCTCAGAGACGGTTTGTGTAAAATTAGTAAGATTTGAACAAGTGCTTCTACATTTGAGAAATCCATGTTGATTTGGTGAAAATTTACTCTTAAAATGTGTATAAATATGCTCATACAGGATCGACTCAAATATCTTCGAAAAGTTGGATAAGATTGCAATAGGCCTGTAATTCTTTATATCACTTTTATTGCCTGACTTGAACACTGGGCAGACCCTGACTTCTTTCCATGCTTGTGGAAAACAACCTTTATGGAGAATTAGTTGAAAGATGTGGGTCAATGGGCTAGCCAAGATAGGTGCACAGTCCTTTAATATAAAAGATGGAATATTATGGAGCCCCATTGTAAATTTGGATTTGAGTCGCTTAATGTGCTTTTCAACTATACTTTCAGTCACTTTAAAGTCTCCCAAGTGCACACTACTATCGAATATTGATGGGGTGTTCGAGTTATCAGGTGCATCATAAACGCAGTTGAAGTATGTGGCGAAGCCATTAACAATGGCCACTGGGTTATCCATTGCCTCATCATCTAAGAACATACTGCCTGGTATGCGAGTAGTATTCTTCTTTGAGTTAACATAGGACCAGAGCTTTGTTGGGTCGCTTTTAATTAGTCTCTCAGCATTGCGCGTATAATTTGCATGCGCCTTATTGATGTCCTATTTTAGCTTTCTGCGAATATTGGTAAGTTCGACCTTCAAGTGAATGGATTTAGATATTCTTTTCTCACTTTATTTTTCCTTTTAATTTCACTTATTATGTTGGAATCAAACCACGCAGGAAAGTGGCTCTTTTTATTCGTTCCACTAGAGTTTTTGGGAACATGGAGAGAAAAGAGATTGTGCAGTTTTACATACAGATATTCAATAGCAGTATCGACATTGTGTATTAAGTATAGTTCATCCCATGTAATATTACACACAGGGCCGCGCTAGGGTTTGCGAGGCCGTGTGCGAAAATAAAAGTGAAAATAGCGAGAAAAACTTTATTTTTATTAATTTTCACCGATGAATGTCATTAGTCTAAATTTTCGAGTGGCGTACGAAAATTGACGAGTGGTTTCGAGAACATCCGATAAAAGATAAATAGTGCCCCTAATAGGCCAGTCAAATAAGCTCAAAAACATGATCTACTTCGAAAAAATTAGAGGAAAGCTGGATATCGTTTTAATCACTTTACTTTTCATAAAAAATGAACATATTGAGTTTGCCCCACTTTTCATGCAATGCTCTAATATGCTGTGTAGAAAAAACCAAGAAATTTTCGGTAATTTTGCAGTTTTTTTTAAATACAGCCAATATTATGCGTCTGGAGGAAAATACTATTCTTTGCAATTTTAAAAATCGTTAAATTCTGCATCGATTGAGTACCCAACTTTTGAATTTAAGCCTCAAGAAGTTGGAGAAAACTAGAGTCAAAAATTGCCCCCTTGGAGAAAAAAAAATTTTCTTTCGTATATACCGAAATTTTGCACTGGATAACTTTCTAATGAATGTAACAACTTAAAAATGGCTATAATATTAGTTTAATAGCGTTAAATTCTGCATCGATTGAGTACCTAACTTTTAAATTTAAACTTCAAGATGTTGGAGAAAACTAGAGTAAAAAATTGTCTATGCTAATTTTTAATTCTGTTTATACTGATTAATTTTTGAATAGCTTTTCCAAAGGAAGCAGTCTGAGGTTTTGGAGTAATGGACTGGATGCAACCCATCGCATGAAAGTTTTCGAACCATCAATCGTGTCTATGTTCACATCGGCATTATCAAACACAAATTGATGAAAACTGTTTCTTGGCACATCTGACGTAGGTTGTTGCATGCAAGATAATTCGAAGTTCATATATGAACTGCAAAATCCTAGCGCTGATAGAACATCCAGCAAATCTCACGAATCATATTTTCTATGTAGAAATGCTACAAGTCCGATCTACAGAGGAGACATGAATGATCTTGGTTGGCCTTATAGCAGCGATAATTTCGTGAGCGATTGCTTTGACACGTACAGCTGTTTTGGCTTCTACTCATTTCTCCACGTTTTTATTCCTTCAGGATCTTGGAACGGTTATTATTTGCAGAAGCAGCAAAAGAGATTCAGGAATATCGTCATCAATGTTATCCAAGAAACCAACGGGTTTAGGATAATTTTTGAGATACCATGCTTTCGATCGAATTTCAGCTCCTACGTAGTCTGCACAAGTTTGAGTCAAGCGAAGACCTTCTTCATGTTTGTTCTGTTTCCTTGAGGCGTACCAGTTGTATGACAGTATTAAGTACCCAGTATTTTTGAAACATACTGTTGTACTTTTATGTTTATTTCCTGCTAAAATCCTGGGTATAATTATATTGTCATATTTCTCGAAAAGCCTTTTTTTGATTTTTGCTTTCGGCGGAACGTACTGCGAATAGCCTTGAAGGAATTCAGTCAGGTTAAACTGGCTTTCATCTTCCTCCATGTAAACGATTATATAATCGATTGCCGCTGTAACATCATCATCCAAATCCAGGGGACCCTCTCTGCAACTGCTAGATGCGTGAGGTTTGAAGAATCGTTTTCCACATGCCCATGATACTTGGCTTCAGAAGCAAGAAGATCTGATACAATTCCAATGCGACTACTAACTTGATGACCCCATGCATCACCTCTGTTTGTAGCAACTTCCAGAAGATTGTTTTTGAATGTCAGAGTCATCACGCGATGAACGCTGTCGTGCAATTCTTTATTCATTTTCAGGTTTTTTTATTCAAAATCAGATGCTGCATCTTCACCACTAAGCACACAATTCTTCTTAAAATCGAACTCGTTTGAAGATCGTCTAGTTCACTTACTGGGAACTTCCCCGGAAATTACAGCATTGATGTTGATTCCTTGTTGTATGCTTTTCTACATTTTTCGTGAACAACAACTTTTGAGAGACATTGTAAATGCCTGTTTTTGTCATTAGAAATATCGGTATAGGCGACGAGCGAATTTTACTGCAGCGCCCCCTGTGGCAGTAATTTGCATTTTTGGTGGGAAAACAAATTGTTGGTTAGGTAGTTATTATTTACAATTACTTGATTAAAAGTAAATTGTAAATAGTTAGTACTACAATTAATATGAATAGAAGGTCAAACATATCTTGTTGTATTGTTGGATGACATAATAGTTACTCCAACACACAGGAAAATAGAAAATTTTGTAGATTTCCTGTAAACTTGTATGCGGTAAAAAGACCAAAAATTTGGATAAATAGGATTAAGAGAAGATCTTAAGTATAAAAATTAGTGTTGCATATTTATGTTATATTTTAGGATAATACCTTTATTTCTAAAATGTTTATTTTAGATCCACTGGTGAAGCTTGGAAACCAACAAAAACTGATAGGATTTGTAGTGCTCAATTCATTGGAAATGAAAAATAAAACTTCCTAAGGAATTATTTATAATTTGTTAACAATACGTTTAATTTATAATACATATTTTATGGTATTAGGAATATAAAATTCCTACAGAAACGAATAGTCCAAACTCAACCGATTTGAGAGGTTAAAAAATCTAGAATCAATTTCTGCAAGTACTTCATGAACAGTCCAAGTTCAAGAATTTTCACCAGAAATCTCTTCATACTTAACTACGGAAGATTTTAGTTGTTAAGCTAATTTTGACGAAGACTTTTGAAACTACTGCATATATCCCAAATAGTCATCTGCTTAAACGAACTAGTGATAAGTGTGTTAGCAATACTGATAATATTGAATGTGACAGTTTTCATGAGTTTAATTCAATGAACAGGATGAAAATTTGAATAGAATTCTACTGGAAAAATCTTAAGAAAGCTAAAATATATATTTATTAATTTATTTATATTTTATTATCACTGAAATAAGGCTGAAATCAAATCACATAACCTAAGTTTTTAACTTAACAGTTCCAACCATAGAAGTTTTACCTCCAAAAATGCATAGAACCGACCGACAGAGGCGCTGATCGCAATTATTCGCTCGTCGCCTATATGCGAAAATTTTTGTTTCTCCAAGGGGGCAATTTTTGACTCTAGTTTTATCCAACATCTTGATGCTTAAATTTAAAAGTTGGGTACTCAATCGACGCAGAATTTTACGCTATTTAAAATTGCCAAGAATAGTATTTTCCTCCAGATGTATAATTTTGGTTGTATTTTGAAAAAACTGCAAAATGGCCGAAAATTTCTTGGTTTTTTCTACACAGCACATAGAGCATTGCACGAAAATTGGGTCAAACTCAATATGTTCTTTTTTTATGAAAAATAAAGTCATTAAAACGATTTCCAGCTTTCCTCTAATTTTTTCGAAGTAGAATGCTAATTTGACTAGCATTGGTGGCGTGTTGTTTCCAGCGTTTCATATGTGATTCGGACCTCTCAATCTTGTATTCTCTTGGCTGTAGATTTTTGAGTCCCGCACGTGTTTTACGCGTTCGCGCCTCTACCCCGCGCGAGGCCCTTTAGACCGCGAGGCCATGTGCGCTTGCACATGCTGCACACGCCTAACGCCGGGCCTGATTACACATATCACCGTAAAGAAGAGGAAAATTTGCTCTTTTGAAATTGTATTTAGGAGCATCACACCCATGCAGTTTTGGGGGTATTTTATCATTTGTGACAAAAGTGCCACATAATGATGGATGGTGTTTATCTTCTTTAACCAAGTAGCCAAATTCCCTAGACACGTTGCAAATAATACTTGGAGATGCCAGAATTAGGTCAAGCGTCCTAGAGTTAGCATTTAAAATTTCATTGTACTGTTTCAGATTGTTGAATTCCATGAAATTATAAAAACATTCAAGTTTAGCATTATGAACTGTATCAGGTATTGTATTGTTAAAATCAGGTAAGTTAAAATCACCAGCAATAATCAACTTCTCATCCATATTAAAAAATGTTTCAATCTTATTGAGCAGATTAACATGGCAATTCAGTGCTGAAGAAGGGGGTATATATAAACACACTAAGGAAATAGTAGACGAATCACAATATACTTTAAGAGCAATTAAATCAACAGGTTCATCATTATAATCAAAGGTAATTAGACTCTATTTAAAACTATTTCTGACACCAATTAATACTCCGCCTCCTCTTCTTGCAGCACGGTCGCTACAGTAAACATCAAACTCATCAGTAAAGATTTCATTGCTGTGCACGTTATTATCAAGCCATGTTTCAGTTATAAGAAAGATGTCATGATCTGACATCGAAGTACTATTTAAAAAGTTAATACATTTAGTTTTAATACCACGGACATTTTGATTTAAGAAGCTTATTTCTTTGGAGCATGATGACTGCTGGGTAGAATTTAGTTTTTTGTATGGTGTTCGTAACTGAAACTATTCTAGGTACTCTGTTGAAATAATGTATGGCCAGATTTTTTTCCCTCTGCCTCTTTTGACTTAAGTTCATTTAATAATTTCACAAAATATGCACGCTGCATGGGAGTGAGATCAGATCTGATTTTTATATGGGTTGGTAATGATTTCTGGTTCTTCAGAATATTAAGTGCAATATGAGAGTTCTCAAAGATCACTTTGATAGGTCTGGGTTTGTTACCTATAGGACCAACCCGAAAAACTTTCTTGATGTTTTCTTTTGGTGTAAGAGACGCCAACAGATTATTGATAATTGTAGTATCATCAGTGTTTACAGTAGAGCTTTCAGGAAGATTAAGTACCATAATATTAGATTCACGAGATTTACGCTCTTCATGCTCAATAAAAAAAGCTTCATCATTAGGCATGTTAGAAAAAGTCTTTTTATCCTGTTTTAGCATATTGAGTTCATTTCTTAACTGTTTATTTTCATCCTCTAATTTACTTAGGCGTTGTTGACAGCTCTTCAGCTCATCAGAACATAGCTTAAAATGATCGAGAAATTCGTTCTTAAATTTTGAAAACTGTGTTTCAATGGATTTAGCTATGGTGTCACTTAGTGACGGTGAAATGTTAGAAGTTTCTTCATCATTAGCTGGGAGACAGTTATAACAGGACCAGACATCTTCATTCGGCTTAGATACTTCATCCAAGTAATAGTGGAGTCTATCCAAGTCTAACCGAGAACATTTAAAATGGTACCAGTTTTGGCAGTCACCTTTACATTTAATGGCCTGCAAACTTGGATTTATTCCTTTGCCGCAATTACCACATTTTATAGCCATGTTTTATGCAAAAGTAGAAAATTAGGTAGGCAAGTATTGATTGATAATATGTAAAATGTAAAATAGGAAAATATAATTAAAGGCTGCTAGGAAAAGACGGGGATACAATTTTCACACCAACAGGGTCTGTTGTGGTGACTTAAAATAAACACACAGGAAGGTGAGACCACAGAAAGGAAAAACAGTAGAGACAAAAATGGAGAAATTGAATTAAGCAGCAATTAGATGTAAATAAATGTTATTGTAAGGCGGACATAAGGAATTCAAGAAAATAAATTACCAGATGTTATTGAATGTTTAAATAGTTGATTGTGAGCGCTCAGCGCTGTATAGCACTCAATAAAAATTATTATATCTTACCACAGCAACTATTAACGCAAAAACACAAACCAGTGAAGAAAAATAAGTAATTTTTCTGTATTAATACTGATTTTCAAAAAACACCGGAAAGAAAGCAGATTAAATCCGTTAAAAATCAAAGAGCCCCATTGATGATCATGATTTTTCAAGAGGATTAGATTAACCGGCTACATGCAAGCATTGTGCCATATATCAATCTAATCCTCTTGAAAAATCATGATCATTGGTGTAATTAACTTTTTTGTGCAAGTTAATTAAAAGGAGTTGGGTGACTTAATTCGTTAATTATAAAAAACAGCTCATTAACCGGTTACATGCAAGCATTGTGCCATATATCAATCTAATCCTCTTGAAAAATCATGATCATTGGTGTAATTAACTTTTTTGTGCAAGTTAAATAAAAGGAGTTGGGTGATTTAATTAGTTAATTAAAAAAAACAGCTCATTAACCGGCTACGTGCAAGCATTGTGCCATATATCAATGTAATCCTCTTGAAAAATCATGATCATTGGTGTAATTAACTTTTTTGTGCAAGTTAATTAAAAGGAGTTGGGTGACCTAATTTGTTAATTATGAAACCAACTCATTAACCGGGATGAGGCTAACATCGTGTTATATATCATTGTAAGCCGCATTAAAAATTCTAACTATTGGTGTGGTTAGTTTTTTTGTGAATTTTAATTGAAGAATGTTATTCGGTGATAATTAGAAAAAAATAAGCTTTTTCGTTAATTGTTTAAAAAATATAAAAACAAAAGCATTGTGTAATACATCATTTTAAAGGAAATGAAGAGACCTTTTCATTGGTACCATTATTTTTTTTTGTGGAATTATTTTGAAAACAACGGCATCCCTTAATATGTTTTTGTAAATTTTTAGTAGACTTCAGCGTAATTGCAATTATTTCAATAAATATTATGAGGCAAGCATTGGTATACACACTGCTAGAAAGATCTTGAATCATACTTTCCAATGGTATCGTTAGTTTTTTTTATGCGGCTTAATACGAAGAAGTTATGGGCGATAATCCTCTTATGGAAAAATACATGTAAAATTTTTGTTGCACTAAATTTGTTGCTAACTTCTCACCGGTTCCAAATAATGGTAGGTGTGCTTCCCTCTCTTTTGCACAATTCCCCAGTCTTAAGAAAAAATACAAAATTTTGTCAAATGGTTTGTACGAAAAAATACTACCTAATTCTGAGATCAAAATAAAACTATTTAACCTTGTATTTAACCAATTTTATCTTCATTCAAAAATACTTCTTAAGTCTCCAAAAAAATTTTTAAATCGATAACAATTTGTATGATCAATAGAAGCTTAACCAAGCACTTTTGACTTAAAATATATAGAATTAAATTTTAGACAAAATTTAAAAAAAAAGTTTACAACCTCAAACTTTTTTCTGCCTAAATTAAGGCAGATAGAGAAATTCTATAAAAGATAAAATATGTTGTTAAACTGTTAAGCAACTAATTAAGGTTTATTCTCTTTAGTACAGTCATTAAAAGGTAAATGACATTCAATATATATATATGTGACCGGTGACCTGCTACTGTTTACCACTTACATAGTTTCCAAATGAAAAACATATTATCTAGCTATGCCTTTTGGAGCTTCTTTGATACTTAAGATAAAAAAAAACCGTTTGATGATAATTTTGCATATAAATATTAATTTAAAAAAAATATGGAAATAAAAAATTGCACCAAGACCAGAGATTTTAGCAAGTATACTAGGTGTAAATGAAAATCGGTCACCTCTATAATTTCTTTATTTTTGATAAAAAAAAATTTGAAATTTGACTATGTTATACAAGGTGTCCCAATTTGAGTTGCATGGATATCTTTTTATTAATAACGTTATAGATTCGATTAAATGGGCAATGTTTTGCAGTTTTTTATACTCATTTAGATGGCATTTAAAATTATCAAAAGTTCCAAGCCATTCCGAAGATAAACGAAAACAACCGAAAATTTCAATTTTTGAAAAAGTCGATTATATCATTAACTAGAAAAGTTACAAAAAAATGTTTCGGATAAAAGGTATTTGTTTCGTAAAGTAAGCCATGATTTTTTGATAGGTTTTCTTTAAACAAATGATGATTCAAGTTGTCACTTTAGATTATTATATCGGTTTATTGTACATCAAGTTAGAATTAATAAGTTTTTTCGTTGATCGTTTATTAAAGAGTATTTTTAATATATACAAAATCATTCATTAATGACCCCTATTAATGCATGATTTTTGTTTAATAAATGATTTTGGTGGTGCCCTCTGTTGATGACGTTTCTAACGAAATTTTCTACGATGTATACGACAATTGTCAATATAAAGTTAATTTAATTTGTTTTTACCTAATTATAATTATAATTTAAATAAATACATGAAATTTTAAATACACTTCAAACAATCGGTGCACCAATAAATTTTATATTTATATTATAAATGTGAGGTTATGTACACATCAAGTCATCATTAAATGACTAGTTAATCAAATGCACGATCAACGAGAAAATATTGTAACCAACTAGTAGGTTAAAAAGCGATTAATAATCTCGAAAATTAACGCACTCGCGTTCCGCTCGTGCTTTAAAATTTCTCGATTATTAATCGCCCTTTTTTACCAACTCGTTGGTTAAATAACTATTAGTGATTGAGTAATCATTTACAAATAGCAACCAAATGAACAATATGACAAGTTTTCGACTTATATCCTATACAATAATCTAAAATGACAGCTTGAATTGTCATTTGTTTAAAGAAATCCTGTCAAATAGTCATAGGTTACTTAATTTAATTCAAATAATAACAAGTATTCCGTAGTGTATTACTTCGAATGTGGATTGTAATAGATTGTTGTAATCAGATAAAAAAATGCAATTTACCTGTTGAAAAGTTCAATGTGGCGTCCATTTAAAAAATTATTTTTGTAAGTATTTTATCTCAGATTTAAAAAAAATACGGTGACATTTTCTGAATCTAGTTACTGTAGTGTCATCGGTACGTTCTTTGTTTCGACTAAGCTTCCTTAAAAGGAATTCCCTTTTTTTGAATAAGCTATTTTAAAATATTTTTAGTTATTTCGAATATTTCAATAAAATCAAAGTATAATTGATTTAGTGAAACTCACAAGAAAAGTATCCTCTCTCATTACTCTAATTTTACAATGTTAAACCCAGAGATCGATAAGGTCCTTTTAATAATAGGTTTTTTTCTCACAGTTTTCTCGGTTTGCCTCTCTGTAATTTGAAATGTGTAGTAAGCAAGTATTTAAATCTTATTTAGGATTCATGTGAAATATTTTTTACAATTACGACCTTTTAACTTTATTGTATCCAATTTATGCAAAATCGTTTTAAATTTGATCAAATTACTTATATAAATAAATTAATACAAATATTATGATTATTTATTTTATTCCAATCAAAAATATTGTTTTGTCTGTCTAAATGTAATAAAACGATTACTTTTGTTAAAACTAAATTATTTCTATTGTTTTCATATTTTATAATTATTTTTTTTTTATTTTCAGATTTATAAACACTGCCCACAATGTACCAAGGGCAAAGAATTTTTGACTAAACATCTCAAGCAATATACGTAGCTATTTAATAGAGCTGTGTAGTGGGGCATCAGCATTATCCTAGTCCAGTCACCAAAAACTGAACAATTCCTGATGTCGAAGTACCAAATCAAATGGTTAAAGAGAAGAAATAAACAGAAGTAACTCGTTATGCTTCATAAATGCACACTACCTCCGAATACCTCTAAATTCTTATTTAATGAAGTTTCATTTAAATTAAAGTCATTTGTGGAAAACCATATCAAAGAAGAGGCTAACTTTCAAAATCAAGAATTTAACTAATATTTACCTGAATTAATTTTATGCTGGAAACTAAAGCAAACTAACCATTTGAATACAATGGAGTTATACATTATCAAGTACATTTTATCCAAATTGGCTTCTTGCACAAAAAACAATAAGGAATACGTATTTGCAAATCATGTTACCAGTTTTAAATAAATGAAATACTACCAATATTGGTTAAGAATACAAGAGGAAGAGATCAAATCAATTCATAGTAATAAAATCAAAGAGATGACATAGTCACACCTATTGGTTTAATGTCACATTCCCGATCAATGTCAAATATTATAAATGAAGAAGTGATAAACAACTTATGGGTATTCAAATTGGATTGTCTCAAAAATACAAATCAACACCATGTATTAAAAACCAAGAAGGTCAACAACTCAGTATCCAAATTGGTATTATCTCCCAAACCAATCTAGCTGTTAAAAAATAGAGGTTAAATATCAACAATTCTAAGTAGTTTCATGTTAGAAGCGTAACAAATACCAAGCAGTTGAAAGTTTAAAACCCACTCAATATGTGTAATGTCAAAAACCAAAACAATACAAATCTTTATAGCCCATGAGGCTAAAAATCACCATATATAATTTATCCAAATTGGTTTAATAAAACAAAAAAGCCCATATTAAGTCCAAAAAATCAATGATAAACAACTCACATTAATCTTTATTGGTTTCATGTCGAAAATCAAACAAATACCAAATCTACATTAGTTTGATATGAAGTACCGAAACCACAAAAAAAACGAGATTAAAAGACAAGAAATTGGATTTATGCTTATTGTGATTTTTGGTAAATAAGATATAACAAGATGAACCGAAGTATTAGAAAGTGAATGGTCAACACCTCATTTGTAAAATAAATCTAGTTTTTTAAAGTACTTCCTCTGATGATGCAAAATTACTTGCCTAATGCATTAGGAACAGTTTAATATAGTAATATTTTTAACTTTTACCTAACAAATATCAAGATATTGATGCTTAATAACTAATGTTTGTCCAAATTGGTTCGAAAATAATACTAATTAAAAATAAGAGCTTAAAGATCACCATATCGAATTTATCCAAATTGGTCAAATGTCAAATATAACAAAACAAACCAATCAAGTGTGAAAAACCACGAAATCTAAGGTCAACAACTAATATTAATTTAAAACGAAGTCAGACAAATAGCAAGACGTTGGAAATAATAGACTCACATTAATTTAACCTGGTTTTAAATCAAAGAACAAAATAATACAAATTCTAAAAAACAAAAGGCTAATAGTTTACAAATCAGATTTATTGAAATTGGTTTTTTGTATAAAAAACAAGCCAAACTGAAGTAAAGGTTAGGTTAGGTTAAAGGTTAACAAGTCACTTTCGTCCAACTTATATAGGTGTAAATGTTTCAAATCAACATTAACCGAAATAGGTTTCAACTCCTCTCTTATACGCGTATGACATTTGTACTATTTCGCGTGGGAATTCTCGCGGTAAAAATTACAAATAGCATGCACATTTTACAGCTCGCTAAATCTCACGTAGCATACAGGACAATGTGTATGCTATTTGTAATTTTTAGCGTGCGAGCGGGTTTTGCGAATTCGCACGCGAAATAGTACAAATGTCATACGGCTATTAGTATAACTACATTTACTGTTTTATAATGTTTTGTAAGTAATGCACTTAAATTTTCAAGGCTATTTTCAGGACAACCATTTTATTTAAAATTTTTGGGATCCAAAACTGTGATATCGGCAAACAAATTTTCATTAGTTGTGTTCTTTTTACATCTCCAGTTCATTTCACTTTCAGTTCAAGTTCAGTTATACAAATGAACAGGATTACCTAAAAAGAACAACTTAAAAAGCATAAACATAAATTGACAAGTTTTAAGTAAAGTTAGGAATTAATAAATTTATTTATTTACTTTTAGTAGAATGTAGTAGAACGTAAAAATTTTTAATTTTTTTTTAAATTTATTTATTATATGCAAAAATACATCAGTAAAGTAAATATACAATTATAAGACAATTTACAGAAAATATATATTCCGTCACTGGATCCCAGCCAGTTTAGAACTGTTATAAAGGGATACATAACAATAAACAAAAAATTTTTATAGAAATTAATAAAAAATATGGAGACGTTTGGATAATCTGTAAACTTAAGATAAATAATTGGGGGAATATGAACATAAGAGTTACTTATTAAACATACAATTTATATTAAACAAATTATCAGTAACAGTAAGAATATTATATATTATCATTATTAATCAAGAAGATTAAATAACTTATTAAAGAAAAAATTTGTAGCTTTTTCGGACAAACTTTATTAAAAAACAATTCTTAAAACGCCAACGTTTCGAAGCTGGTTAGCTTCTTTTTCAAGGCTAAAATATAAATATCATTTAACTAGAAACATATATTATTAATATTTTAAGAGAAATTACCTATTTAAAGTTGTTTTCAGTTATTAAAAAATCTTGAGTTTATTTTGTACATCAAAATAATATACATAATTCGATGTCTTTATAATTTTAAAAAATAATAATATTGTATATTAATATAATTGATTTAATGTCTTCTAATTATCTGCTAAAAATTGTGTTTATAAAAATATTTTTGATGTTTTTGACAAATTGGTTGCCTAATCATTTGTTTGTAAGAAGGGTTGATTATTTAAATTTTAATTATTTGTAATAAAAACTTATATTAAATTTAAAAGATGATAGTAAATTTTGCTCAATCCAGATATATCAATTTTGTTGTTAATTGTATTTTCATAAAATCCGCTTTTAGCTATATTTATATTTCCTCTGAAAATTCCCAAATTTGCATAGCAATTTTATTTAATTACGGAAATCTTATGGTTCTAATACAATTTATGTAAGAAACGGAAATAATGTTATCTAATCTTAATAAAATATTAATTTTGTACATTTTTAGAAGTCAACATTTTAAAGCAAACAAGACTGCAAGTAGCTCCAAATTTGAAGTAAGACTTCCTCAATTTTACAATAACTATACCTGTTTAAAAAGTTCCAGATGTTCCAAAACAATTTTAGTTTTACACATATTTTTTTTAACAATCATCTATATCAATTGTAGCAAAATAAGATTTAAATTTTGTCAATCTCGTAGGAGTTTACCAACTCTAATTTAAAATGTTTATTAATAAGAAATTTATCTAAGTCTTTAAGATTTATAATAAATCTGAAAAAATTATCTTTTTGGGGTATTATAAATTTTTTGGAATGTATTGACCAAATAGTATTATTTCCTATAAATCATAGGTTTACATTTTCCTATTATTTTGTTCTTAAAAAACAACTTAATTTTATCTTTAAAACAGACCATTGCTGTTCCTTTGGAACAACCCGTTGTATAACCTTTTTTGGCAAACGGAGTTTTATAGGCCTTTACCATGACCGAATAATAATGTCATTATTTATTTCTAAAAATATTTTAAGTGGCCAGGACTATTTCTCACCTTTAGTGACGACGTTCGGGTTGAGCTTTCGTTTATGTTCGTATGTCCTCGCTGGTACTGCATTGTCGTATAAGTTGGCATCTTTGGATAATAATTTCTCCGGACTTTTTGTCCACTCAACTTGTGAATCTTCGGACTACTTGTTAATGAACGATTAAAGTTTTAATTATTTGTAACTTTTGACAATCCCTCCATACAGTTAGTTTTTGGAGTACGTTTTAACTGCTCTGATAAACACTGAATCGCCATTGACGATTTTAAACGATCCTCCAAAAACATGTAAACATATGGCTGTTTTCTCCAAAGTTTCCTTAACATCTTTATTTAATAAAGATATTGCCAAAAATGTTCTTATCTCAGGCAATCTTCTAGCATCACTGATACATTCTATTTTATATTTAATGGCTTCTTTACATCCCCCACATCTTCTTTATTGACCAAAATTACAAGTGCTTGTCCAATATTCGCTAGTCCTGTATCCTGTATCCATCCGAATCTGCAACTTTGATAATCTTTCTTTTCTCTTTTTACCTTGATGATTTAACACTACAATTTCAGGATGTAACTTTGCAAGAAGTAACTATTAATTTAATCCACAATAAGGCAGGATAGTTTGACATATTTAAGTTTTTTGCTAATTTTTATAATATGCCTATTATATTTCAAGATTTTACAAATGATGTATTTAATTTGTTTTAATGATTGTTACAATTGGTTTGAAAATAGTTTATGCTGTTTTCTTCTTAAGTAAGAATCTTCTATTGCATTTTAAATAGATGAATAAAAATTACTACAGTAATTTTATTCGAACTTATTCTTGACGCTTAAGAGCTCTAAAAGTCTACAATTATCAATTATAAGAGATATATCGAGCAGGACACATACATAATTACAAGATCAAACGAACTTATTATTTATTAAAATATTTTATAAAAATATTTAAAATATTTATTTTATTTATTTATTTTATTTTTAATTTAATTAATTTTAAATTAACACAATGACCGGGCAAATTATCATACACTGATATCCACGAGTTTATAGAAGAAAACATTTCATTACCACTTGTTAAGTACGAATCTTTAGGAAAATAAATGGAGAAAGGCAAGATAGTGCACAAATTTTAAATAAATCAATTTATTATAGACAATATATAACACATTTGGTAAGGTCTGTACAACCTCGATGGCGCAAACAAAACTAACAATATTCCATAGTGGATCCAGTAAATCATTTAATATTCCTATATAGGACTGGATATTCCCGACAATAAGTTAATATCCTAATAATTAATTGAAATTCTAAAAATTTGATAATCGAAAATTTAATATTCTAACTGGAATTTATTATTCTAATGAATGCGCTAAAATAATAGGGCACGCTTTAAAGAATTGCTCGAAGATAGGCCTATTTCGTTACACGCAACTCGTACCAAAAAAAAAACAAAAAAAATAGCAACAACCCCTTGGTTAAGCCTGACCAAATAACTTGGCAGTAATTCACCATGAAGTGAATATATATCCTACAAACTATATTTACAAATATATACAAATTAATCGCAAGAACTTGAGTATTCTTACGAAAGGTGCACCCTCTTGGGTGTCTTAAATATTGACAATAAAAAATAGATAACCACGCGTAAGAGGAATCGAAATGAAACTAATCCCCGCTGTCACTGAAAGACCAAGTGAGGCGGTAACAACAAAAACTGAAAATCTCGACAAATGGTATTCAATATACAATATTTTTCCATAGTCATATATACATAACTATCAAGCCAACTCTCAAACGATGTATAGTTATCGATATCAGCGCGTTCAATTGTTAGATCGTTGTTTCTACGGGCTACTATCAAACAAATTCTATATATCGCTGCATCCGTTAATCCATCAAAATTGTACGTTCGAATGAAATATGTCAACGCCTGATAGTTATTTTCGCCTCCGAGGTCATTGAATATAATTCGTCTCATAATCCTAAACGCAGACTTAACTATACGTACCCGTAAGAGAAGGTTATCAGTTGCAGGATCCCATGTACATACAGTATAGAGGTGACCATAATCCCAGACCTTTCCGCAAAACTTATTTTCTGTTTTTTCTATATCCTCGACATTGCGCAGATGATCTTTTCCAGCGCTTACGAAAATCGTGACCTTAATAAATTCAGTTCCAACCTTTATCAACGCTTCAAATTGCATATCAATTGAAATTGTCTGACATACCAGGCAATTCTCGTTTCTCTCAAGTTGCGTCCCTTCGATAATTCTGTGAACTTGCCCGTTTACATCGCTTACATTAACAAAAATATAGTCATAACACCACAGTCGGGCGAAAGTGCTACTGATTCCCTTATATACAATTCGCGCGCGAAATTTGTTCTTCAGTTGAATGTCAAAAAAGTTATCTCCGTTTACTCGCTTGTCAAAGAGGATTGGATCTAAATCATTATACGTGGTTATCTTTTTTCCAAAGAAATGAGTTACACACTCCCAATCAGCTTGCGTACTTGGACTGACAATTCTTCTTGAGAATTCAGCAATAGGTAGGAATTCAACGACTTCTTCATCTGTAGGCATCGTCTGGGTATGAAAAGTGATCATTTGATATTGTCTTCCGGCAGTAATATGTCGTCTGTACAGTCTATGGGTACTACATACTCTATTATATCGGCTGGGCAAATTACCAACATCGTTTCTAATTACTATTATTCTTTTGTTAGCATAATCAAACGTTCTTATTTCTTGGCGTGATGAGCCTCGGACTACAACGAGAGACAGGTCAGCAGCATTCTCATCAACAACACGACTCATTCTTATTGTCACTCTTTTTCTATTTTTTTATTGTACGAATTTTTTGAACAGATTTACCATCGCTGATATGTAAAGACCCACTTTCTCCCGTTCCTGCTGATATCGGGATCGGATCTGATCCCAAATCACATCATCATAGTCCGGGGGCAGAAACTCAGACTTCAGTTCCCGGACAAGATGTTCCCAATCAGTAATGGAGGACCTCCGAGCCCTAAACCAAGATAAAGCTGGACCCGTAAATAGTTCTACTGCGGATGTAAACAATTGGTGTTTTCCTAAACCTCGAGCCACTCGAAGTTCTTCTAATCTTTCAAGAAATTCGTACAATACATCTGGCTCAGAATCGCCCTTAAAAGTAACCCCCCATTTATACACATTTGGGTTACCTACCCATCTTGAGGAATTACTACCCGTAAGGGTCACCGCAGGAACCTGTCGCAGAGCCTCAACCTCAACGTTCTCCAACTCATCCTCACTATCTGTGGAATCACCAATAGCGGAAGACTGGGCCACACCTGCAAAACTCTGCCGAAACGAATGGCTCATTGCTTTGACCATCTGGGAGATCTTAGCTTCCATTCGAGCCTCTAAAACAAGAATGAGTTTTGCAAAATCAGTCTCGGAAACGGGTCCTTCCTTCTCATCATCACTATCAGCATCATCATCCTTGCTGGTTGAGGGTTTTGGCAATCCACATATGCGTCCTTGTAGGTGAAGCACTCGAGAGCGAAGTCTCCTCTCCGAAGTGACCGAATTTTTGCCCGGATAATCCACAATACCCTGCTCCAGGTCAGCAATACTATCTGAAATCTCCTTTACCTCCTTATCGTAACTGACAATCTTTTCCCTATTTACAACCTTACCATCCTTTAAAAGTTTACGCAAGATATGCCTAAGTTCAGCGACATCGACAGTCTCATCTACAAAACCCCTAATTCGAAGCTCGTAAAGAAGTTCAATTTTCTTTAAACAGTTAGGATCTATTGTACCCATTTTAATATTTACTAACATCAATCACTTACCATACTATTTACAAAAAAATCTTAATAGAATGAATTCCTTAATTCAAAATTTTAACCGGAAAATCTCAAGTTCTTTTCTCAATATACTCAAACTGAGCAACCCTTTTATCAAAATTGTTCCTACACCTGACTGCACTACTTTAAGCCTTTCCCAATCTATTTATAAATTAAAAAGGGCCCCACGTTGGGCGCCATTTGTATCACGTTATTCTTACTTAAGGGTAAGTTGCCGACCTAGCTAGGGGTGGTCGTGGTTCTGAAATTAAAATTGTTGGGCGCCACGTACTTATGACATTTACCCAGAAATTGAAGATAAGTACGAATCTTTAGGAAAATAAATGGAGAAAGGCAAGATAGTGCACAAATTTTAAATAAATCAATTTATTATAGACAATATATAACACATTTGGTAAGGTCTGTACAACCTCGATGGCGCAAACAAAACTAACAATATTCCATAGTGGATCCAGTAAATCATTTAATATTCCTATATAGGACTGGATATTCCCGACAATAAGTTAATATCCTAATAATTAATTGAAATTCTAAAAATTTGATAATCGAAAATTTAATATTCTAACTGGAATTTATTATTCTAATGAATGCGCTAAAATAATAGGGCACGCTTTAAAGAATTGCTCGAAGATAGGCCTATTTCGTTACACGCAACTCGTACCAAAAAAAAAACAAAAAAAATAGCAACAACCCCTTGGTTAAGCCTGACCAAATAACTTGGCAGTAATTCACCATGAAGTGAATATACATATATCCTACAAACTATATTTACAAATATATACAAATTAATCGCAAGAACTTGAGTATTCTTACGAAAGGTGCACCCTCTTGGGTGTCTTAAATATTGACAATAAAAAATAGATAACCACGCGTAAGAGGAATCGAAATGAAACTAATCCCCGCTGTCACTGAAAGACCAAGTGAGGCGGTAACAACAAAAACTGAAAATCTCGACAAATGGTATTCAATATACAATATTTTTCCATAGTCATATATACATAACTATCAAGCCAACTCTCAAACGATGTATAGTTATCGATATCAGCGCGTTCAATTGTTAGATCGTTGTTTCTACGGGCTACTATCAAACAAATTCTATATATCGCTGCATCCGTTAATCCATCAAAATTGTACGTTCGAATGAAATATGTCAACGCCTGATAGTTATTTTCGCCTCCGAGGTCATTGAATATAATTCGTCTCATAATCCTAAACGCAGACTTAACTATACGTACCCGTAAGAGAAGGTTATCAGTTGCAGGATCCCATGTACATACAGTATAGAGGTGACCATAATCCCAGACCTTTCCGCAAAACTTATTTTCTGTTTTTTCTATATCCTCGACATTGCGCAGATGATCTTTTCCAGCGCTTACGAAAATCGTGACCTTAATAAATTCAGTTCCAACCTTTATCAACGCTTCAAATTGCATATCAATTGAAATTGTCTGACATACCAGGCAATTCTCGTTTCTCTCAAGTTGCGTCCCTTCGATAATTCTGTGAACTTGCCCGTTTACATCGCTTACATTAACAAAAATATAGTCATAACACCACAGTCGGGCGAAAGTGCTACTGATTCCCTTATATACAATTCGCGCGCGAAATTTGTTCTTCAGTTGAATGTCAAAAAAGTTATCTCCGTTTACTCGCTTGTCAAAGAGGATTGGATCTAAATCATTATACGTGGTTATCTTTTTTCCAAAGAAATGAGTTACACACTCCCAATCAGCTTGCGTACTTGGACTGACAATTCTTCTTGAGAATTCAGCAATAGGTAGGAATTCAACGACTTCTTCATCTGTAGGCATCGTCTGGGTATGAAAAGTGATCATTTGATATTGTCTTCCGGCAGTAATATGTCGTCTGTACAGTCTATGGGTACTACATACTCTATTATATCGGCTGGGCAAATTACCAACATCGTTTCTAATTACTATTATTCTTTTGTTAGCATAATCAAACGTTCTTATTTCTTGGCGTGATGAGCCTCGGACTACAACGAGAGACAGGTCAGCAGCATTCTCATCAACAACACGACTCATTCTTATTGTCACTCTTTTTCTATTTTTTTATTGTACGAATTTTTTGAACAGATTTACCATCGCTGATATGTAAAGACCCACTTTCTCCCGTTCCTGCTGATATCGGGATCGGATCTGATCCCAAATCACATCATCATAGTCCGGGGGCAGAAACTCAGACTTCAGTTCCCGGACAAGATGTTCCCAATCAGTAATGGAGGACCTCCGAGCCCTAAACCAAGATAAAGCTGGACCCGTAAATAGTTCTACTGCGGATGTAAACAATTGGTGTTTTCCTAAACCTCGAGCCACTCGAAGTTCTTCTAATCTTTCAAGAAATTCGTACAATACATCTGGCTCAGAATCGCCCTTAAAAGTAACCCCCCATTTATACACATTTGGGTTACCTACCCATCTTGAGGAATTACTACCCGTAAGGGTCACCGCAGGAACCTGTCGCAGAGCCTCAACCTCAACGTTCTCCAACTCATCCTCACTATCTGTGGAATCACCAATAGCGGAAGACTGGGCCACACCTGCAAAACTCTGCCGAAACGAATGGCTCATTGCTTTGACCATCTGGGAGATCTTAGCTTCCATTCGAGCCTCTAAAACAAGAATGAGTTTTGCAAAATCAGTCTCGGAAACGGGTCCTTCCTTCTCATCATCACTATCAGCATCATCATCCTTGCTGGTTGAGGGTTTTGGCAATCCACATATGCGTCCTTGTAGGTGAAGCACTCGAGAGCGAAGTCTCCTCTCCGAAGTGACCGAATTTTTGCCCGGATAATCCACAATACCCTGCTCCAGGTCAGCAATACTATCTGAAATCTCCTTTACCTCCTTATCGTAACTGACAATCTTTTCCCTATTTACAACCTTACCATCCTTTAAAAGTTTACGCAAGATATGCCTAAGTTCAGCGACATCGACAGTCTCATCTACAAAACCCCTAATTCGAAGCTCGTAAAGAAGTTCAATTTTCTTTAAACAGTTAGGATCTATTGTACCCATTTTAATATTTACTAACATCAATCACTTACCATACTATTTACAAAAAAATCTTAATAGAATGAATTCCTTAATTCAAAATTTTAACCGGAAAATCTCAAGTTCTTTTCTCAATATACTCAAACTGAGCAACCCTTTTATCAAAATTGTTCCTACACCTGACTGCACTACTTTAAGCCTTTCCCAATCTATTTATAAATTAAAAAGGGCCCCACGTTGGGCGCCATTTGTATCACGTTATTCTTACTTAAGGGTAAGTTGCCGACCTAGCTAGGGGTGGTCGTGGTTCTGAAATTAAAATTGTTGGGCGCCACGTACTTATGACATTTACCCAGAAATTGAAGATAAGTACGAATCTTTAGGAAAATAAATGGAGAAAGGCAAGATAGTGCACAAATTTTAAATAAATCAATTTATTATAGACAATATATAACACATTTGGTAAGGTCTGTACAACCTCGATGGCGCAAACAAAACTAACAATATTCCATAGTGGATCCAGTAAATCATTTAATATTCCTATATAGGACTGGATATTCCCGACAATAAGTTAATATCCTAATAATTAATTGAAATTCTAAAAATTTGATAATCGAAAATTTAATATTCTAACTGGAATTTATTATTCTAATGAATGCGCTAAAATAATAGGGCACGCTTTAAAGAATTGCTCGAAGATAGGCCTATTTCGTTACACGCAACTCGTACCAAAAAAAAAACAAAAAAAATAGCAACAACCCCTTGGTTAAGCCTGACCAAATAACTTGGCAGTAATTCACCATGAAGTGAATATATATCCTACAAACTATATTTACAAATATATACAAATTAATCGCAAGAACTTGAGTATTCTTACGAAAGGTGCACCCTCTTGGGTGTCTTAAATATTGACAATAAAAAATAGATAACCACGCGTAAGAGGAATCGAAATGAAACTAATCCCCGCTGTCACTGAAAGACCAAGTGAGGCGGTAACAACAAAAACTGAAAATCTCGACAAATGGTATTCAATATACAATATTTTTCCATAGTCATATATACATAACTATCAAGCCAACTCTCAAACGATGTATAGTTATCGATATCAGCGCGTTCAATTGTTAGATCGTTGTTTCTACGGGCTACTATCAAACAAATTCTATATATCGCTGCATCCGTTAATCCATCAAAATTGTACGTTCGAATGAAATATGTCAACGCCTGATAGTTATTTTCGCCTCCGAGGTCATTGAATATAATTCGTCTCATAATCCTAAACGCAGACTTAACTATACGTACCCGTAAGAGAAGGTTATCAGTTGCAGGATCCCATGTACATACAGTATAGAGGTGACCATAATCCCAGACCTTTCCGCAAAACTTATTTTCTGTTTTTTCTATATCCTCGACATTGCGCAGATGATCTTTTCCAGCGCTTACGAAAATCGTGACCTTAATAAATTCAGTTCCAACCTTTATCAACGCTTCAAATTGCATATCAATTGAAATTGTCTGACATACCAGGCAATTCTCGTTTCTCTCAAGTTGCGTCCCTTCGATAATTCTGTGAACTTGCCCGTTTACATCGCTTACATTAACAAAAATATAGTCATAACACCACAGTCGGGCGAAAGTGCTACTGATTCCCTTATATACAATTCGCGCGCGAAATTTGTTCTTCAGTTGAATGTCAAAAAAGTTATCTCCGTTTACTCGCTTGTCAAAGAGGATTGGATCTAAATCATTATACGTGGTTATCTTTTTTCCAAAGAAATGAGTTACACACTCCCAATCAGCTTGCGTACTTGGACTGACAATTCTTCTTGAGAATTCAGCAATAGGTAGGAATTCAACGACTTCTTCATCTGTAGGCATCGTCTGGGTATGAAAAGTGATCATTTGATATTGTCTTCCGGCAGTAATATGTCGTCTGTACAGTCTATGGGTACTACATACTCTATTATATCGGCTGGGCAAATTACCAACATCGTTTCTAATTACTATTATTCTTTTGTTAGCATAATCAAACGTTCTTATTTCTTGGCGTGATGAGCCTCGGACTACAACGAGAGACAGGTCAGCAGCATTCTCATCAACAACACGACTCATTCTTATTGTCACTCTTTTTCTATTTTTTTATTGTACGAATTTTTTGAACAGATTTACCATCGCTGATATGTAAAGACCCACTTTCTCCCGTTCCTGCTGATATCGGGATCGGATCTGATCCCAAATCACATCATCATAGTCCGGGGGCAGAAACTCAGACTTCAGTTCCCGGACAAGATGTTCCCAATCAGTAATGGAGGACCTCCGAGCCCTAAACCAAGATAAAGCTGGACCCGTAAATAGTTCTACTGCGGATGTAAACAATTGGTGTTTTCCTAAACCTCGAGCCACTCGAAGTTCTTCTAATCTTTCAAGAAATTCGTACAATACATCTGGCTCAGAATCGCCCTTAAAAGTAACCCCCCATTTATACACATTTGGGTTACCTACCCATCTTGAGGAATTACTACCCGTAAGGGTCACCGCAGGAACCTGTCGCAGAGCCTCAACCTCAACGTTCTCCAACTCATCCTCACTATCTGTGGAATCACCAATAGCGGAAGACTGGGCCACACCTGCAAAACTCTGCCGAAACGAATGGCTCATTGCTTTGACCATCTGGGAGATCTTAGCTTCCATTCGAGCCTCTAAAACAAGAATGAGTTTTGCAAAATCAGTCTCGGAAACGGGTCCTTCCTTCTCATCATCACTATCAGCATCATCATCCTTGCTGGTTGAGGGTTTTGGCAATCCACATATGCGTCCTTGTAGGTGAAGCACTCGAGAGCGAAGTCTCCTCTCCGAAGTGACCGAATTTTTGCCCGGATAATCCACAATACCCTGCTCCAGGTCAGCAATACTATCTGAAATCTCCTTTACCTCCTTATCGTAACTGACAATCTTTTCCCTATTTACAACCTTACCATCCTTTAAAAGTTTACGCAAGATATGCCTAAGTTCAGCGACATCGACAGTCTCATCTACAAAACCCCTAATTCGAAGCTCGTAAAGAAGTTCAATTTTCTTTAAACAGTTAGGATCTATTGTACCCATTTTAATATTTACTAACATCAATCACTTACCATACTATTTACAAAAAAATCTTAATAGAATGAATTCCTTAATTCAAAATTTTAACCGGAAAATCTCAAGTTCTTTTCTCAATATACTCAAACTGAGCAACCCTTTTATCAAAATTGTTCCTACACCTGACTGCACTACTTTAAGCCTTTCCCAATCTATTTATAAATTAAAAAGGGCCCCACGTTGGGCGCCATTTGTATCACGTTATTCTTACTTAAGGGTAAGTTGCCGACCTAGCTAGGGGTGGTCGTGGTTCTGAAATTAAAATTGTTGGGCGCCACGTACTTATGACATTTACCCAGAAATTGAAGATAAGTACGAATCTTTAGGAAAATAAATGGAGAAAGGCAAGATAGTGCACAAATTTTAAATAAATCAATTTATTATAGACAATATATAACACATTTGGTAAGGTCTGTACAACCTCGATGGCGCAAACAAAACTAACAATATTCCATAGTGGATCCAGTAAATCATTTAATATTCCTATATAGGACTGGATATTCCCGACAATAAGTTAATATCCTAATAATTAATTGAAATTCTAAAAATTTGATAATCGAAAATTTAATATTCTAACTGGAATTTATTATTCTAATGAATGCGCTAAAATAATAGGGCACGCTTTAAAGAATTGCTCGAAGATAGGCCTATTTCGTTACACGCAACTCGTACCAAAAAAAAAACAAAAAAAATAGCAACAACCCCTTGGTTAAGCCTGACCAAATAACTTGGCAGTAATTCACCATGAAGTGAATATATATCCTACAAACTATATTTACAAATATATACAAATTAATCGCAAGAACTTGAGTATTCTTACGAAAGGTGCACCCTCTTGGGTGTCTTAAATATTGACAATAAAAAATAGATAACCACGCGTAAATTGGTAGTAGCTTGATACTAATCGATGGGTACAATCGGTACCGACTATGACGCGCACCCAATGCGCTAAGTTCGTCAGGTTAATTGTTTAAACAAGACTGACTCACTGTTAGGCGATTCTTGCGGATAACTATCCTTAATTCCGATCCAACCCAAAATTAAAATGTGGGTACCAGCGATGACCATGGGTCCAGCCAGGGTCACAGCAACTGCAATGTCCTCGAACCGTGACGCAACAGGGTCCCAGCCAGTGACGTCACGACGTATCCGGAAATTAATGGCCGCCAATAAAACGTGGTCCTCCCAAAAACTTCCAAAAGGCTGATAACTAAGTCCTCACACAGGGCCCCAGGCCACGATGCTCCAAGGATAATATTCGGGGATAATATTAAAAGATGATATATAAAGAGGCCTAAGAAAAGAAGGGAAAATGAATGTCTGGAAGCCACCAAAAAAAAGACTAATTACCTCAATATGGCGGTCGGCCTCGGAGTATTCAAAAGGCGAGGATTTAAAAGCTTCCCCAGAAACTGGAAACCAACCAATAATCTATAACCAGTACTAACTTCTAACCACGAAGTTCTAAAATGACGCACTAATAACGAATCACCAGAACTTGATAAGACTTGATTAATCGAAGCCACCGCACCCAATACAAGTGGACACCTCAAGCACTCTACTCGCACTCTCTTTTTGAGCTCGTTTTTGATCGTCCTGCCTCAATGACGGAAATTGTAGGATCGGCCATTCGACTTTTAAAATTTAACCTCCTGTACAAACGGCGGTAAATTCAAACTTCCCCAAAACGATGTCTCCGCAGCGCCAAGAATAGCAACGGAATTCGAAGGTACCGAAGATCAACACAAGGGCTCTAACTCTCCTGGGACCTGTCCTGCCTACCTAGCTACTGTATGACATGCGACGCTAATTACGAGCGGTAGCACGCGTTGCTGTGAAGTTAGCTGCAAAGGTTGGGAGTTGGGACTGTACCCGGTGTTTGAACTACCAACTGCAGAATATGACATCTGACACATTTGACGTTCCTAACCAAAACACAAACAACTAACTAATTAATCAAGAATGTGCGTTGATGTGTTGATACCGTTAAAACTAGTTAATTAAACACTTAAAGGTGACACGGTGTAATAGCCACGCAACTAAGATGAAATGGTAAAGGTGAGCAAAACAATTAGTATCGACATAAATTAATACACCTACATTGCAGGGAACTTCAATGAACCAAACCCTAACCCAATATGAGATCAAGGACACTTGTTATTATTAGGTAAAGCCAAATATCCATATTATAAACAATTAAAACCTAACAATACATATATGGGCTCCAGCGTACCCGAAAAGACAACATCTCTACGCCCTGGGCGAAGGAAGGCAAGGTGTAGCGTACCCACACTACAATTCGAAAAACCAAACTTCCAATAAGCTAACAATTATTTAATTATAAGTCATTAATAATTATAGGCGGTAATGAAATAAATCTTGTAAAAAATATTTTTTGTGCTCATTTGGTTGCCTGAACAATATTATTTAGACGATAAAAATGAAACGCTACACTGCCCCCTTCCCCAGAGGAAAAATAATAAGAACCACTATTCCTAAGAATAATTATTATTTTTTCGATATTCCAGGATACTACTCGGGCAACTAAAGGATCAAAAACTTGCGAACTAAACACTAACATCATAACCCAGGCACTCCTCGCTGATACATCAATTCACTGATCGCATTCACACCACTCCATTCATACAACTATTAATATTAGTAATTAGGGCACCACATCTGAACCGAAGTAAGGTTTTAAGTCCTTCAGATGCCATCGTCCTAGATCTTTTCCCTTCTCGTCCTTCAACTCATACACCAAATCTGAACAAACTTTAGAAACAGTGGCAAGTACATATCTCGGTGCAAGTTTGGCCGCGAACCCATCTGCTGCTTTTGAAAGATGGTGAGTACGTTTCCATACAGCATCTCCCACCTGGAACCTGTAATTTGTCTTCCTTAAATTATAAGACCGCTTGTTCCTCTCATATGCCTTATTTATCCTTCCAGATATTTCTTGGTACAACTCTGGAAATTCTTGAAAATTTTTAACATATCTGTCACGACCAGAATCCTCCAGACTAACCACTTCATTACCTATAGAGGCATAAGCCTTCCCTGAGATAGGTACTTCCCGCCCAAACACAAGCACATTAGGAGCGTGGCGAGTTACCTCGTGAATAGCCGAACGAATAGCAGAACCTATTTTAAAAATGTGTTTATCCCATTCGTTATGTATATTCTCCTGGATATAGGAACGGATGGATGTGCCAATCACCTTGTTAGTGCGCTCCGTGAAATTAACTTGGGGGTGGTACAAGGCGTTGTACCATAATTTTTCCACCTGGTACTCGTCCATAAGATTGCGAAATTGTTTCCCCCGAAATTGAACTCCATTGTCCACCATGAAGACTTGAGGCACCCCAAATATTAAAAACCAATGGTTTTCTATAAAATTACAAATTGCAGGCGCTGTAGCCTGGCGCAAAGGCTGGAGCAGACAAAATTTGCTAAACCAATCTGAAATTACCAGCAACCACACGTTACCACGCTTAGAACGGGGAAATGGCCCCATTAGATCGGCTGACACCACCTGAAAGGGATAATCTGCGGTTTTCTGCTTCCCCATGAATCCTGGCCGACTAGTATTGGGAGCCTTTTGGGCACCACAAATTTTGCAAGCCCTTACATATCTCAGCACAGAATTCCTCACTCCTGGCCAATAGTATTTCGAGCAAACCCGCTTCCAGGTTTTGTAAAAACCAAAATGCCCACTTAAAACGTTATCATGACACCCTTCCATAACCTTTGTCCTTGAGGAGCAGGGAACGACCATCTTCCACTCACTAGTATTAAAGGGTACTATGCCATCCTTATGGACCAACTTAAAAATTTTCATCCCCTCCACACGCCAACCAGGGAATTTTTGTGGGGACGAAGTAATGCTTTGCAACATTTTTGCATACCAAGGATCACCATTATAATTCCACTCTTCCTCAGTCACCGCAATCTGTGGTATCCTGGATAAGGCATCTGGTACTACCAAGTCCTTGCCCTTACGGTGTAATAATTCGACATCGTACTGGGCCAACTTAATGGCCCACCTAGCGAGGCGTCCTGTAGGGTCCTTAAGATTTTGGAGCCAGAGTAAGGAGTGATGATCCGTTATAGCCTTAAACTGGGTGCCTTCAACATATGGCCGGAATTTCTCTATGGCAAAAAGCAGAGCTAGGCATTCACGCTCTGTTACGGAATAGTTTTGTTCCGTACGAGTCAAGGTCCTACTAGTGTAGGCAATCACATGTTCCCCATCGCTAAAATTTTGGGTCAAGACAGCCCCCAAACCCACATCGGACGCATCACTTTGAATCCAGAAGGGTTCTTGAAAATTTGGGGGGCTCAGAACCGGAGCACTAGCCAAGGCTGTCTTAATTTGCTCGAATGCAGCCTGAGCTGACTGATCCCACCCAGTGTGTTGCTTCTTGCGCTTGCCTTTTAGAAGTCTGGTGATAGGAGCGATTATCGTCGAGAACGAGGGAACAAACCTCCTGTACCAACTGCAGAGGCCCACAAACCTCTTTATTTCTGTCGCAGTTCGTGGAGAGGGAAAATTGACCATGGCCTCCACTTTACCGGGATCTGTCTGCAGACCTCTTTCATTCACTATGAATCCCAAGTACTTAAGTGATGTTTTTCCGAACTCACATTTGTCAACGTTTATACTCAGCCCAGCCTCTGCGAGCCTACGGTGCACCTCTTTCAAGGTAGTAAGATGATCTTCGAAGGCAGAGTTCACCACAACAATATCATCTAGATAAACGAAAACATGTGGTTCCAAACTTGGCCCAAAAACCGAGTCCATAAACCTCTGCTGGGTTTGGGGAGCATTATGAATACCGAATGGCATAACTACAAATTGGAAGTGCCCCTTCCCTGGCAGAGCAAATGCTGTTTTCTCCTTTGAGGTAGCACTGAGAGGAATTTGCCAGAATGCGCTCTTGAGATCGATGGTGGAAATAAATCTGACATTCCTAAGTTTATTTAAAATACTCTCCAACCTCGGAAGAGGATAGCCGTCGCGCTTAGATATTTGGTTCAACCTTCTACCATCGAAACAAAACCTATAGCTGTCGTTGGACTTTTTGATCAGTAGCACCGGAGAAGACCAAGGGCTCTTAGAAGGCTCGATGACACCTAATTCTAACATGTGATCGACCTCTGCAAACAACAATTTTTGCAGATAAGGTGATGTATTATATGGCCGTTGGCGAATGGGTTCGGCGTCTCCTGTCTCAATGACATGCTCCACAAGATGAGTTCTCCCCAACCCTTTAGCTGCTAACTCTGCAAATTGATCTCTGACTTCTTGTAAGCGAGCCACTTGATCAGGATTCAAGGTACTCTCGTTGGAAATCGCCTTCCCGTCACTAGAACCTGCTGATGGGTCTGCATCTATCCCTACCGTCGCAATATCTCTCATTTCAAATGAATTTTCCTTCATATCCAAGGACATTCCTACCTCCTTTAAAAAATCCACCCCCAATATCATTCCATTGTCAAGGGATGGCAACAACAAAAATGAAACGTCCTTAAACTTATTCCCTATCGTTAATGGTACCTTAGCCGTTCCGCTTACTTGCTTGGAAGAACTATCCACTGCCCTAATTGATGCTATCCTGGAGGGTAGGATTCCTACCCCATTACTCGTGATCAAGGGTATAAAACGGGGACTCAGAACGGAACAATTAGCCCCTGTGTCTACTAAAGCTAAAACCTTTTGACCAAACAACTCAACCTCCACAAAAGGTCTATCATCTCCTAAACATTCGGATAATATGGGTTGTATCCGAGTACTACACATAAATGATTTGACTTGGGACAACCAATTGTCCCAATCCTCCTTGCAAAATCTTCCTACGGTATAATTGGCCTTTGGTGTACTAACCAGGGGTCGCCGGCCACAGAACTGACCCCTCCTGATTAGTTTTTTGAGTGACACTTAGAGCAGGAACGGATGGTTGAGTTCTTCTCTCCGCACTTATAACAAAAAGGTTCGCCTTTCGGCTTGGAACAACTCCTAAACCCATGACCTTCGCCGTCACATCTCCAACATTTACCATTAAACTTTTTGTGGTTGGTACCACCCGTTGGGTTATGGCTATTCACCACTACTGTCTCGGTGTAAACCTGAGGGGGTTGTGGAGTGACCGTCGCTATCTTAGGTCTTCCCAAGGCTATCACGCTTAACTCCAGCTTCCTGCAAAGAACGGTTAACTCCTCAATAGTCGCTATAATTGTTAGTGCCAGATGGGACACATAAATTGGCAACAAATTCTTCCTTATGTGGCGCAGAATAATATCCGAAGACGCTGGAATGGATAATTTTTTGAACAGATTTACCATCGCTGATATGTAAAGACCCACTTTCTCCCGTTCCTGCTGATATCGGGATCGGATCTGATCCCAAATCACATCATCATAGTCCGGGGGCAGAAACTCAGACTTCAGTTCCCGGACAAGATGTTCCCAATCAGTAATGGAGGACCTCCGAGCCCTAAACCAAGATAAAGCTGGACCCGTAAATAGTTCTACTGCGGATGTAAACAATTGGTGTTTTCCTAAACCTCGAGCCACTCGAAGTTCTTCTAATCTTTCAAGAAATTCGTACAATACATCTGGCTCAGAATCGCCCTTAAAAGTAACCCCCCATTTATACACATTTGGGTTACCTACCCATCTTGAGGAATTACTACCCGTAAGGGTCACCGCAGGAACCTGTCGCAGAGCCTCAACCTCAACGTTCTCCAACTCATCCTCACTATCTGTGGAATCACCAATAGCGGAAGACTGGGCTACACCTGCAAAACTCTGCCGAAACGAATGGCTCATTGCTTTGACCATCTGGGAGATCTTAGCTTCCATTCGAGCCTCTAAAACAAGAATGAGTTTTGCAAAATCAGTCTCGGAAACGGGTCCTTCCTTCTCATCATCACTATCAGCATCATCATCCTTGCTGGTTGAGGGTTTTGGCAATCCACATATGCGTCCTTGTAGGTGAAGCACTCGAGAGCGAAGTCTCCTCTCCGAAGTGACCGAATTTTTGCCCGGATAATCCACAATACCCTGCTCCAGGTCAGCAATACTATCTGAAATCTCCTTTACCTCCTTATCGTAACTGACAATCTTTTCCCTATTTACAACCTTACCATCCTTTAAAAGTTTACGCAAGATATGCCTAAGTTCAGCGACATCGACAGTCTCATCTACAAAACCCCTAATTCGAAGCTCGTAAAGAAGTTCAATTTTCTTTAAACAGTTAGGATCTATTGTACCCATTTTAATATTTACTAACATCAATCACTTACCATACTATTTACAAAAAAATCTTAATAGAATGAATTCCTTAATTCAAAATTTTAACCGGAAAATCTCAAGTTCTTTTCTCAATATACTCAAACTGAGCAACCCTTTTATCAAAATTGTTCCTACACCTGACTGCACTACTTTAAGCCTTTCCCAATCTATTTATAAATTAAAAAGGGCCCCACGTTGGGCGCCATTTGTATCACGTTATTCTTACTTAAGGGTAAGTTGCCGACCTAGCTAGGGGTGGTCGTGGTTCTGAAATTAAAATTGTTGGGCGCCACGTACTTATGACATTTACCCAGAAATTGAAGATAAGTACGAATCTTTAGGAAAATAAATGGAGAAAGGCAAGATAGTGCACAAATTTTAAATAAATCAATTTATTATAGACAATATATAACACATTTGGTAAGGTCTGTACAACCTCGATGGCGCAAACAAAACTAACAATATTCCATAGTGGATCCAGTAAATCATTTAATATTCCTATATAGGACTGGATATTCCCGACAATAAGTTAATATCCTAATAATTAATTGAAATTCTAAAAATTTGATAATCGAAAATTTAATATTCTAACTGGAATTTATTATTCTAATGAATGCGCTAAAATAATAGGGCACGCTTTAAAGAATTGCTCGAAGATAGGCCTATTTCGTTACACGCAACTCGTACCAAAAAAAAAACAAAAAAAATAGCAACAACCCCTTGGTTAAGCCTGACCAAATAACTTGGCAGTAATTCACCATGAAGTGAATATATATCCTACAAACTATATTTACAAATATATACAAATTAATCGCAAGAACTTGAGTATTCTTACGAAAGGTGCACCCTCTTGGGTGTCTTAAATATTGACAATAAAAAATAGATAACCACGCGTAAGAGGAATCGAAATGAAACTAATCCCCGCTGTCACTGAAAGACCAAGTGAGGCGGTAACAACAAAAACTGAAAATCTCGACAAATGGTATTCAATATACAATATTTTTCCATAGTCATATATACATAACTATCAAGCCAACTCTCAAACGATGTATAGTTATCGATATCAGCGCGTTCAATTGTTAGATCGTTGTTTCTACGGGCTACTATCAAACAAATTCTATATATCGCTGCATCCGTTAATCCATCAAAATTGTACGTTCGAATGAAATATGTCAACGCCTGATAGTTATTTTCGCCTCCGAGGTCATTGAATATAATTCGTCTCATAATCCTAAACGCAGACTTAACTATACGTACCCGTAAGAGAAGGTTATCAGTTGCAGGATCCCATGTACATACAGTATAGAGGTGACCATAATCCCAGACCTTTCCGCAAAACTTATTTTCTGTTTTTTCTATATCCTCGACATTGCGCAGATGATCTTTTCCAGCGCTTACGAAAATCGTGACCTTAATAAATTCAGTTCCAACCTTTATCAACGCTTCAAATTGCATATCAATTGAAATTGTCTGACATACCAGGCAATTCTCGTTTCTCTCAAGTTGCGTCCCTTCGATAATTCTGTGAACTTGCCCGTTTACATCGCTTACATTAACAAAAATATAGTCATAACACCACAGTCGGGCGAAAGTGCTACTGATTCCCTTATATACAATTCGCGCGCGAAATTTGTTCTTCAGTTGAATGTCAAAAAAGTTATCTCCGTTTACTCGCTTGTCAAAGAGGATTGGATCTAAATCATTATACGTGGTTATCTTTTTTCCAAAGAAATGAGTTACACACTCCCAATCAGCTTGCGTACTTGGACTGACAATTCTTCTTGAGAATTCAGCAATAGGTAGGAATTCAACGACTTCTTCATCTGTAGGCATCGTCTGGGTATGAAAAGTGATCATTTGATATTGTCTTCCGGCAGTAATATGTCGTCTGTACAGTCTATGGGTACTACATACTCTATTATATCGGCTGGGCAAATTACCAACATCGTTTCTAATTACTATTATTCTTTTGTTAGCATAATCAAACGTTCTTATTTCTTGGCGTGATGAGCCTCGGACTACAACGAGAGACAGGTCAGCAGCATTCTCATCAACAACACGACTCATTCTTATTGTCACTCTTTTTCTATTTTTTTATTGTACGAATTTTTTGAACAGATTTACCATCGCTGATATGTAAAGACCCACTTTCTCCCGTTCCTGCTGATATCGGGATCGGATCTGATCCCAAATCACATCATCATAGTCCGGGGGCAGAAACTCAGACTTCAGTTCCCGGACAAGATGTTCCCAATCAGTAATGGAGGACCTCCGAGCCGTAAACCAAGATAAAGCTGGACCCGTAAATAGTTCTACTGCGGATGTAAACAATTGGTGTTTTCCTAAACCTCGAGCCACTCGAAGTTCTTCTAATCTTTCAAGAAATTCGTACAATACATCTGGCTCAGAATCGCCCTTAAAAGTAACCCCCCATTTATACACATTTGGGTTACCTACCCATCTTGAGGAATTACTACCCGTAAGGGTCACCGCAGGAACCTGTCGCAGAGCCTCAACCTCAACGTTCTCCAACTCATCCTCACTATCTGTGGAATCACCAATAGCGGAAGACTGGGCCACACCTGCAAAACTCTGCCGAAACGAATGGCTCATTGCTTTGACCATCTGGGAGATCTTAGCTTCCATTCGAGCCTCTAAAACAAGAATGAGTTTTGCAAAATCAGTCTCGGAAACGGGTCCTTCCTTCTCATCATCACTATCAGCATCATCATCCTTGCTGGTTGAGGGTTTTGGCAATCCACATATGCGTCCTTGTAGGTGAAGCACTCGAGAGCGAAGTCTCCTCTCCGAAGTGACCGAATTTTTGCCCGGATAATCCACAATACCCTGCTCCAGGTCAGCAATACTATCTGAAATCTCCTTTACCTCCTTATCGTAACTGACAATCTTTTCCCTATTTACAACCTTACCATCCTTTAAAAGTTTACGCAAGATATGCCTAAGTTCAGCGACATCGACAGTCTCATCTACAAAACCCCTAATTCGAAGCTCGTAAAGAAGTTCAATTTTCTTTAAACAGTTAGGATCTATTGTACCCATTTTAATATTTACTAACATCAATCACTTACCATACTATTTACAAAAAAATCTTAATAGAATGAATTCCTTAATTCAAAATTTTAACCGGAAAATCTCAAGTTCTTTTCTCAATATACTCAAACTGAGCAACCCTTTTATCAAAATTGTTCCTACACCTGACTGCACTACTTTAAGCCTTTCCCAATCTATTTATAAATTAAAAAGGGCCCCACGTTGGGCGCCATTTGTATCACGTTATTCTTACTTAAGGGTAAGTTGCCGACCTAGCTAGGGGTGGTCGTGGTTCTGAAATTAAAATTGTTGGGCGCCACGTACTTATGACATTTACCCAGAAATTGAAGATAAGTACGAATCTTTAGGAAAATAAATGGAGAAAGGCAAGATAGTGCACAAATTTTAAATAAATCAATTTATTATAGACAATATATAACACATTTGGTAAGGTCTGTACAACCTCGATGGCGCAAACAAAACTAACAATATTCCATAGTGGATCCAGTAAATCATTTAATATTCCTATATAGGACTGGATATTCCCGACAATAAGTTAATATCCTAATAATTAATTGAAATTCTAAAAATTTGATAATCGAAAATTTAATATTCTAACTGGAATTTATTATTCTAATGAATGCGCTAAAATAATAGGGCACGCTTTAAAGAATTGCTCGAAGATAGGCCTATTTCGTTACACGCAACTCGTACCAAAAAAAAAACAAAAAAAATAGCAACAACCCCTTGGTTAAGCCTGACCAAATAACTTGGCAGTAATTCACCATGAAGTGAATATATATCCTACAAACTATATTTACAAATATATACAAATTAATCGCAAGAACTTGAGTATTCTTACGAAAGGTGCACCCTCTTGGGTGTCTTAAATATTGACAATAAAAAATAGATAACCACGCGTAAGAGGAATCGAAATGAAACTAATCCCCGCTGTCACTGAAAGACCAAGTGAGGCGGTAACAACAAAAACTGAAAATCTCGACAAATGGTATTCAATATACAATATTTTTCCATAGTCATATATACATAACTATCAAGCCAACTCTCAAACGATGTATAGTTATCGATATCAGCGCGTTCAATTGTTAGATCGTTGTTTCTACGGGCTACTATCAAACAAATTCTATATATCGCTGCATCCGTTAATCCATCAAAATTGTACGTTCGAATGAAATATGTCAACGCCTGATAGTTATTTTCGCCTCCGAGGTCATTGAATATAATTCGTCTCATAATCCTAAACGCAGACTTAACTATACGTACCCGTAAGAGAAGGTTATCAGTTGCAGGATCCCATGTACATACAGTATAGAGGTGACCATAATCCCAGACCTTTCCGCAAAACTTATTTTCTGTTTTTTCTATATCCTCGACATTGCGCAGATGATCTTTTCCAGCGCTTACGAAAATCGTGACCTTAATAAATTCAGTTCCAACCTTTATCAACGCTTCAAATTGCATATCAATTGAAATTGTCTGACATACCAGGCAATTCTCGTTTCTCTCAAGTTGCGTCCCTTCGATAATTCTGTGAACTTGCCCGTTTACATCGCTTACATTAACAAAAATATAGTCATAACACCACAGTCGGGCGAAAGTGCTACTGATTCCCTTATATACAATTCGCGCGCGAAATTTGTTCTTCAGTTGAATGTCAAAAAAGTTATCTCCGTTTACTCGCTTGTCAAAGAGGATTGGATCTAAATCATTATACGTGGTTATCTTTTTTCCAAAGAAATGAGTTACACACTCCCAATCAGCTTGCGTACTTGGACTGACAATTCTTCTTGAGAATTCAGCAATAGGTAGGAATTCAACGACTTCTTCATCTGTAGGCATCGTCTGGGTATGAAAAGTGATCATTTGATATTGTCTTCCGGCAGTAATATGTCGTCTGTACAGTCTATGGGTACTACATACTCTATTATATCGGCTGGGCAAATTACCAACATCGTTTCTAATTACTATTATTCTTTTGTTAGCATAATCAAACGTTCTTATTTCTTGGCGTGATGAGCCTCGGACTACAACGAGAGACAGGTCAGCAGCATTCTCATCAACAACACGACTCATTCTTATTGTCACTCTTTTTCTATTTTTTTATTGTACGAATTTTTTGAACAGATTTACCATCGCTGATATGTAAAGACCCACTTTCTCCCGTTCCTGCTGATATCGGGATCGGATCTGATCCCAAATCACATCATCATAGTCCGGGGGCAGAAACTCAGACTTCAGTTCCCGGACAAGATGTTCCCAATCAGTAATGGAGGACCTCCGAGCCCTAAACCAAGATAAAGCTGGACCCGTAAATAGTTCTACTGCGGATGTAAACAATTGGTGTTTTCCTAAACCTCGAGCCACTCGAAGTTCTTCTAATCTTTCAAGAAATTCGTACAATACATCTGGCTCAGAATCGCCCTTAAAAGTAACCCCCCATTTATACACATTTGGGTTACCTACCCATCTTGAGGAATTACTACCCGTAAGGGTCACCGCAGGAACCTGTCGCAGAGCCTCAACCTCAACGTTCTCCAACTCATCCTCACTATCTGTGGAATCACCAATAGCGGAAGACTGGGCCACACCTGCAAAACTCTGCCGAAACGAATGGCTCATTGCTTTGACCATCTGGGAGATCTTAGCTTCCATTCGAGCCTCTAAAACAAGAATGAGTTTTGCAAAATCAGTCTCGGAAACGGGTCCTTCCTTCTCATCATCATCCTTGCTGGTTGAGGGTTTTGGCAATCCACATATGCGTCCTTGTAGGTGAAGCACTCGAGAGCGAAGTCTCCTCTCCGAAGTGACCGAATTTTTGCCCGGATAATCCACAATACCCTGCTCCAGGTCAGCAATACTATCTGAAATCTCCTTTACCTCCTTATCGTAACTGACAATCTTTTCCCTATTTACAACCTTACCATCCTTTAAAAGTTTACGCAAGATATGCCTAAGTTCAGCGACATCGACAGTCTCATCTACAAAACCCCTAATTCGAAGCTCGTAAAGAAGTTCAATTTTCTTTAAACAGTTAGGATCTATTGTACCCATTTTAATATTTACTAACATCAATCACTTACCATACTATTTACAAAAAAATCTTAATAGAATGAATTCCTTAATTCAAAATTTTAACCGGAAAATCTCAAGTTCTTTTCTCAATATACTCAAACTGAGCAACCCTTTTATCAAAATTGTTCCTACACCTGACTGCACTACTTTAAGCCTTTCCCAATCTATTTATAAATTAAAAAGGGCCCCACGTTGGGCGCCATTTGTATCACGTTATTCTTACTTAAGGGTAAGTTGCCGACCTAGCTAGGGGTGGTCGTGGTTCTGAAATTAAAATTGTTGGGCGCCACGTACTTATGACATTTACCCAGAAATTGAAGATAAGTACGAATCTTTAGGAAAATAAATGGAGAAAGGCAAGATAGTGCACAAATTTTAAATAAATCAATTTATTATAGACAATATATAACACATTTGGTAAGGTCTGTACAACCTCGATGGCGCAAACAAAACTAACAATATTCCATAGTGGATCCAGTAAATCATTTAATATTCCTATATAGGACTGGATATTCCCGACAATAAGTTAATATCCTAATAATTAATTGAAATTCTAAAAATTTGATAATCGAAAATTTAATATTCTAACTGGAATTTATTATTCTAATGAATGCGCTAAAATAATAGGGCACGCTTTAAAGAATTGCTCGAAGATAGGCCTATTTCGTTACACGCAACTCGTACCAAAAAAAAAACAAAAAAAATAGCAACAACCCCTTGGTTAAGCCTGACCAAATAACTTGGCAGTAATTCACCATGAAGTGAATATATATCCTACAAACTATATTTACAAATATATACAAATTAATCGCAAGAACTTGAGTATTCTTACGAAAGGTGCACCCTCTTGGGTGTCTTAAATATTGACAATAAAAAATAGATAACCACGCGTAAGAGGAATCGAAATGAAACTAATCCCCGCTGTCACTGAAAGACCAAGTGAGGCGGTAACAACAAAAACTGAAAATCTCGACAAATGGTATTCAATATACAATATTTTTCCATAGTCATATATACATAACTATCAAGCCAACTCTCAAACGATGTATAGTTATCGATATCAGCGCGTTCAATTGTTAGATCGTTGTTTCTACGGGCTACTATCAAACAAATTCTATATATCGCTGCATCCGTTAATCCATCAAAATTGTACGTTCGAATGAAATATGTCAACGCCTGATAGTTATTTTCGCCTCCGAGGTCATTGAATATAATTCGTCTCATAATCCTAAACGCAGACTTAACTATACGTACCCGTAAGAGAAGGTTATCAGTTGCAGGATCCCATGTACATACAGTATAGAGGTGACCATAATCCCAGACCTTTCCGCAAAACTTATTTTCTGTTTTTTCTATATCCTCGACATTGCGCAGATGATCTTTTCCAGCGCTTACGAAAATCGTGACCTTAATAAATTCAGTTCCAACCTTTATCAACGCTTCAAATTGCATATCAATTGAAATTGTCTGACATACCAGGCAATTCTCGTTTCTCTCAAGTTGCGTCCCTTCGATAATTCTGTGAACTTGCCCGTTTACATCGCTTACATTAACAAAAATATAGTCATAACACCACAGTCGGGCGAAAGTGCTACTGATTCCCTTATATACAATTCGCGCGCGAAATTTGTTCTTCAGTTGAATGTCAAAAAAGTTATCTCCGTTTACTCGCTTGTCAAAGAGGATTGGATCTAAATCATTATACGTGGTTATCTTTTTTCCAAAGAAATGAGTTACACACTCCCAATCAGCTTGCGTACTTGGACTGACAATTCTTCTTGAGAATTCAGCAATAGGTAGGAATTCAACGACTTCTTCATCTGTAGGCATCGTCTGGGTATGAAAAGTGATCATTTGATATTGTCTTCCGGCAGTAATATGTCGTCTGTACAGTCTATGGGTACTACATACTCTATTATATCGGCTGGGCAAATTACCAACATCGTTTCTAATTACTATTATTCTTTTGTTAGCATAATCAAACGTTCTTATTTCTTGGCGTGATGAGCCTCGGACTACAACGAGAGACAGGTCAGCAGCATTCTCATCAACAACACGACTCATTCTTATTGTCACTCTTTTTCTATTTTTTTATTGTACGAATTTTTTGAACAGATTTACCATCGCTGATATGTAAAGACCCACTTTCTCCCGTTCCTGCTGATATCGGGATCGGATCTGATCCCAAATCACATCATCATAGTCCGGGGGCAGAAACTCAGACTTCAGTTCCCGGACAAGATGTTCCCAATCAGTAATGGAGGACCTCCGAGCCCTAAACCAAGATAAAGCTGGACCCGTAAATAGTTCTACTGCGGATGTAAACAATTGGTGTTTTCCTAAACCTCGAGCCACTCGAAGTTCTTCTAATCTTTCAAGAAATTCGTACAATACATCTGGCTCAGAATCGCCCTTAAAAGTAACCCCCCATTTATACACATTTGGGTTACCTACCCATCTTGAGGAATTACTACCCGTAAGGGTCACCGCAGGAACCTGTCGCAGAGCCTCAACCTCAACGTTCTCCAACTCATCCTCACTATCTGTGGAATCACAAATAGCGGAAGACTGGGCCACACCTGCAAAACTCTGCCGAAACGAATGGCTCATTGCTTTGACCATCTGGGAGATCTTAGCTTCCATTCGAGCCTCTAAAACAAGAATGAGTTTTGCAAAATCAGTCTCGGAAACGGGTCCTTCCTTCTCATCATCACTATCAGCATCATCATCCTTGCTGGTTGAGGGTTTTGGCAATCCACATATGCGTCCTTGTAGGTGAAGCACTCGAGAGCGAAGTCTCCTCTCCGAAGTGACCGAATTTTTGCCCGGATAATCCACAATACCCTGCTCCAGGTCAGCAATACTATCTGAAATCTCCTTTACCTCCTTATCGTAACTGACAATCTTTTCCCTATTTACAACCTTACCATCCTTTAAAAGTTTACGCAAGATATGCCTAAGTTCAGCGACATCGACAGTCTCATCTACAAAACCCCTAATTCGAAGCTCGTAAAGAAGTTCAATTTTCTTTAAACAGTTAGGATCTATTGTACCCATTTTAATATTTACTAACATCAATCACTTACCATACTATTTACAAAAAAATCTTAATAGAATGAATTCCTTAATTCAAAATTTTAACCGGAAAATCTCAAGTTCTTTTCTCAATATACTCAAACTGAGCAACCCTTTTATCAAAATTGTTCCTACACCTGACTGCACTACTTTAAGCCTTTCCCAATCTATTTATAAATTAAAAAGGGCCCCACGTTGGGCGCCATTTGTATCACGTTATTCTTACTTAAGGGTAAGTTGCCGACCTAGCTAGGGGTGGTCGTGGTTCTGAAATTAAAATTGTTGGGCGCCACGTACTTATGACATTTACCCAGAAATTGAAGATAAGTACGAATCTTTAGGAAAATAAATGGAGAAAGGCAAGATAGTGCACAAATTTTAAATAAATCAATTTATTATAGACAATATATAACACATTTGGTAAGGTCTGTACAACCTCGATGGCGCAAACAAAACTAACAATATTCCATAGTGGATCCAGTAAATCATTTAATATTCCTATATAGGACTGGATATTCCCGACAATAAGTTAATATCCTAATAATTAATTGAAATTCTAAAAATTTGATAATCGAAAATTTAATATTCTAACTGGAATTTATTATTCTAATGAATGCGCTAAAATAATAGGGCACGCTTTAAAGAATTGCTCGAAGATAGGCCTATTTCGTTACACGCAACTCGTACCAAAAAAAAAACAAAAAAAATAGCAACAACCCCTTGGTTAAGCCTGACCAAATAACTTGGCAGTAATTCACCATGAAGTGAATATATATCCTACAAACTATATTTACAAATATATACAAATTAATCGCAAGAACTTGAGTATTCTTACGAAAGGTGCACCCTCTTGGGTGTCTTAAATATTGACAATAAAAAATAGATAACCACGCGTAAGAGGAATCGAAATGAAACTAATCCCCGCTGTCACTGAAAGACCAAGTGAGGCGGTAACAACAAAAACTGAAAATCTCGACAAATGGTATTCAATATACAATATTTTTCCATAGTCATATATACATAACTATCAAGCCAACTCTCAAACGATGTATAGTTATCGATATCAGCGCGTTCAATTGTTAGATCGTTGTTTCTACGGGCTACTATCAAACAAATTCTATATATCGCTGCATCCGTTAATCCATCAAAATTGTACGTTCGAATGAAATATGTCAACGCCTGATAGTTATTTTCGCCTCCGAGGTCATTGAATATAATTCGTCTCATAATCCTAAACGCAGACTTAACTATACGTACCCGTAAGAGAAGGTTATCAGTTGCAGGATCCCATGTACATACAGTATAGAGGTGACCATAATCCCAGACCTTTCCGCAAAACTTATTTTCTGTTTTTTCTATATCCTCGACATTGCGCAGATGATCTTTTCCAGCGCTTACGAAAATCGTGACCTTAATAAATTCAGTTCCAACCTTTATCAACGCTTCAAATTGCATATCAATTGAAATTGTCTGACATACCAGGCAATTCTCGTTTCTCTCAAGTTGCGTCCCTTCGATAATTCTGTGAACTTGCCCGTTTACATCGCTTACATTAACAAAAATATAGTCATAACACCACAGTCGGGCGAAAGTGCTACTGATTCCCTTATATACAATTCGCGCGCGAAATTTGTTCTTCAGTTGAATGTCAAAAAAGTTATCTCCGTTTACTCGCTTGTCAAAGAGGATTGGATCTAAATCATTATACGTGGTTATCTTTTTTCCAAAGAAATGAGTTACACACTCCCAATCAGCTTGCGTACTTGGACTGACAATTCTTCTTGAGAATTCAGCAATAGGTAGGAATTCAACGACTTCTTCATCTGTAGGCATCGTCTGGGTATGAAAAGTGATCATTTGATATTGTCTTCCGGCAGTAATATGTCGTCTGTACAGTCTATGGGTACTACATACTCTATTATATCGGCTGGGCAAATTACCAACATCGTTTCTAATTACTATTATTCTTTTGTTAGCATAATCAAACGTTCTTATTTCTTGGCGTGATGAGCCTCGGACTACAACGAGAGACAGGTCAGCAGCATTCTCATCAACAACACGACTCATTCTTATTGTCACTCTTTTTCTATTTTTTTATTGTACGAATTTTTTGAACAGATTTACCATCGCTGATATGTAAAGACCCACTTTCTCCCGTTCCTGCTGATATCGGGATCGGATCTGATCCCAAATCACATCATCATAGTCCGGGGGCAGAAACTCAGACTTCAGTTCCCGGACAAGATGTTCCCAATCAGTAATGGAGGACCTCCGAGCCCTAAACCAAGATAAAGCTGGACCCGTAAATAGTTCTACTGCGGATGTAAACAATTGGTGTTTTCCTAAACCTCGAGCCACTCGAAGTTCTTCTAATCTTTCAAGAAATTCGTACAATACATCTGGCTCAGAATCGCCCTTAAAAGTAACCCCCCATTTATACACATTTGGGTTACCTACCCATCTTGAGGAATTACTACCCGTAAGGGTCACCGCAGGAACCTGTCGCAGAGCCTCAACCTCAACGTTCTCCAACTCATCCTCACTATCTGTGGAATCACAAATAGCGGAAGACTGGGCCACACCTGCAAAACTCTGCCGAAACGAATGGCTCATTGCTTTGACCATCTGGGAGATCTTAGCTTCCATTCGAGCCTCTAAAACAAGAATGAGTTTTGCAAAATCAGTCTCGGAAACGGGTCCTTCCTTCTCATCATCACTATCAGCATCATCATCCTTGCTGGTTGAGGGTTTTGGCAATCCACATATGCGTCCTTGTAGGTGAAGCACTCGAGAGCGAAGTCTCCTCTCCGAAGTGACCGAATTTTTGCCCGGATAATCCACAATACCCTGCTCCAGGTCAGCAATACTATCTGAAATCTCCTTTACCTCCTTATCGTAACTGACAATCTTTTCCCTATTTACAACCTTACCATCCTTTAAAAGTTTACGCAAGATATGCCTAAGTTCAGCGACATCGACAGTCTCATCTACAAAACCCCTAATTCGAAGCTCGTAAAGAAGTTCAATTTTCTTTAAACAGTTAGGATCTATTGTACCCATTTTAATATTTACTAACATCAATCACTTACCATACTATTTACAAAAAAATCTTAATAGAATGAATTCCTTAATTCAAAATTTTAACCGGAAAATCTCAAGTTCTTTTCTCAATATACTCAAACTGAGCAACCCTTTTATCAAAATTGTTCCTACACCTGACTGCACTACTTTAAGCCTTTCCCAATCTATTTATAAATTAAAAAGGGCCCCACGTTGGGCGCCATTTGTATCACGTTATTCTTACTTAAGGGTAAGTTGCCGACCTAGCTAGGGGTGGTCGTGGTTCTGAAATTAAAATTGTTGGGCGCCACGTACTTATGACATTTACCCAGAAATTGAAGATAAGTACGAATCTTTAGGAAAATAAATGGAGAAAGGCAAGATAGTGCACAAATTTTAAATAAATCAATTTATTATAGACAATATATAACACATTTGGTAAGGTCTGTACAACCTCGATGGCGCAAACAAAACTAACAATATTCCATAGTGGATCCAGTAAATCATTTAATATTCCTATATAGGACTGGATATTCCCGACAATAAGTTAATATCCTAATAATTAATTGAAATTCTAAAAATTTGATAATCGAAAATTTAATATTCTAACTGGAATTTATTATTCTAATGAATGCGCTAAAATAATAGGGCACGCTTTAAAGAATTGCTCGAAGATAGGCCTATTTCGTTACACGCAACTCGTACCAAAAAAAAAACAAAAAAAATAGCAACAACCCCTTGGTTAAGCCTGACCAAATAACTTGGCAGTAATTCACCATGAAGTGAATATATATCCTACAAACTATATTTACAAATATATACAAATTAATCGCAAGAACTTGAGTATTCTTACGAAAGGTGCACCCTCTTGGGTGTCTTAAATATTGACAATAAAAAATAGATAACCACGCGTAAGAGGAATCGAAATGAAACTAATCCCCGCTGTCACTGAAAGACCAAGTGAGGCGGTAACAACAAAAACTGAAAATCTCGACAAATGGTATTCAATATACAATATTTTTCCATAGTCATATATACATAACTATCAAGCCAACTCTCAAACGATGTATAGTTATCGATATCAGCGCGTTCAATTGTTAGATCGTTGTTTCTACGGGCTACTATCAAACAAATTCTATATATCGCTGCATCCGTTAATCCATCAAAATTGTACGTTCGAATGAAATATGTCAACGCCTGATAGTTATTTTCGCCTCCGAGGTCATTGAATATAATTCGTCTCATAATCCTAAACGCAGACTTAACTATACGTACCCGTAAGAGAAGGTTATCAGTTGCAGGATCCCATGTACATACAGTATAGAGGTGACCATAATCCCAGACCTTTCCGCAAAACTTATTTTCTGTTTTTTCTATATCCTCGACATTGCGCAGATGATCTTTTCCAGCGCTTACGAAAATCGTGACCTTAATAAATTCAGTTCCAACCTTTATCAACGCTTCAAATTGCATATCAATTGAAATTGTCTGACATACCAGGCAATTCTCGTTTCTCTCAAGTTGCGTCCCTTCGATAATTCTGTGAACTTGCCCGTTTACATCGCTTACATTAACAAAAATATAGTCATAACACCACAGTCGGGCGAAAGTGCTACTGATTCCCTTATATACAATTCGCGCGCGAAATTTGTTCTTCAGTTGAATGTCAAAAAAGTTATCTCCGTTTACTCGCTTGTCAAAGAGGATTGGATCTAAATCATTATACGTGGTTATCTTTTTTCCAAAGAAATGAGTTACACACTCCCAATCAGCTTGCGTACTTGGACTGACAATTCTTCTTGAGAATTCAGCAATAGGTAGGAATTCAACGACTTCTTCATCTGTAGGCATCGTCTGGGTATGAAAAGTGATCATTTGATATTGTCTTCCGGCAGTAATATGTCGTCTGTACAGTCTATGGGTACTACATACTCTATTATATCGGCTGGGCAAATTACCAACATCGTTTCTAATTACTATTATTCTTTTGTTAGCATAATCAAACGTTCTTATTTCTTGGCGTGATGAGCCTCGGACTACAACGAGAGACAGGTCAGCAGCATTCTCATCAACAACACGACTCATTCTTATTGTCACTCTTTTTCTATTTTTTTATTGTACGAATTTTTTGAACAGATTTACCATCGCTGATATGTAAAGACCCACTTTCTCCCGTTCCTGCTGATATCGGGATCGGATCTGATCCCAAATCACATCATCATAGTCCGGGGGCAGAAACTCAGACTTCAGTTCCCGGACAAGATGTTCCCAATCAGTAATGGAGGACCTCCGAGCCCTAAACCAAGATAAAGCTGGACCCGTAAATAGTTCTACTGCGGATGTAAACAATTGGTGTTTTCCTAAACCTCGAGCCACTCGAAGTTCTTCTAATCTTTCAAGAAATTCGTACAATACATCTGGCTCAGAATCGCCCTTAAAAGTAACCCCCCATTTATACACATTTGGGTTACCTACCCATCTTGAGGAATTACTACCCGTAAGGGTCACCGCAGGAACCTGTCGCAGAGCCTCAACCTCAACGTTCTCCAACTCATCCTCACTATCTGTGGAATCACCAATAGCGGAAGACTGGGCCACACCTGCAAAACTCTGCCGAAACGAATGGCTCATTGCTTTGACCATCTGGGAGATCTTAGCTTCCATTCGAGCCTCTAAAACAAGAATGAGTTTTGCAAAATCAGTCTCGGAAACGGGTCCTTCCTTCTCATCATCACTATCAGCATCATCATCCTTGCTGGTTGAGGGTTTTGGCAATCCACATATGCGTCCTTGTAGGTGAAGCACTCGAGAGCGAAGTCTCCTCTCCGAAGTGACCGAATTTTTGCCCGGATAATCCACAATACCCTGCTCCAGGTCAGCAATACTATCTGAAATCTCCTTTACCTCCTTATCGTAACTGACAATCTTTTCCCTATTTACAACCTTACCATCCTTTAAAAGTTTACGCAAGATATGCCTAAGTTCAGCGACATCGACAGTCTCATCTACAAAACCCCTAATTCGAAGCTCGTAAAGAAGTTCAATTTTCTTTAAACAGTTAGGATCTATTGTACCCATTTTAATATTTACTAACATCAATCACTTACCATACTATTTACAAAAAAATCTTAATAGAATGAATTCCTTAATTCAAAATTTTAACCGGAAAATCTCAAGTTCTTTTCTCAATATACTCAAACTGAGCAACCCTTTTATCAAAATTGTTCCTACACCTGACTGCACTACTTTAAGCCTTTCCCAATCTATTTATAAATTAAAAAGGGCCCCACGTTGGGCGCCATTTGTATCACGTTATTCTTACTTAAGGGTAAGTTGCCGACCTAGCTAGGGGTGGTCGTGGTTCTGAAATTAAAATTGTTGGGCGCCACGTACTTATGACATTTACCCAGAAATTCAAGATAAGTACGAATCTTTAGGAAAATAAATGGAGAAAGGCAAGATAGTGCACAAATTTTAAATAAATCAATTTATTATAGACAATATATAACACATTTGGTAAGGTCTGTACAACCTCGATGGCGCAAACAAAACTAACAATATTCCATAGTGGATCCAGTAAATCATTTAATATTCCTATATAGGACTGGATATTCCCGACAATAAGTTAATATCCTAATAATTAATTGAAATTCTAAAAATTTGATAATCGAAAATTTAATATTCTAACTGGAATTTATTATTCTAATGAATGCGCTAAAATAATAGGGCACGCTTTAAAGAATTGCTCGAAGATAGGCCTATTTCGTTACACGCAACTCGTACCAAAAAAAAACAAAAAAAATAGCAACAACCCCTTGGTTAAGCCTGACCAAATAACTTGGCAGTAATTCACCATGAAGTGAATATATATCCTACAAACTATATTTACAAATATATACAAATTAATCGCAAGAACTTGAGTATTCTTACGAAAGGTGCACCCTCTTGGGTGTCTTAAATATTGACAATAAAAAATAGATAACCACGCGTAAGAGGAATCGAAATGAAACTAATCCCCGCTGTCACTGAAAGACCAAGTGAGGCGGTAACAACAAAAACTGAAAATCTCGACAAATGGTATTCAATATACAATATTTTTCCATAGTCATATATACATAACTATCAAGCCAACTCTCAAACGATGTATAGTTATCGATATCAGCGCGTTCAATTGTTAGATCGTTGTTTCTACGGGCTACTATCAAACAAATTCTATATATCGCTGCATCCGTTAATCCATCAAAATTGTACGTTCGAATGAAATATGTCAACGCCTGATAGTTATTTTCGCCTCCGAGGTCATTGAATATAATTCGTCTCATAATCCTAAACGCAGACTTAACTATACGTACCCGTAAGAGAAGGTTATCAGTTGCAGGATCCCATGTACATACAGTATAGAGGTGACCATAATCCCAGACCTTTCCGCAAAACTTATTTTCTGTTTTTTCTATATCCTCGACATTGCGCAGATGATCTTTTCCAGCGCTTACGAAAATCGTGACCTTAATAAATTCAGTTCCAACCTTTATCAACGCTTCAAATTGCATATCAATTGAAATTGTCTGACATACCAGGCAATTCTCGTTTCTCTCAAGTTGCGTCCCTTCGATAATTCTGTGAACTTGCCCGTTTACATCGCTTACATTAACAAAAATATAGTCATAACACCACAGTCGGGCGAAAGTGCTACTGATTCCCTTATATACAATTCGCGCGCGAAATTTGTTCTTCAGTTGAATGTCAAAAAAGTTATCTCCGTTTACTCGCTTGTCAAAGAGGATTGGATCTAAATCATTATACGTGGTTATCTTTTTTCCAAAGAAATGAGTTACACACTCCCAATCAGCTTGCGTACTTGGACTGACAATTCTTCTTGAGAATTCAGCAATAGGTAGGAATTCAACGACTTCTTCATCTGTAGGCATCGTCTGGGTATGAAAAGTGATCATTTGATATTGTCTTCCGGCAGTAATATGTCGTCTGTACAGTCTATGGGTACTACATACTCTATTATATCGGCTGGGCAAATTACCAACATCGTTTCTAATTACTATTATTCTTTTGTTAGCATAATCAAACGTTCTTATTTCTTGGCGTGATGAGCCTCGGACTACAACGAGAGACAGGTCAGCAGCATTCTCATCAACAACACGACTCATTCTTATTGTCACTCTTTTTCTATTTTTTTATTGTACGAATTTTTTGAACAGATTTACCATCGCTGATATGTAAAGACCCACTTTCTCCCGTTCCTGCTGATATCGGGATCGGATCTGATCCCAAATCACATCATCATAGTCCGGGGGCAGAAACTCAGACTTCAGTTCCCGGACAAGATGTTCCCAATCAGTAATGGAGGACCTCCGAGCCCTAAACCAAGATAAAGCTGGACCCGTAAATAGTTCTACTGCGGATGTAAACAATTGGTGTTTTCCTAAACCTCGAGCCACTCGAAGTTCTTCTAATCTTTCAAGAAATTCGTACAATACATCTGGCTCAGAATCGCCCTTAAAAGTAACCCCCCATTTATACACATTTGGGTTACCTACCCATCTTGAGGAATTACTACCCGTAAGGGTCACCGCAGGAACCTGTCGCAGAGCCTCAACCTCAACGTTCTCCAACTCATCCTCACTATCTGTGGAATCACCAATAGCGGAAGACTGGGCCACACCTGCAAAACTCTGCCGAAACGAATGGCTCATTGCTTTGACCATCTGGGAGATCTTAGCTTCCATTCGAGCCTCTAAAACAAGAATGAGTTTTGCAAAATCAGTCTCGGAAACGGGTCCTTCCTTCTCATCATCACTATCAGCATCATCATCCTTGCTGGTTGAGGGTTTTGGCAATCCACATATGCGTCCTTGTAGGTGAAGCACTCGAGAGCGAAGTCTCCTCTCCGAAGTGACCGAATTTTTGCCCGGATAATCCACAATACCCTGCTCCAGGTCAGCAATACTATCTGAAATCTCCTTTACCTCCTTATCGTAACTGACAATCTTTTCCCTATTTACAACCTTACCATCCTTTAAAAGTTTACGCAAGATATGCCTAAGTTCAGCGACATCGACAGTCTCATCTACAAAACCCCTAATTCGAAGCTCGTAAAGAAGTTCAATTTTCTTTAAACAGTTAGGATCTATTGTACCCATTTTAATATTTACTAACATCAATCACTTACCATACTATTTACAAAAAAATCTTAATAGAATGAATTCCTTAATTCAAAATTTTAACCGGAAAATCTCAAGTTCTTTTCTCAATATACTCAAACTGAGCAACCCTTTTATCAAAATTGTTCCTACACCTGACTGCACTACTTTAAGCCTTTCCCAATCTATTTATAAATTAAAAAGGGCCCCACGTTGGGCGCCATTTGTATCACGTTATTCTTACTTAAGGGTAAGTTGCCGACCTAGCTAGGGGTGGTCGTGGTTCTGAAATTAAAATTGTTGGGCGCCACGTACTTATGACATTTACCCAGAAATTCAAGATAAGTACGAATCTTTAGGAAAATAAATGGAGAAAGGCAAGATAGTGCACAAATTTTAAATAAATCAATTTATTATAGACAATATATAACACATTTGGTAAGGTCTGTACAACCTCGATGGCGCAAACAAAACTAACAATATTCCATAGTGGATCCAGTAAATCATTTAATATTCCTATATAGGACTGGATATTCCCGACAATAAGTTAATATCCTAATAATTAATTGAAATTCTAAAAATTTGATAATCGAAAATTTAATATTCTAACTGGAATTTATTATTCTAATGAATGCGCTAAAATAATAGGGCACGCTTTAAAGAATTGCTCGAAGATAGGCCTATTTCGTTACACGCAACTCGTACCAAAAAAAAACAAAAAAAATAGCAACAACCCCTTGGTTAAGCCTGACCAAATAACTTGGCAGTAATTCACCATGAAGTGAATATATATCCTACAAACTATATTTACAAATATATACAAATTAATCGCAAGAACTTGAGTATTCTTACGAAAGGTGCACCCTCTTGGGTGTCTTAAATATTGACAATAAAAAATAGATAACCACGCGTAAGAGGAATCGAAATGAAACTAATCCCCGCTGTCACTGAAAGACCAAGTGAGGCGGTAACAACAAAAACTGAAAATCTCGACAAATGGTATTCAATATACAATATTTTTCCATAGTCATATATACATAACTATCAAGCCAACTCTCAAACGATGTATAGTTATCGATATCAGCGCGTTCAATTGTTAGATCGTTGTTTCTACGGGCTACTATCAAACAAATTCTATATATCGCTGCATCCGTTAATCCATCAAAATTGTACGTTCGAATGAAATATGTCAACGCCTGATAGTTATTTTCGCCTCCGAGGTCATTGAATATAATTCGTCTCATAATCCTAAACGCAGACTTAACTATACGTACCCGTAAGAGAAGGTTATCAGTTGCAGGATCCCATGTACATACAGTATAGAGGTGACCATAATCCCAGACCTTTCCGCAAAACTTATTTTCTGTTTTTTCTATATCCTCGACATTGCGCAGATGATCTTTTCCAGCGCTTACGAAAATCGTGACCTTAATAAATTCAGTTCCAACCTTTATCAACGCTTCAAATTGCATATCAATTGAAATTGTCTGACATACCAGGCAATTCTCGTTTCTCTCAAGTTGCGTCCCTTCGATAATTCTGTGAACTTGCCCGTTTACATCGCTTACATTAACAAAAATATAGTCATAACACCACAGTCGGGCGAAAGTGCTACTGATTCCCTTATATACAATTCGCGCGCGAAATTTGTTCTTCAGTTGAATGTCAAAAAAGTTATCTCCGTTTACTCGCTTGTCAAAGAGGATTGGATCTAAATCATTATACGTGGTTATCTTTTTTCCAAAGAAATGAGTTACACACTCCCAATCAGCTTGCGTACTTGGACTGACAATTCTTCTTGAGAATTCAGCAATAGGTAGGAATTCAACGACTTCTTCATCTGTAGGCATCGTCTGGGTATGAAAAGTGATCATTTGATATTGTCTTCCGGCAGTAATATGTCGTCTGTACAGTCTATGGGTACTACATACTCTATTATATCGGCTGGGCAAATTACCAACATCGTTTCTAATTACTATTATTCTTTTGTTAGCATAATCAAACGTTCTTATTTCTTGGCGTGATGAGCCTCGGACTACAACGAGAGACAGGTCAGCAGCATTCTCATCAACAACACGACTCATTCTTATTGTCACTCTTTTTCTATTTTTTTATTGTACGAATTTTTTGAACAGATTTACCATCGCTGATATGTAAAGACCCACTTTCTCCCGTTCCTGCTGATATCGGGATCGGATCTGATCCCAAATCACATCATCATAGTCCGGGGGCAGAAACTCAGACTTCAGTTCCCGGACAAGATGTTCCCAATCAGTAATGGAGGACCTCCGAGCCCTAAACCAAGATAAAGCTGGACCCGTAAATAGTTCTACTGCGGATGTAAACAATTGGTGTTTTCCTAAACCTCGAGCCACTCGAAGTTCTTCTAATCTTTCAAGAAATTCGTACAATACATCTGGCTCAGAATCGCCCTTAAAAGTAACCCCCCATTTATACACATTTGGGTTACCTACCCATCTTGAGGAATTACTACCCGTAAGGGTCACCGCAGGAACCTGTCGCAGAGCCTCAACCTCAACGTTCTCCAACTCATCCTCACTATCTGTGGAATCACCAATAGCGGAAGACTGGGCCACACCTGCAAAACTCTGCCGAAACGAATGGCTCATTGCTTTGACCATCTGGGAGATCTTAGCTTCCATTCGAGCCTCTAAAACAAGAATGAGTTTTGCAAAATCAGTCTCGGAAACGGGTCCTTCCTTCTCATCATCACTATCAGCATCATCATCCTTGCTGGTTGAGGGTTTTGGCAATCCACATATGCGTCCTTGTAGGTGAAGCACTCGAGAGCGAAGTCTCCTCTCCGAAGTGACCGAATTTTTGCCCGGATAATCCACAATACCCTGCTCCAGGTCAGCAATACTATCTGAAATCTCCTTTACCTCCTTATCGTAACTGACAATCTTTTCCCTATTTACAACCTTACCATCCTTTAAAAGTTTACGCAAGATATGCCTAAGTTCAGCGACATCGACAGTCTCATCTACAAAACCCCTAATTCGAAGCTCGTAAAGAAGTTCAATTTTCTTTAAACAGTTAGGATCTATTGTACCCATTTTAATATTTACTAACATCAATCACTTACCATACTATTTACAAAAAAATCTTAATAGAATGAATTCCTTAATTCAAAATTTTAACCGGAAAATCTCAAGTTCTTTTCTCAATATACTCAAACTGAGCAACCCTTTTATCAAAATTGTTCCTACACCTGACTGCACTACTTTAAGCCTTTCCCAATCTATTTATAAATTAAAAAGGGCCCCACGTTGGGCGCCATTTGTATCACGTTATTCTTACTTAAGGGTAAGTTGCCGACCTAGCTAGGGGTGGTCGTGGTTCTGAAATTAAAATTGTTGGGCGCCACGTACTTATGACATTTACCCAGAAATTGAAGATAAGTACGAATCTTTAGGAAAATAAATGGAGAAAGGCAAGATAGTGCACAAATTTTAAATAAATCAATTTATTATAGACAATATATAACACATTTGGTAAGGTCTGTACAACCTCGATGGCGCAAACAAAACTAACAATATTCCATAGTGGATCCAGTAAATCATTTAATATTCCTATATAGGACTGGATATTCCCGACAATAAGTTAATATCCTAATAATTAATTGAAATTCTAAAAATTTGATAATCGAAAATTTAATATTCTAACTGGAATTTATTATTCTAATGAATGCGCTAAAATAATAGGGCACGCTTTAAAGAATTGCTCGAAGATAGGCCTATTTCGTTACACGCAACTCGTACCAAAAAAAAAACAAAAAAAATAGCAACAACCCCTTGGTTAAGCCTGACCAAATAACTTGGCAGTAATTCACCATGAAGTGAATATATATCCTACAAACTATATTTACAAATATATACAAATTAATCGCAAGAACTTGAGTATTCTTACGAAAGGTGCACCCTCTTGGGTGTCTTAAATATTGACAATAAAAAATAGATAACCACGCGTAAATTGGTAGTAGCTTGATACTAATCGATGGGTACAATCGGTACCGACTATGACGCGCACCCAATGCGCTAAGTTCGTTAGGTTAATTGTTTAAACAAGACTGACTCACTGTTAGGCGATTCTTGCGGATAACTATCCTTAATTCCGATCCAACCCAAAATTAAAATGTGGGTACCAGCGATGACCATGGGTCCAGCCAGGGTCACAGCAACTGCAATGTCCTCGAACCGTGACGCAACAGGGTCCCAGCCAGTGACGTCACGACGTATCCGGAAATTAATGGCCGCCAATAAAACGTGGTCCTCCCAAAAACTTCCAAAAGGCTGATAACTAAGTCCTCACACAGGGCCCCAGGCCACGATGCTCCAAGGATAATATTCGGGGATAATATTAAAAGATGATATATAAAGAGGCCTAAGAAAAGAAGGGAAAATGAATGTCTGGAAGCCACCAAAAAAAAGACTAATTACCTCAATATGGCGGTCGGCCTCGGAGTATTCAAAAGGCGAGGATTTAAAAGCTTCCCCAGAAACTGGAAACCAACCAATAATCTATAACCAGTACTAACTTCTAACCACGAAGTTCTAAAATGACGCACTAATAACGAATCACCAGAACTTGATAAGACTTGATTAATCGAAGCCACCGCACCCAATACAAGTGGACACCTCAAGCACTCTACTCGCACTCTCTTTTTGAGCTCGTTTTTGATCGTCCTGCCTCAATGACGGAAATTGTAGGATCGGCCATTCGACTTTTAAAATTTAACCTCCTGTACAAACGGCGGTAAATTCAAACTTCCCCAAAACGATGTCTCCGCAGCGCCAAGAATAGCAACGGAATTCGAAGGTACCGAAGATCAACACAAGGGCTCTAACTCTCCTGGGACCTGTCCTGCCTACCTAGCTACTGTATGACATGCGACGCTAATTACGAGCGGTAGCACGCGTTGCTGTGAAGTTAGCTGCAAAGGTTGGGAGTTGGGACTGTACCCGGTGTTTGAACTACCAACTGCAGAATATGACATCTGACACATTTGACGTTCCTAACCAAAACACAAACAACTAACTAATTAATCAAGAATGTGCGTTGATGTGTTGATACCGTTAAAACTAGTTAATTAAACACTTAAAGGTGACACGGTGTAATAGCCACGCAACTAAGATGAAATGGTAAAGGTGAGCAAAACAATTAGTATCGACATAAATTAATACACCTACATTGCAGGGAACTTCAATGAACCAAACCCTAACCCAATATGAGATCAAGGACACTTGTTATTATTAGGTAAAGCCAAATATCCATATTATAAACAATTAAAACCTAACAATACATATATGGGCTCCAGCGTACCCGAAAAGACAACATCTCTACGCCCTGGGCGAAGGAAGGCAAGGTGTAGCGTACCCACACTACAATTCGAAAAACCAAACTTCCAATAAGCTAACAATTATTTAATTATAAGTCATTAATAATTATAGGCGGTAATGAAATAAATCTTGTAAAAAATATTTTTTGTGCTCATTTGGTTGCCTGAACAATATTATTTAGACGATAAAAATGAAACGCTACACTGCCCCCTTCCCCAGAGGAAAAATAATAAGAACCACTATTCCTAAGAATAATTATTATTTTTTCGATATTCCAGGATACTACTCGGGCAACTAAAGGATCAAAAACTTGCGAACTAAACACTAACATCATAACCCAGGCACTCCTCGCTGATACATCAATTCACTGATCGCATTCACACCACTCCATTCATACAACTATTAATATTAGTAATTAGGGCACCACATCTGAACCGAAGTAAGGTTTTAAGTCCTTCAGATGCCATCGTCCTAGATCTTTTCCCTTCTCGTCCTTCAACTCATACACCAAATCTGAACAAACTTTAGAAACAGTGGCAAGTACATATCTCGGTGCAAGTTTGGCCGCGAACCCATCTGCTGCTTTTGAAAGATGGTGAGTACGTTTCCATACAGCATCTCCCACCTGGAACCTGTAATTTGTCTTCCTTAAATTATAAGACCGCTTGTTCCTCTCATATGCCTTATTTATCCTTCCAGATATTTCTTGGTACAACTCTGGAAATTCTTGAAAATTTTTAACATATCTGTCACGACCAGAATCCTCCAGACTAACCACTTCATTACCTATAGAGGCATAAGCCTTCCCTGAGATAGGTACTTCCCGCCCAAACACAAGCACATTAGGAGCGTGGCGAGTTACCTCGTGAATAGCCGAACGAATAGCAGAACCTATTTTAAAAATGTGTTTATCCCATTCGTTATGTATATTCTCCTGGATATAGGAACGGATGGATGTGCCAATCACCTTGTTAGTGCGCTCCGTGAAATTAACTTGGGGGTGGTACAAGGCGTTGTACCATAATTTTTCCACCTGGTACTCGTCCATAAGATTGCGAAATTGTTTCCCCCGAAATTGAACTCCATTGTCCACCATGAAGACTTGAGGCACCCCAAATATTAAAAACCAATGGTTTTCTATAAAATTACAAATTGCAGGCGCTGTAGCCTGGCGCAAAGGCTGGAGCAGACAAAATTTGCTAAACCAATCTGAAATTACCAGCAACCACACGTTACCACGCTTAGAACGGGGAAATGGCCCCATTAGATCGGCTGACACCACCTGAAAGGGATAATCTGCGGTTTTCTGCTTCCCCATGAATCCTGGCCGACTAGTATTGGGAGCCTTTTGGGCACCACAAATTTTGCAAGCCCTTACATATCTCAGCACAGAATTCCTCACTCCTGGCCAATAGTATTTCGAGCAAACCCGCTTCCAGGTTTTGTAAAAACCAAAATGCCCACTTAAAACGTTATCATGACACCCTTCCATAACCTTTGTCCTTGAGGAGCAGGGAACGACCATCTTCCACTCACTAGTATTAAAGGGTACTATGCCATCCTTATGGACCAACTTAAAAATTTTCATCCCCTCCACACGCCAACCAGGGAATTTTTGTGGGGACGAAGTAATGCTTTGCAACATTTTTGCATACCAAGGATCACCATTATAATTCCACTCTTCCTCAGTCACCGCAATCTGTGGTATCCTGGATAAGGCATCTGGTACTACCAAGTCCTTGCCCTTACGGTGTAATAATTCGACATCGTACTGGGCCAACTTAATGGCCCACCTAGCGAGGCGTCCTGTAGGGTCCTTAAGATTTTGGAGCCAGAGTAAGGAGTGATGATCCGTTATAGCCTTAAACTGGGTGCCTTCAACATATGGCCGGAATTTCTCTATGGCAAAAAGCAGAGCTAGGCATTCACGCTCTGTTACGGAATAGTTTTGTTCCGTACGAGTCAAGGTCCTACTAGTGTAGGCAATCACATGTTCCCCATCGCTAAAATTTTGGGTCAAGACAGCCCCCAAACCCACATCGGACGCATCACTTTGAATCCAGAAGGGTTCTTGAAAATTTGGGGGGCTCAGAACCGGAGCACTAGCCAAGGCTGTCTTAATTTGCTCGAATGCAGCCTGAGCTGACTGATCCCACCCAGTGTGTTGCTTCTTGCGCTTGCCTTTTAGAAGTCTGGTGATAGGAGCGATTATCGTCGAGAACGAGGGAACAAACCTCCTGTACCAACTGCAGAGGCCCACAAACCTCTTTATTTCTGTCGCAGTTCGTGGAGAGGGAAAATTGACCATGGCCTCCACTTTACCGGGATCTGTCTGCAGACCTCTTTCATTCACTATGAATCCCAAGTACTTAAGTGATGTTTTTCCGAACTCACATTTGTCAACGTTTATACTCAGCCCAGCCTCTGCGAGCCTACGGTGCACCTCTTTCAAGATAGTAAGATGATCTTCGAAGGCAGAGTTCACCACAACAATATCATCTAGATAAACGAAAACATGTGGTTCCAAACTTGGCCCAAAAACCGAGTCCATAAACCTCTGCTGGGTTTGGGGAGCATTATGAATACCGAATGGCATAACTACAAATTGGAAGTGCCCCTTCCCTGGCAGAGCAAATGCTGTTTTCTCCTTTGAGGTAGCACTGAGAGGAATTTGCCAGAATGCGCTCTTGAGATCGATGGTGGAAATAAATCTGACATTCCTAAGTTTATTTAAAATACTCTCCAACCTCGGAAGAGGATAGCCGTCGCGCTTAGATATTTGGTTCAACCTTCTACCATCGAAACAAAACCTATAGCTGTCGTTGGACTTTTTGATCAGTAGCACCGGAGAAGACCAAGGGCTCTTAGAAGGCTCGATGACACCTAATTCTAACATGTGATCGACCTCTGCAAACAACAATTTTTGCAGATAAGGTGATGTATTATATGGCCGTTGGCGAATGGGTTCGGCGTCTCCTGTCTCAATGACATGCTCCACAAGATGAGTTCTCCCCAACCCTTTAGCTGCTAACTCTGCAAATTGATCTCTGACTTCTTGTAAGCGAGCCACTTGATCAGGATTCAAGGTACTCTCGTTGGAAATCGCCTTCCCGTCACTAGAACCTGCTGATGGGTCTGCATCTATCCCTACCGTCGCAATATCTCTCATTTCAAATGAATTTTCCTTCATATCCAAGGACATTCCTACCTCCTTTAAAAAATCCACCCCCAATATCATTCCATTGTCAAGGGATGGCAACAACAAAAATGAAACGTCCTTAAACTTATTCCCTATCGTTAATGGTACCTTAGCCGTTCCGCTTACTTGCTTGGAAGAACCATCCACTGCCCTAATTGATGCTATCCTGGAGGGTAGGATTCCTACCCCATTACTCGTGATCAAGGGTATAAAACGGGGACTCAGAACGGAACAATTAGCCCCTGTGTCTACTAAAGCTAAAACCTTTTGACCAAACAACTCAACCTCCACAAAAGGTCTATCATCTCCTAAACATTCGGATAATATGGGTTGTATCCGAGTACTACACATAAATGATTTGACTTGGGACAACCAATTGTCCCAATCCTCCTTGCAAAATCTTCCTACGGTATAATTGGCCTTTGGTGTACTAACCAGGGGTCGCCGGCCACAGAACTGACCCCTCCTGATTAGTTTTTTGAGTGACACTTAGAGCAGGAACGGATGGTTGAGTTCTTCTCTCCGCACTTATAACAAAAAGGTTCGCCTTTCGGCTTGGAACAACTCCTAAACCCATGACCTTCGCCGTCACATCTCCAACATTTACCATTAAACTTTTTGTGGTTGGTACCACCCGTTGGGTTATGGCTATTCACCACTACTGTCTCGGTGTAAACCTGAGGGGGTTGTGGAGTGACCGTCGCTATCTTAGGTCTTCCCAAGGCTATCACGCTTAACTCCAGCTTCCTGCAAAGAACGGTTAACTCCTCAATAGTCGCTATAATTGTTAGTGCCAGATGGGACACATAAATTGGCAACAAATTCTTCCTTATGTGGCGCAGAATAATATCCGAAGACGCTGGAATGGATAATTTTTTGAACAGATTTACCATCGCTGATATGTAAAGACCCACTTTCTCCCGTTCCTGCTGATATCGGGATCGGATCTGATCCCAAATCACATCATCATAGTCCGGGGGCAGAAACTCAGACTTCAGTTCCCGGACAAGATGTTCCCAATCAGTAATGGAGGACCTCCGAGCCCTAAACCAAGATAAAGCTGGACCCGTAAATAGTTCTACTGCGGATGTAAACAATTGGTGTTTTCCTAAACCTCGAGCCACTCGAAGTTCTTCTAATCTTTCAAGAAATTCGTACAATACATCTGGCTCAGAATCGCCCTTAAAAGTAACCCCCCATTTATACACATTTGGGTTACCTACCCATCTTGAGGAATTACTACCCGTAAGGGTCACCGCAGGAACCTGTCGCAGAGCCTCAACCTCAACGTTCTCCAACTCATCCTCACTATCTGTGGAATCACCAATAGCGGAAGACTGGGCCACACCTGCAAAACTCTGCCGAAACGAATGGCTCATTGCTTTGACCATCTGGGAGATCTTAGCTTCCATTCGAGCCTCTAAAACAAGAATGAGTTTTGCAAAATCAGTCTCGGAAACGGGTCCTTCCTTCTCATCATCACTATCAGCATCATCATCCTTGCTGGTTGAGGGTTTTGGCAATCCACATATGCGTCCTTGTAGGTGAAGCACTCGAGAGCGAAGTCTCCTCTCCGAAGTGACCGAATTTTTGCCCGGATAATCCACAATACCCTGCTCCAGGTCAGCAATACTATCTGAAATCTCCTTTACCTCCTTATCGTAACTGACAATCTTTTCCCTATTTACAACCTTACCATCCTTTAAAAGTTTACGCAAGATATGCCTAAGTTCAGCGACATCGACAGTCTCATCTACAAAACCCCTAATTCGAAGCTCGTAAAGAAGTTCAATTTTCTTTAAACAGTTAGGATCTATTGTACCCATTTTAATATTTACTAACATCAATCACTTACCATACTATTTACAAAAAAATCTTAATAGAATGAATTCCTTAATTCAAAATTTTAACCGGAAAATCTCAAGTTCTTTTCTCAATATACTCAAACTGAGCAACCCTTTTATCAAAATTGTTCCTACACCTGACTGCACTACTTTAAGCCTTTCCCAATCTATTTATAAATTAAAAAGGGCCCCACGTTGGGCGCCATTTGTATCACGTTATTCTTACTTAAGGGTAAGTTGCCGACCTAGCTAGGGGTGGTCGTGGTTCTGAAATTAAAATTGTTGGGCGCCACGTACTTATGACATTTACCCAGAAATTGAAGATAAGTACGAATCTTTAGGAAAATAAATGGAGAAAGGCAAGATAGTGCACAAATTTTAAATAAATCAATTTATTATAGACAATATATAACACATTTGGTAAGGTCTGTACAACCTCGATGGCGCAAACAAAACTAACAATATTCCATAGTGGATCCAGTAAATCATTTAATATTCCTATATAGGACTGGATATTCCCGACAATAAGTTAATATCCTAATAATTAATTGAAATTCTAAAAATTTGATAATCGAAAATTTAATATTCTAACTGGAATTTATTATTCTAATGAATGCGCTAAAATAATAGGGCACGCTTTAAAGAATTGCTCGAAGATAGGCCTATTTCGTTACACGCAACTCGTACCAAAAAAAAAACAAAAAAAATAGCAACAACCCCTTGGTTAAGCCTGACCAAATAACTTGGCAGTAATTCACCATGAAGTGAATATATATCCTACAAACTATATTTACAAATATATACAAATTAATCGCAAGAACTTGAGTATTCTTACGAAAGGTGCACCCTCTTGGGTGTCTTAAATATTGACAATAAAAAATAGATAACCACGCGTAAGAGGAATCGAAATGAAACTAATCCCCGCTGTCACTGAAAGACCAAGTGAGGCGGTAACAACAAAAACTGAAAATCTCGACAAATGGTATTCAATATACAATATTTTTCCATAGTCATATATACATAACTATCAAGCCAACTCTCAAACGATGTATAGTTATCGATATCAGCGCGTTCAATTGTTAGATCGTTGTTTCTACGGGCTACTATCAAACAAATTCTATATATCGCTGCATCCGTTAATCCATCAAAATTGTACGTTCGAATGAAATATGTCAACGCCTGATAGTTATTTTCGCCTCCGAGGTCATTGAATATAATTCGTCTCATAATCCTAAACGCAGACTTAACTATACGTACCCGTAAGAGAAGGTTATCAGTTGCAGGATCCCATGTACATACAGTATAGAGGTGACCATAATCCCAGACCTTTCCGCAAAACTTATTTTCTGTTTTTTCTATATCCTCGACATTGCGCAGATGATCTTTTCCAGCGCTTACGAAAATCGTGACCTTAATAAATTCAGTTCCAACCTTTATCAACGCTTCAAATTGCATATCAATTGAAATTGTCTGACATACCAGGCAATTCTCGTTTCTCTCAAGTTGCGTCCCTTCGATAATTCTGTGAACTTGCCCGTTTACATCGCTTACATTAACAAAAATATAGTCATAACACCACAGTCGGGCGAAAGTGCTACTGATTCCCTTATATACAATTCGCGCGCGAAATTTGTTCTTCAGTTGAATGTCAAAAAAGTTATCTCCGTTTACTCGCTTGTCAAAGAGGATTGGATCTAAATCATTATACGTGGTTATCTTTTTTCCAAAGAAATGAGTTACACACTCCCAATCAGCTTGCGTACTTGGACTGACAATTCTTCTTGAGAATTCAGCAATAGGTAGGAATTCAACGACTTCTTCATCTGTAGGCATCGTCTGGGTATGAAAAGTGATCATTTGATATTGTCTTCCGGCAGTAATATGTCGTCTGTACAGTCTATGGGTACTACATACTCTATTATATCGGCTGGGCAAATTACCAACATCGTTTCTAATTACTATTATTCTTTTGTTAGCATAATCAAACGTTCTTATTTCTTGGCGTGATGAGCCTCGGACTACAACGAGAGACAGGTCAGCAGCATTCTCATCAACAACACGACTCATTCTTATTGTCACTCTTTTTCTATTTTTTTATTGTACGAATTTTTTGAACAGATTTACCATCGCTGATATGTAAAGACCCACTTTCTCCCGTTCCTGCTGATATCGGGATCGGATCTGATCCCAAATCACATCATCATAGTCCGGGGGCAGAAACTCAGACTTCAGTTCCCGGACAAGATGTTCCCAATCAGTAATGGAGGACCTCCGAGCCCTAAACCAAGATAAAGCTGGACCCGTAAATAGTTCTACTGCGGATGTAAACAATTGGTGTTTTCCTAAACCTCGAGCCACTCGAAGTTCTTCTAATCTTTCAAGAAATTCGTACAATACATCTGGCTCAGAATCGCCCTTAAAAGTAACCCCCCATTTATACACATTTGGGTTACCTACCCATCTTGAGGAATTACTACCCGTAAGGGTCACCGCAGGAACCTGTCGCAGAGCCTCAACCTCAACGTTCTCCAACTCATCCTCACTATCTGTGGAATCACCAATAGCGGAAGACTGGGCCACACCTGCAAAACTCTGCCGAAACGAATGGCTCATTGCTTTGACCATCTGGGAGATCTTAGCTTCCATTCGAGCCTCTAAAACAAGAATGAGTTTTGCAAAATCAGTCTCGGAAACGGGTCCTTCCTTCTCATCATCACTATCAGCATCATCATCCTTGCTGGTTGAGGGTTTTGGCAATCCACATATGCGTCCTTGTAGGTGAAGCACTCGAGAGCGAAGTCTCCTCTCCGAAGTGACCGAATTTTTGCCCGGATAATCCACAATACCCTGCTCCAGGTCAGCAATACTATCTGAAATCTCCTTTACCTCCTTATCGTAACTGACAATCTTTTCCCTATTTACAACCTTACCATCCTTTAAAAGTTTACGCAAGATATGCCTAAGTTCAGCGACATCGACAGTCTCATCTACAAAACCCCTAATTCGAAGCTCGTAAAGAAGTTCAATTTTCTTTAAACAGTTAGGATCTATTGTACCCATTTTAATATTTACTAACATCAATCACTTACCATACTATTTACAAAAAAATCTTAATAGAATGAATTCCTTAATTCAAAATTTTAACCGGAAAATCTCAAGTTCTTTTCTCAATATACTCAAACTGAGCAACCCTTTTATCAAAATTGTTCCTACACCTGACTGCACTACTTTAAGCCTTTCCCAATCTATTTATAAATTAAAAAGGGCCCCACGTTGGGCGCCATTTGTATCACGTTATTCTTACTTAAGGGTAAGTTGCCGACCTAGCTAGGGGTGGTCGTGGTTCTGAAATTAAAATTGTTGGGCGCCACGTACTTATGACATTTACCCAGAAATTGAAGATAAGTACGAATCTTTAGGAAAATAAATGGAGAAAGGCAAGATAGTGCACAAATTTTAAATAAATCAATTTATTATAGACAATATATAACACATTTGGTAAGGTCTGTACAACCTCGATGGCGCAAACAAAACTAACAATATTCCATAGTGGATCCAGTAAATCATTTAATATTCCTATATAGGACTGGATATTCCCGACAATAAGTTAATATCCTAATAATTAATTGAAATTCTAAAAATTTGATAATCGAAAATTTAATATTCTAACTGGAATTTATTATTCTAATGAATGCGCTAAAATAATAGGGCACGCTTTAAAGAATTGCTCGAAGATAGGCCTATTTCGTTACACGCAACTCGTACCAAAAAAAAAACAAAAAAAATAGCAACAACCCCTTGGTTAAGCCTGACCAAATAACTTGGCAGTAATTCACCATGAAGTGAATATATATCCTACAAACTATATTTACAAATATATACAAATTAATCGCAAGAACTTGAGTATTCTTACGAAAGGTGCACCCTCTTGGGTGTCTTAAATATTGACAATAAAAAATAGATAACCACGCGTAAGAGGAATCGAAATGAAACTAATCCCCGCTGTCACTGAAAGACCAAGTGAGGCGGTAACAACAAAAACTGAAAATCTCGACAAATGGTATTCAATATACAATATTTTTCCATAGTCATATATACATAACTATCAAGCCAACTCTCAAACGATGTATAGTTATCGATATCAGCGCGTTCAATTGTTAGATCGTTGTTTCTACGGGCTACTATCAAACAAATTCTATATATCGCTGCATCCGTTAATCCATCAAAATTGTACGTTCGAATGAAATATGTCAACGCCTGATAGTTATTTTCGCCTCCGAGGTCATTGAATATAATTCGTCTCATAATCCTAAACGCAGACTTAACTATACGTACCCGTAAGAGAAGGTTATCAGTTGCAGGATCCCATGTACATACAGTATAGAGGTGACCATAATCCCAGACCTTTCCGCAAAACTTATTTTCTGTTTTTTCTATATCCTCGACATTGCGCAGATGATCTTTTCCAGCGCTTACGAAAATCGTGACCTTAATAAATTCAGTTCCAACCTTTATCAACGCTTCAAATTGCATATCAATTGAAATTGTCTGACATACCAGGCAATTCTCGTTTCTCTCAAGTTGCGTCCCTTCGATAATTCTGTGAACTTGCCCGTTTACATCGCTTACATTAACAAAAATATAGTCATAACACCACAGTCGGGCGAAAGTGCTACTGATTCCCTTATATACAATTCGCGCGCGAAATTTGTTCTTCAGTTGAATGTCAAAAAAGTTATCTCCGTTTACTCGCTTGTCAAAGAGGATTGGATCTAAATCATTATACGTGGTTATCTTTTTTCCAAAGAAATGAGTTACACACTCCCAATCAGCTTGCGTACTTGGACTGACAATTCTTCTTGAGAATTCAGCAATAGGTAGGAATTCAACGACTTCTTCATCTGTAGGCATCGTCTGGGTATGAAAAGTGATCATTTGATATTGTCTTCCGGCAGTAATATGTCGTCTGTACAGTCTATGGGTACTACATACTCTATTATATCGGCTGGGCAAATTACCAACATCGTTTCTAATTACTATTATTCTTTTGTTAGCATAATCAAACGTTCTTATTTCTTGGCGTGATGAGCCTCGGACTACAACGAGAGACAGGTCAGCAGCATTCTCATCAACAACACGACTCATTCTTATTGTCACTCTTTTTCTATTTTTTTATTGTACGAATTTTTTGAACAGATTTACCATCGCTGATATGTAAAGACCCACTTTCTCCCGTTCCTGCTGATATCGGGATCGGATCTGATCCCAAATCACATCATCATAGTCCGGGGGCAGAAACTCAGACTTCAGTTCCCGGACAAGATGTTCCCAATCAGTAATGGAGGACCTCCGAGCCCTAAACCAAGATAAAGCTGGACCCGTAAATAGTTCTACTGCGGATGTAAACAATTGGTGTTTTCCTAAACCTCGAGCCACTCGAAGTTCTTCTAATCTTTCAAGAAATTCGTACAATACATCTGGCTCAGAATCGCCCTTAAAAGTAACCCCCCATTTATACACATTTGGGTTACCTACCCATCTTGAGGAATTACTACCCGTAAGGGTCACCGCAGGAACCTGTCGCAGAGCCTCAACCTCAACGTTCTCCAACTCATCCTCACTATCTGTGGAATCACCAATAGCGGAAGACTGGGCCACACCTGCAAAACTCTGCCGAAACGAATGGCTCATTGCTTTGACCATCTGGGAGATCTTAGCTTCCATTCGAGCCTCTAAAACAAGAATGAGTTTTGCAAAATCAGTCTCGGAAACGGGTCCTTCCTTCTCATCATCACTATCAGCATCATCATCCTTGCTGGTTGAGGGTTTTGGCAATCCACATATGCGTCCTTGTAGGTGAAGCACTCGAGAGCGAAGTCTCCTCTCCGAAGTGACCGAATTTTTGCCCGGATAATCCACAATACCCTGCTCCAGGTCAGCAATACTATCTGAAATCTCCTTTACCTCCTTATCGTAACTGACAATCTTTTCCCTATTTACAACCTTACCATCCTTTAAAAGTTTACGCAAGATATGCCTAAGTTCAGCGACATCGACAGTCTCATCTACAAAACCCCTAATTCGAAGCTCGTAAAGAAGTTCAATT